>JACJUM010002279.1:13895904-13915552 GCA_020976665.1 Heortia vitessoides | reverse complement strand
CTTTCAACAGATGCAAATGAGTCTTCAGTTGATTATGATTGACTGATTAGTCTCCCACTGGATCCTGGCATAGTGGAACGATTTTTGTTTCATCTACTTCTAAATATTTCAGTATAATAAAAAACCTTTTTATTAGCCTCCAAAATGTTGGTTACATATACAACATAACTATTTATAAGTGCAATTTTTAGCATTCAGTAAAAATTACTTAAAGGCGAACGTCGAGATTTTCGGCTGCAAGAAGCGACAGAACACGTTTATTCGAAAATGTCTACTCCGCTCTCAGTTTGATTGTTAAAATCTACCATCGTGGGCTTTTTAGTCATCTTATTAATTGTCCCTTCCTCATCACAAGTCGACAATAAGATTATTGTGTTTTAGGGGTTTGGCTTCTATGAATGCAATGCCTGTTCCTCGTCATAACATAAAATAGCTGTTCCTGTCTTCCGGGTCCACTCATGTTGTCATTCCAACGGTATCACCCTATTATTTTTTGGGTCTGCTGAATTCAAAAATAACTTCATTTTGTCCGTCAAGTCAATCAAGTTCAATCAATCAGTTTCAATCAAGTTTTCTGACAATGTAGGTGTCTGTTAAAGTTGAGATCCGGTGTCACGTACCATCTTTGTTTGTTTTTGTTTGCCCTGGGAAATTTTTTATAGACCTATCGCAGTGGGCGCTGCGACGTGTATGGGACTCCCGCTAAGCGGTATACCCAGTAAACCCATCTGATTCGCAGGTGGAGTTTGGGACCGATTTAGTATTGACCGAGGCGTGGAAGGTTTCCGCAAACTAGCGGATGAAACTTCCAGAGACGGGTCCTACTTATTGTCGCGTACCATCTGACCCAAGGGCAAATATGTCTCCAGCCCGGCTCCAACACCTTTCGACGCCCAGTTCCTCGCGCACTGACATGAACAAGCTATTACGTTACTTTGTCAGGAACTCCGACACTGTAATTCCGAAACCCTTGAGTTGCGTCTTTGCAAGACAGATGGCAGCCCTTGTTTCCACGTCAGTTTCACCAGTATGATGTTTACTTCAACGTTTATGTTCTTAAAGGATAAACAAACATTAAACCGGCTAATTAATAACTAAATGTTTGAATATTTCATTAAAACTTTTAGTAAAATGATGTCAAACTATTTATAAATAATATTTTAATAGAAACCAAAATTTTCCAACAACTTTCCTGTAACTATCAAAAAAAATAATAATAACAATGGCTCTGATTTAACTATTTGTAAAATGTTGATGTCGTTCCAGTTTCTAGACTTTCTCTCACTATCATTATTAAAGTTATATTTCCATTCCTCTTGCAGAGCTTTGAAAGTCAGTTAACGTTAACTTATGTATATTAATCGGGATTCCTTTTTTTACATTTTTTATGATTGTGACACATTGATGTGGCCTGTAGATTGGACCTGATTTTAAATTTTTCTTTACCTCTCTTTACATATCACTGCAAATAATTGTTTTGAATCTGAAGATCGTATGTAATTTGAATACATTTTAGAATCTAATCAATATCTAGTAATTCTTGAATAAGTTTTTTATGACTGTTGTGTTTTCCTCGTAAGCCATTAGTACTGTATTAACTATTTTTTCGGATATTGATAATGTATTTTTGGAAAAAGTTTATATTCTCTGATTTTTTGCTCATTTAGCCCTAATTCGAGAGAGCGCGTTGCGTTATAACCCGGCGTCGGTGCTTTTATAACGTCCTCAATGTGATCATTCATACGAACGCTTTTAAATCACTTTCGTGTCGTCATTCGCTTGAGTAAGACGTGTTTTTGTTCGTGTTTCGTGAGAATAGTTTCTGCTAAATTACTAGCAATAGCAATTTGTTTTACTAGAAGACGAAGAAAGAAACAAAGAACATTCTGGGTAGATCCTCTGAATGAACAGAGTTACTTAAAGGGACAGCTTGTGACACTGTACGAAGATTTGAGGCAATATCCCTGTAAATTCTTTAATTATTTTCGAATGAGTATAACAACATATGACAACATATCATGGGCGGGATTGCTGTACCAATAGCATTAATGCACATTGCGACAGTAACATTTCGGGGGCGGTAAGGTGGACCCTTTTACTCCCTTTTTCAGCCAACACTGTTTGTTGATGGCCAACAGTTATCAGACACCCCTCATCCATATTATACAATCTCTCAGGGTGCTGAAGTATGTCTAATTCATCATACAACTTTTTAACTGACTGAAAATGAAGTTCCACGATTGGCTTATTTAACTTTTGAGCACGTGTCGAAAGATTAAAGTTATTTTTTATCTCATTTTTATGTCATATGTTCTTGCAGCCAAATCTGATTCCTGACCATCTGTAAAAATAGGTTTTCGTCCCAAACGTTTTATTGCGCTTCCTGTCTTGAGATGATCTCTTAAAGTACGTCGTGGTAAATTATACCTTAAAGTTGCAGCTCTTTGAGTGAGTTGACCTCTTTGCACAGAATTGATTGCAGCTCTGACTTCTCTCTTTTTCTTCTAGCAAGGCTAGGTGGTGCCATTTTGATGTCTTACGAATCAGGTAAATACTTATTTACAACATACTTCGCTCATCGAATGAGCAAGAATAGAAAAATAATTAAGTTGAAATAATATTGATGAAAGATTCAGGACATTATTTTGTAATAAATATTTCTTTTGACAATGCCGATATTAAACGAGTTATTAGTTTAGAATTGCTAAATAGTTAAATTAGGTAAAATTTTTCAAAATTTTCAATACGCCCATGAAAGGCCAATAGCGCCCAACGGTTTTTTGACTGGGCGTTTATATCCGAGTTTGAGTTCTTCGCCTTCGAACGGTTTTGCATTAAATTTTACAAATTCCTTTCAAAATATGAACATGATATGAACAATAGCAATCTACGCTACAGGTAAAATATAAAATTAAACAAAAATGTACAATAAAACAACAGGAAACTTGCAATTTTGTGGAGCAATTTTTTACAAAAGTGCCGCCTGCGACCGACGTCTATGAAACAGCGCGTCACTGGCAAGATGGCGACGCGAGAAGCTAGTGCTCGTGATTGGTGTGTCCTATTGGTGTATTCTATGAGTGTGTGAGCGCTCATGCGCATAGCTCGAATTAATGTACGTTTTCTGTAGTTCGGGCTTTATTTCTAATAGGGCGTTAATTGCCATACCTGCCTTATTCTTTTATTGCTTATGCAACATCCCCGTCTAAGTTAGCCTGCGATTAGCCTATTAGGCTTGTGTCAACTAACAATGAAACCAATGGATGAATGTTTCTAGGCGTAAATTGTAATATTTAATCAAGGAAAACCGAAATAATTCCTCATAAAAAAATAAGATTATTGTTATTTTTACAGATTAAAATTGAAAAAATACTCCCCTGACCCCTCTGCCATGAACGCCAATTAGAACGTATTACGTCACATGGTGATATACGCCATTGTTGTTGTTGACGTTTGGTTATGATTTTCATACAACAGCACAAGTCACTTCGTTTTTTTATATTATTATTATTTTTCGAAAGTTGAGAGTGTTATTTCCACCCATATCGGATAATACTAACATAAACTGCCATGGAACCTGGATTTATCAAAGCGAACAGCAATAATTTACCCAAAATTGACGCTGTTATGTTAGGCCGATTTTTCGCGTCGAACACTGACTTTTGTTCATCGGAAATTCGTAATGTTAAAACTTCTATGTAAGTATAATACTGCTTATTATCATTTTCACATACATTTCACTTTAGCACGCAGTCAATTATTATTTGAAGGAATGTTAACCAATTGCAAATTAATTGATTTTGAGGTAAGAATTACAATGTAAATATAGGGGCATTTCACGTGAAGCGGACAGGCAAAAAGGGAGTTTCTGAAAATCAATCATATTCGGCCCATTTATACTTCTAGTAGGTTTGAATGTGCACATAAAATATTTTTTGTGTATAATGCATATTTTATAAGTTATGTGTTTCTAAAGAATAGGCGCAATTGTAATATCAATGTTTTTAAAGTAGTTTTTTAAATTTAACAATTTTTAAATAATATCTTTTACATAACACTTCATATTGAAAAAATAGTGTTATTTTTAATAATTATATAATATATTTGACAATAAAATTTTTTCATGCCCTAAAACGGAAGTAATCTTATCAACCCTGAATTTCAGTCTCTTCGCCCATTATTATTAAATTATTTTTTTTAAATATACCTTACAGTATATAAAAATACACAAGAAAGTTTAAAATGGGTTCTCAAATAGTTTAGGAGTCAGATTGATTAATGTACATACGCGTCGCTGCGGGCGTGATATCTGTCGCTAGCTTAAATTCGTTGGCGTGCGAGAAACAACATGTATTGTAGAATTGACGTTGTATAATAAGTATAACATAATAAAATAATATTGTACTAATGCAGAAAAAACTGGTGTATTTTGTAATTTTTACAATTTTACAATGGGAGTCTAGGCTGGAACTGGTCCTTTTCACACGAAGGCCACTGGTTGTAGGAATAAAGCAATGAAATTTTTTGGTCCCTGGAATGGTTACTGTAGATGCAAACCGGGGCCTTAAAAAGGTTCTCTGGTATTCTATAACGTCGTATCGTTTAGTACATGGTTGTTTGTGTCATAAATGATTTTGCCCTATTGTATAAGCGTATTGGTGTTGTTATTGCTTTAATTGCAGGTAATTGAAAACTTGCCCGCGTAGCTAAACGGTTAAGATTCCCTCCTAAACCATCGCAAGGCCCCTTTCCATGAGACGTTGCATAAAAATACAACTCTGCATCTGCATTAAAATCTTCTTTGTAAAATAATATTGGAAATATGTTGGGAGCCCCGTCGGTTATTTATGTAATTTTTTAATGGAACTATTGATTTTTCTGATAGATGCTGGGGCAGAAACTTTTGGAAAGCATAGAAAGTGGCTGTGTCTTGTTTTAAGTCATCCGAAATCATAACAATACTGCTTTGCTCTACTTCACTACCGATTCTGTAGTAAAAAACCGATGTTAGAAGCGTTGCCTGTTTATTATTCCAATGAAAAAATTGAGCAGCATCGTGGACAACAAAACTGTAATTTTCAAAAATTAAAACATCACATTTTACGAGAATTTGTCCTTCACCGCGAATCTCCTTCAGAGACTCTTTTTTTCAATGAAAACCTGCAAAAATTACAAAATATGAGATAAGAATAAAAAGAAGCTGTGCATTATATTAAACATCTATTTAGAATTTGAGTATGAATCTGAGTTTGAAGAATATTTATAGTTCTTTGGTTTTCGGTGTAGGCACCAGAGTTGCGTCTGGGAGGCTCGGGTTCAATCCTTGCTGGCCTAGTATGTGTTATGTGATATAATATTTTATGTTTATTACATACCTGCTGAACTTGTTTGAGGTTGTTGTTCTAGCGAAGCACTTGGTGTGAAACTTTCTTGTAGTTCAATGGAAGTACATGGTGTACAACTTTCTAGTAGTTAATTGGAAATACTAGGTGGACAATTTTCTTGAAGACACTCTTCTATTGTAGACATTCTCTGTTTTTTTATCATAATACTTACATCGAAATGATCTTCACAAAAAATCTCGATGTTGTTAATACACAACGAGCATCTTCCCTCCTTGCCAGTTTTAACCACTTTCTTCGCGTTTTTTCCTTGACCGGAACACGTATGAATAATTTAGTTGGAGTTTTCATACTTGTATTTATACACTGGGGCACTATACAATGTTTAAAATACGACTTTCCCATTTTTATATAAACAAAACAAACTTACGATGTAAGCGAACACAATCGCTTGCAAATGTGACGTCATTCACGACGCCATGACACTTTCTTGTGTTTTTACATCAGTTTAAAAATATATTTTTTTCAAATTTTAAATATATGCTTTAAATATAAATTTTATCATGAAATATTATTATTTTGGGGTAATACAGGTACAAAACTATCGAAATAAGCCATTTTTGAAATTTACGACACAGGCCTAATAGGCCGTAAAATATAAAATGTACCGTGTTATGAATATAAATAGATACGCAACCTTTTTTTATATTTTTTCTGTATATATTAATGTGTGTATAGTTCGAAATTTGGTACAGCTTAGCTTCTTCTTCAGAGACGATCCACGTTTCTGTAAATATTAAGAGGTGAATATTCTTGGGTATTGCCTTTAATATGCACTTTATTTAATCGATTTTGCCCTTATTTCGAATACTACCTATATTTGTGTAAAATATTCGGAGTGACGAAGATACGAGCGGCAGATCCTCATATTTTTTGCTAAAAGATGACATAACTTAGGTATATTTAAGAGGCCTTGCGCGGCCTCAGGATTCAGTTTTTTTTTTATTGATTTTGACCTTAATGATTCGGGGTATTCCTTTTATGTATTTAATAATTAAGTCTGTTTCACCGTTTTCAAGGCGTATTTTCAACTCGTTTTTGATCGTTTGAAGATGGTTTTTTGCACTAAAATTGGATCATAGTAAATTCTTATATCCTGTGGAAATTTCATCTTGCTTTTAAATAAACGTTTGGGAGTCACGCCATCATCTAAACAGATTTTCAAAGGCCGGATCAAAACAGATTTTGATTTCATTGTAGAAGTGTGTGCATTGTTTAAACTCTTACTTCCTGTTTTCAGTCTTTTATTTGTAATACTCTGAACGTTCAGCGGCACAAAATGTTCCTCAATTCGGTCATCTAAACTTATTGTTATGGAAGCAAGTATGCTCTTTGTTTAAAATAATTGAATTATAGTTTTTGTCTATTCTCTGTATTTTTGTGTGAATGGTGTGCATAATTGAGTATATAAGGAACAGGTATGCTTCCGAGAGAGGATCTTCGAAAAAGAGTGTTTAATTAAAAAAGGCGGCCTTTCTATGCTTTTTTTAAATAATCAAATAAAGGACGTAAATAATAGAGCTTCAGAATTTCCTCGATATTTTTTTTATTTTTATCAAGTTTTTGCTACTAGATGTTGTCGGTGGATAACACATTGAATTGCAGTTACCTCTGGTATAATTCTTTTAGGATGGCTTATTAACCCACGATATCGCCGACTATGGCAGGAGGTCATTCCGGAGGAGTTCCATTGATACATGGAATCGATTTTTCATTAAAAAAATCACAGGATATCAAATATTTGTTTACCTTTAGTGTCCGTCTTTTCTTCGCCCATAACAAATCGAACATATGCCAATAGTAATGCTTTATTGCCAGGTACTAATTAAGTAGTAGTAAGTTGACTAATCCAGTTAACAAGGTACACAAGAAACTTTCAACATCAGAGCTTATGTCATCAATACGTCTTTGTACAGTGTTGTTACTCAAGGGATTTTTTTTCGAGTAAGTATGTCAAATGATGATTTGTGCAGAACAGTTTGAAACCTCTTCAACAGCAGGTAAAATGAACTGAAAGATATTGTAAGATGCCCACAAGCCATCATCATTGCTTCCAGACGTTGAAGCGAACATACAGTGCACGGTGGGTCTGTTTTCTTATTTTTATATTAATGGTTAGAAATATTTTAAATCTTCACATAGTTTATCAGGATGACACCTTAAGTGGCCTTCTACATTTTATGGTTTTATAGAGCCAATGCTCAAAACTTGGTTGCATAAAAGGAATATTAAATTAAAAAAACTGAACAATGAAATACCTACTAAACTTACATACTACCATAAAATAATATATTATTATAAATATACCTTTCCAAGAAATTTGGTTGGAGAAGATTTCTTTCCACATAATGAAAATTTTTTGTAAATAAATTGTAAAATATATAATATATGAAAGAAAAATACAACTCGTTATTTAAAATACGCAAAACTTAAGTTTTTACAGAGTCAAGACCAGAATCGATTCCACTAATAAAAATAGGGGTAAAATTTTATCCAAACAAATGAAATTGTGCCGTGTTTAATTTATTATAATTAACTTTTGATTAACACAGGTTGTACGCTTTATGATAAACACGTCATGGTTTTTGTTCCGTAAGAAAGGTGATTCTACTTATGTAAATAAACAACTTCCGAAATCTCGTATAAAAATTTGCTTATCCATACTTCTATTTTCGATATTTCGGAAGTGACTTCATAGGAAAACTCACCTCCCCGCGGGATTAAAGGGATAAAAAGTAACGGTGTATGCATATAACAAATAGAGCAGGTTTGTACTTATACTTCGATACAGTAACACACTAATATCGATTCACTATATTAAATTTCTGAAATAAAAGGGTAACGTTAATTCCGAAAGCGATAGCCGAATTTACTTTATAGATATTTAATTAAAATAGAAACAATCACAATAAAACTAATTTCTATGGTTTATTCTAAGTGTTGACCCGACCGATGTAAGTTTCGAAGTGCCGTCACGTAGACCACGGTGGATGCGGCACGAGGCCACCGCACGCTCCTATGTCTGGTATATAATTACTTCGAAATAAACTAACACATACCTATTCATAAACACACACAAATACGCACACGTGTTACTGAAGCCTAGTATAAGAATACT
Source organism: Heortia vitessoides (assembly GCA_020976665.1). Classification (NCBI taxonomy): domain Eukaryota; kingdom Metazoa; phylum Arthropoda; class Insecta; order Lepidoptera; family Crambidae; genus Heortia; species Heortia vitessoides. The sequence continues at coordinate 13,907,032 of JACJUM010002279.1, read as the reverse complement.
GCGTATGCAGCTATGCCCTCAATAATCCATGGCAACATACAACAACAGGAAATTCTGACACTGCGCCTCGTGCTCCCATTGACGTCAGACTCCGCGTCGTTGTAACTAGATAGAACATTAATTTGATCATTCTTGTACCTAACATCGGTCGAATCACTAGTTATAATTTAGTATTGCAATCGTAGTTTTATTAATTAAATTATATTAAATCAAAATAATTTTTTTACATCCTCGGCTGGGACCATATATTTTTGGCGCAGTCGGTAGGATAGTCAAAGAGTAGGCTTCTAATATCGAACCACCTTGACTTTCGTGAATCTACAACCGGTCCCAGCAGAGGAGAATCCAGACATCGATTCAGTGAAAGAAGTGATGTGATACCCATATAATGCCGTAATCCTTATTTCCTAGTGTTTTACTTGTCAGTCCTTGTATAGTCCAAGGGCCCTGATAGCTTCTATCCTAGTTTTCCTTAATTATTTTATTTGTACATTCTATTATTATTTTTTTTTGTTTGCATTTGTGTAATTTTCTTTTTATCATCTTATTTAACCGCCAAGATTTTTCATCCAAAAAAACTTCGTGAGACAAGTTCTAGGCTATCTAGTAGGCTTAGCACCAACTCGCTTAGACTTTTGCCCGAATTTGATAGAAACCCTCATGTACTAACACGTTTTATTCATGTATGCGTTAGATTAGTTATAGCGCATTTTAAAGTTGGCCAGGGAAACGAATTAAATAATTTAGCCCTTCTTAATGGCATTTCAAATAGGATAACAGGCCCCGCGGCTAGATTTATAAACGCAGGTGGTATTTATGACAACTGGAACGCGATACGCACCGCCTTAACTAATAACTTTGCCGACCACCGCGATGAGTCCGCTTTATACAGTGACCTATCCATGCAGACTCAAGGCTCTAACTCGTAAGAATTCTATAAACGATGTCAGAACCGTTTTAGTAACATTATGACGTAGGTAAATTACCCTTCACGAAACCATCCCAACTACGGTCGAGGCCAAACGCATCCTTTATAGTAAACTCACGCTTCAAGCATACTTACGTGGCTTAAAAGATCCTTTAGGGTCCAGAATCCGTTGTACGAGACCTGCTACCATGGAACAAGCTCTGGAGTTTGTTCAAGAAGAGCTAAACACTCTTTACCTACAGCAACGCAATGACGTACCTAGTCGTAAAGAATGGATACAACCGTCCGTCATTTAACCCTAACTCACCACTCATAAGCTTTCCCTGAATAATTTTTCTCATAAGTTACCTGCATTTAATATGCCCGGTCATTCCAGGCCATATGCCATGAATATCCTGGATCATCTAGACTTCAGCCTATGCAACTACCACCCATCCAGGGTTATAAACCAAATCACATGCATCAAATGCAGCCCCTTCGTGGTCCTTCTAGAACCCAACAGATGCTCCGAAAAATTTCGGTAGGTTCTCAAATCATCTAAACAAAGATAGAAGTAAACTTTCATATCCAGAGGCAGTTAGGCTACATACAGGTTAGTAATCCCCCTCCCCAACTTTTACTAGACACTGGAGCAAATCAATCTTTCATTAGTACCCAAGCTGTAGACAAATACTTTAGCCATATTTCGTTAAATTATGAACCATTTCAATAACCAATGTTCACGCCACTAGTATAAGCGATCATTCTATTACAATTCCATGTTTCAATGAGTTCCAAGAGATCTATCAGATCGAGCTAAAAAGGTTTTACCACGTCTCCGCATAGAGCATTTAAATGTAGAAGAACGTGTTAATTTAGATAATTTGTGTGCAGACTACGCGGATGTGTTTTACCTTGAGGGAGAACCTCTAACGTTCACCAACAAGATAAAACACAAGAAAAAAAGTACCGATGAAATCCCAGTACACACTAAAACTTATCGATACCCTTACGCAAGAGGTTCGCGATCAGATATAAAAGATGCCCGAACAGAATATTATTAGGCCTTCAGATTCCGCATGGATTCTCCAATATGGGTCGTTCCCAAAAAGGCAGAAGCTTCAGTCAAGGTTAAGTGGCGTCTGGTCCGTGGACTTTAGGAAAGTAAACAAGAAAACGATTGACGATAAATACCCGATCCCAAATATAACAGGCGTACTAGAAAAACATGGTAAATGCCAATACTTCACTACCAAGACTTGGCAAGTGGATTTTACCAGGTGGAAATGGATCCCATGGATATTCCGAAGACTGCATTCAATGTCCAGAACGGACATTATGAATTTTTGAGAATGCCGATTGGAATGAAGAATTCTCCATCAACCTTCCAACGGGTGATGGATAATCTCTTGAGATGCCTTCAAAATGAAGTATACCTAGTTCACCTAGACAATATAATTGTATTTAGCACATCCTTGCAGGATATCATTAACCTTGAAAAGTTATTCTTTAAACTACTTTAATCTTACTTCAAAATACAGATGGATAAATCTGAGTTCTTGAAGTTGGAGACCGAGCTTTAGGTCATATTATTTGCAAAGATGGAGTTAAACCGAATCCTAATAATAATAATACTAAATAATGGCCCCAAATTTAGTAATCAACTGTTAACAGAACTGATTAGGTTGCATAAGATACAACATCATTAGATCGCTCCGCACACTCCTAATGAGAATAGAATTGTCAAGAGATTTCACTCAACTATATTAGAATTTCTGCGTATCTTAAATATTGAAAGGCGAAACGAACCCGTTGTTAATATTATGCCCTATGCTCTTTTGGCTTACAACAGTACGGTACATAGTTTTAATAAGTGTAAACCTATTGAAATTATAACAGGCCACTTTAACCCACGCGATCAATTTGATATAGATCATAAGAATAAGATGGGTGAAGCCTATAAAGTAATCCACGAATATTGATCCAATTTACGCGAAGGTCTAACCGATAGTAGGACTAAAGACAGAACCAGAGGCCGAGAATTCTCCCTAACAGCAAATTTATCTTAAAAGGCTCGCAAGTTATACTCAAGACGTGTTTGTTGTTATTTGAATAAATGAAACTGTATTTAATAATTAGAAACGTTGTTTTATTGAACAAAATTACAATAGGTACGCCATTAGCAAAAATTAGACAGTCACTCTGACACATTGACACAGTGTTGCCAATACAATAGATAAAAATGTATCTACATTGCTTGTTTATTAACACCCCTTCTCAATGTAAATACATTCTTATATTATAACTAATCAACATTATTAACTTCTAATTTTAACACAAAATCTTTTGAACTTAAACTTTTAATATTTGTTGTGAACACTGCACGTATTTAAATGCCTCATAATTAATTCTTTACACAAAGCTTTTGTTAACATGTCTGCTAGTTGTTCACTAGTGTTAATATAATCAATACAAATTCTATTTTTCTTAACTAAGTTCTTTACAAAATGGTACCGAATATCTACATGCTTCAAACGCTTTATATTATCTGTTTTTGCATTTATTATGGCTGATTGATTATCACAATATATTTTAACTGGGTAAATGCTTTCACATTCAAAATCATTTAGTAAATTCGCAAGCCAGCAAGCATCACTTACAGCCATACTCATTGACACATATTCAGATTCTGTGGAAGACAAGCTGACTGAAGCCTGTTTCTTAGAGCACCATAAAACTAAACAGTTCGAAAATAAAAACAAATAACCTGAGGCAGACTTTCTATCTTGAAGATCAGCCCCCCAGTCAGCATCACAATAACCCTCGAGAGTAAACTCCTTACACTTATAAATCAACTTATAATCCAAGGTATGCTTTACATATCTTAAGACCCTCTTTAATGCACATAGTAACTCATTATTTGCACATGTCTGATACCTGCTTAACATAGAAATTGGAAAACACAAGTCAGGCCTAGTTCCTAATGACGCATACATTAAGCATCCTATAATTTGCCTGCATAATGTTTCACACTTTTTATCTTTAGATGTGGTTTCATTTGAAAATATTTTAGTATTTAGTTTGGGGTCCATAGGGGTTAGCGTTTCCTTACAATTCTCCATATTAAATTTTTGTAATACACTCTCCAAATAACTTCGTTTATCTAACTCTGTAATGCCAGTTTCCAAATTTTGCTTTACATTTATACCAAGAAAATTAGATACAAAACCAAGATCCTTCATTTTAAATTCTTTATTCAAAATAGCTTTAATTTGTAAAATAATTTTCTTACTTGACCCAATAAATAATAAGTCATCGACATAAAGTAACAAGTAGGTCTTATCATTGTCATTACATCTTTTAAATAAACATGAGTCATACTTAGATCTTGTAAATCCTTTTTAGCCATCACTGAGTTAAATTTAGCATTCCAACATTTAGGTGAACTTTTTAAACCGTATAAAGCTTTATTTAATTTAACAAGGTTGTTATTCCCAGAGTAAGCCCCTTCTGGCAATCTAACATATACTTCCCTATCTATATCACCATACAAAAATGCTCCAGTAACATCCATTTGATGTATAGGCTGATTTAAATTAGTTGCTATAGCTACAAAGACTCGAAAGGTAGATAACTTTGCTACTGGTGCATATAATTCACCCAAATCAAATTCACTATTTTGCTCAAATCCCCTAGCGACTAGCCGTGCTTTATATTGCTTGACGTCCTTACTTCCCTTTAATTTAAAGACCCACTTAATGTTTATAATTTCTCCACTGGCGGGTGCACTACACAAGTCCCAGGTGTTATTGTCTCTCAAGTTTTGCAATTCTTTATTCATTGCCTCTCTCCATTTACTCGAGTCACTTCTTTTAATTGCCTCTTCATATGTAGCTGGTTCATATTTCTCACTTACTACATTATTGCACTCATAAAACAATGTTTGTTTCCTTGTTCGCTTTGGCCTTTCATCTCGTACCTGTACTATTTCATCAGCCTCCGACAGTTCATCATCCGAAGGTATGTAATCACTGAAACACTCACTTTCCACTAAGGACATATCTGTGTTGAGACTAGTACGAGTATTACTTGGGTTAGGTTGAGATACTTCACTTTCAGTTATTTCTTCCACTGTCACTGATTCAACCATATTATCATTTGTAGATTGACTATCCAGATCCAGCATAATAGTAGTTTCTTTCTCCTTATCTTCCTCTTTATTTAAGAATACCACATCTCTCTTTATAAGTACACAATTTTTCTCAGAAAAGTAAATTCTATAGCCCTTGGTTTCTTCGCCATAACCAACCATTAATCGCTTCTCGGCCTTCTTGTCGAATTTTCTTCTCTTTTCTTTAGGAATGTGGGTATAAACTGGTGAACCAAACTCCTGTAGTTGGTGAATATTGTAGCTTCTGCCTGTCCACAATTCATATGGTGATTTCCCGTGTCTGCCTTTACCTGTTCTATTCAATACAAAAGCAGCAGTGTTAACTGCTTCTGCCCATAGTTTCTTGTGTAAGTTCTTATCGTGTAACATTGTTTTTGCTGCCTCAACAAGTGTACGATTCTCCCCCTTAGAGCACATTTCTTTCACCTCTTTATTTATGAATTCCAAACCATTGTCCGTTCCAAATGTCTTGACCTTGTTACCAGTTACATTTTCAGCTTTGCATAAGAAATCCTCCAGACAATGCTTTATTTCGTCCTTCGATTTGATGAAATACACGGTACGGAAGTTTGAGTAGTCATCCTTCAGGACTACAAAATATCTCGATCCACCAATGGACTCTTCTTCCATGGGTCCACATGTGTCCCAATGTATAAATTCACAAGTCCTAGTGCTTACATTTTCGCTTTTTGTAAATGGTAACCGATGTATTTTTCCTTTTAAGCAGCTTTCACATTGTGGCACATTGGTTTGTTTGACGACAATGTTGTTTTTCGCCAACACTTTCTTTACGTGATCAAAGTTCTGATGTGCTAACTTCTGATGCCATTTATATAAATCGTTCTTCACTACGTTAGCTACATTTATATGCTCACTTTTAAAACGGAATTCCATATAATATGAGTTATCGAGTCTATTCGCAACAGCACAAACAATGTTATTCTTGTAAAACCGGCAAGTATTACTATCTGTCATCATGACATAGCCACGGTCCGCTGCGCGGTTCACAGAGAATAAATTTGTCTTCAGTTCGGGAACGAACAACACGTTGTCTATGGTCGTATCAACCCATTCATTCCCATTATAGACCTGTACCGCCATCTGTCCGGATCCTACTACACTAATAATAGCGCCGTTACCTACAATTACCGACTTTTGCGAGACACTCGAAAATGATGACAACAATGACCGATCACAGCACATATGTTCGCTAGCCCCTGAATCAACTAACCACTTTAATTTTTCATATTTTTTGTCTTCTGATTTAGACATGACGAATGCATTACTCATTTTCTTATTGTCCTTTGACTTTCTAAAACGACACTGCGCCTTAATATGTCCCGGTTTACCACAATAAAAGCATTTATTGAAGTTCACATTTTTCTCACTGTCTTTATTATTTCGACACTCTGACTGGTAATGTCCCGGTTTGCCACATTTAAAACACTTAACACTTCTCTTGGCTACGAATGCTGATGATGACGACGTCTCCTGATTTTCTTCAATCTTTTCCTTCAACCTTTCCTCTTCTACTAATAGCCTTGCCACCAAATTATCAAATGTTTGTTTATTATCGGATGCAGACTCCCATGCCGATATAAAGTGTTTGTACTCATCTGGTAAACTCATTTTAGTTATTGTAAATTTGTCCGAGATCTCCTCACCCAATTGCTTCAATTGGCTCTGCATTTCTTGGATTTTAGATATGAACACCGACATATCAACTCCTTTCTCGTATTTATATTGGAAGAAACGCTGCTGAATAATGTGAATACTCGTTTCCGACTTCTGCTCGTACACACAACAACTTTCGCCACATTTCAGCAGAAGATGTACAAGTTATGATATGCAGCATGACATCCTCAGACATTCTGGTGACCATCAATGATTGAGCCTTAGCATCCTTTACTTCCCAGGCAGCTCGTGCAATAGCCTCTTCTAGTTTTACCGTCCGCCCTTCAACAACGTCCAACCATCCTTGATCTCTCAACATATTGGTTATTTGAAACTTCCAAACATTCTAGTTTTTCGCACCTTCCAGTTTCGTCACATTAGTGGTATTATTTACTTCCATCTTGCGTTATGTACTGCCTTGTCTAACAATATAGACAAGTATTCCTTCTGACTAAAATTTTCAGTCGGCACGTGCCGGCCAACTTAACCTTGCTTTTCGCCAGTCTTCAATAGCGCACGATGTAATTGTTATTCTTCCTTCTTCTAACAGGTGGCCGTGACTGGGCCCATAACCTGTTGTTATTTGAATAAATGAAACTGTATTTAATAATTAGAAACGTTGTTTTATTGAACAAAATTACAATAGGTACGCCATTAGCAAAAATTAGACAGTCACTCTGACACATTGACACAGTGTTGCCAATACAATAGATAAAAATGTATCTACATTGCTTGTTTATTAACAGTGTTCATGGCAGATCTTCCTATTCATATTTATACACGGAAAAAACGTAGATTAGTCTCTAAATCTCGATTAAAAAGAGTACCTAAAAGTGCTCAATTATTACAGGACTCTGCTGGTAATTCATCTTCTCCTGCATCTGACTTTAACACAGGAGATAAAACTTGAAGACCTTGACAATGAACCTGGTATTTTACCGTTCCGATTGGGTTCTGCTAATATTGTATCTAGTTACCATTCGTTCTTACAAACTATAGATGTTAAAGATATACAAGATAAGTTAACTTCCATTTACTCCCAACTGAATAGCTTTGGCCCTGAAATTAACAAAAGCACACAATCCCTATTTGAACGTCATCTTTATTATCTAAAAGATAAAATTACAGTTTTATCTGAACAGCTTCAAACCTTCGAGTCAAATCATGTAAAAAGAGGACTCATGGATGGTCTTGGTCCGCTCGTAAAGAGTATAACCGGTAATCTCGATTACACTGACGCGATACATTATAATAATGCCATTACGATACCCCAAACTAAGGAAAACGAGTTAGTAACTGAATTTAATAGTCAAGTAAGCCTAATAAAGAAATGTCATCTTAGTATTCCAAGTATTAAATAGTATTGTAAAAAATCAAAATCAAATTTGCATTTGATTTGATTTTTTACAAAAAATAAGAATTAGTTCAGCTAGTAATGATTCCGATCTGATCAAATACGCCCACCTGGCGCAAGTATTTCTCATATTAAATGATAACATAGATTCTGTGTCCTTAGAAATTAGTAAATTACAGAACATGTTAGCCTTCATTAGAACTACACATCATTCTATTTTAAGTTCAATATTGTTTAGAAGCATGTTCACAAAGTTACACGATCTATACAGTAATGACAGTATAATGGATCTCGCAGTCAAACTACTACGACATAATTTAGTTAGGTTCATACTACGTTACCAATAGTATAACAATAGTTTACAAGTTCTCTATTATCTTACCGCGAATATACGATCTCTATAAATTATCTATAATTCGTAATAAACACCACGAAATCTTAACACCATCATCTCCTCGTCCATCCGAAAGATTTCAAGCATATAGAGACAGAATTCTCGGAGACAAGTAAAACCCTTACTTGTCTACGGGCGAATTTATACGAAACGATCCAGAACCGGCAAAGCAGAACGTCGCAAGACTGCATCCTGGTGGATGGCTTATCATCACGCAACAGAGAACCCCTATATGTAGTCCAGTCACAGTATCACTAGAAAGCCCAGCCTTCGAAGAGCTCGATGACAGTCATTATAGAGCCAGCTTCCCAAATCCCACAAGAGTACATCTTTCATGTGGACAAGATATACAACAAACCTTTGAAGGTAATTATCTCATCATGATCCCGCACAATTGCTTCGTAGAAGCACCAGAGTTCCTTATAGCAAACACTAAAGATCGTCTACGAGGCCAAGCTGTGAAGATAATAGATCTCCCTAAGAAAAACATGCTACACGCGCCTGCCGTACCTACATTCAAGTTGAACTCCATTAACCTTGATCAACTGCACGCCGTAAATTCCAAAATTTCATCGCAAGTATCGATACCACCGCTACGAGAACAAGACTACGGCATATACCACACTACGATTCCAATGTACTTAGCTCTATTAAGTGCATGTGCACCCGCTATTGGAATGACGTACCGCAGATACTACGCAAGACAGATGCAAATCAAATTAGAGGAATCTCCACAGATAAATCTCAAACATCAAGATACATATGCTGTTCCTAGCAGATCTAACAAAAAGTAATTTAACACACATAATGCATATTAACGCACACAATTTTACATACCAATTTGTAGTAGGTAGGAACAGAAAATTTCAAAAAAAGAATTCTTTACCTTTCGTACCAGTGTGACTGTGTTACGGCAAGGTAGTGAGAAATGACATGTATGATAAGAGCATAAGGTACAATTTTAAAACGCATAATTTAAATAAGTTTAGCGCGGGTAACAAAAGATTAATTAGCTGGCACTTATTTGAGTGTAGTGAACAAGTTTGCGCAGTATAAGCAAAGTTTGTATACATAAAATTTAGTAAAAAAACGTTTAAAAAAATTTAAAAATATAACCACTACTAATATCTGAGTCCTTTTACTGAGACAATAAGACAGGAGGATGTTATGTGTCAAATACATACGATATATAATAATAATATATTTATTCAAAATTAACATTACCATTTTCCTCTTATTTAAAAAATCAAACGTTACAGATAAAAATTTTCAACTGAAAAGAGGTATATAACGTGCCTATTTTCTTTTTCTGGTGTTTTCTTTCCTTTGCCTTTTTTCTCTGCCCTACTTCTTCTCGGACCTTCAACAGCTGTTGGATTCTGCAAATCAATGAGCAGATCACAAACAGCAGATGAAATATTTTCTTCACAGTTCTCTGAACTTTCTAAGGACGGTTTAGGTAGTCCTTCCAAGGGGCTATACTTGTTTAGAGGGTATAATCCGCATTCATCAAATCCGCTGATAATGTTATTTGCAGAATCATTTGTAGTCAAATTTTGGACGCTCAATGTTTTAACACGTCGCGATACTTCTTTATGCTTCTATTGTGTTAAAATCAGGCGCCAATCATATTTCAGTAGCGCATAGAAGGCCACATGTAATAGTTGCGTAACATATGTTGACTTTACTTGTAATCACACAAACAATTATTCGATTATCACAATTCCAGAACTGTTTCTGAAAAATAATCTCTTCCTTTTTGGCTTGAGGAATTAAAATTTTTGTTAATTAATCTTCGAAACACACAGAATGAAACCAACCTCTCCGAGAACTATTGTAGTAAGTACCAGGTGGACCGCCTGTTATCATAGATTGAGCAATGTACCTACCATCAGCTACACCAGCAAACATTATACTGATACCAATTTTGGTTGAGTCCAAAAACTCTCTCGGGATATTTTTTACGTTGTATGTTCCATACGCTTTGAAATATTTGCTATTTGCCATGGCGAACGCTTTGGTTAGTGCTTTTAGAATTTCGAACCATGCTTGTGTTCTGTAATTAAAAACGAAACAAAATCATCGCAACTTTAAGTTTCTTATGTTTTGCTGGTTATTTGGTAGTGATGAAAGTATGGAAAAGTATACCCGCGATTTAAACTATTAGGTAGTATTTACTGAAAAAATATTTAAAAAAACTAAAATAACACTAAACGGCAGGTTCGGTACAGCCTATAACCTCTTGGAATGGCTGACGCTAGAGCCATATATTCAGCTTAACTTTGTTAATGGACCTATTTCTAAAGCGTCTGCGTCCAGGAGAGGATAATAAAAGTATGGACGCCTGCGCTTTAATTACATGCAATGTATTTAGTGCGTGTGCTGATGTATGATGTCGGTGGGCCCTCTCTCTCTCTCACGTCTACGATAGTGCACGCAGTCATTACGTATCCAGTTAATCATTCCGTTAATAAATAGTTAAAACTAAATTGCCTTTGTTATCATTCCAATATCTAATCCATTGTTATCATACCAATAAACCCCTTTTCCTATACCAAAAAGCCCATCTCAGAATTTATCGAAATATTTGTTATATTTTACATAGAACAAGCACATCAAATTAAACTT
>JACJUM010002279.1:13800566-13859946 GCA_020976665.1 Heortia vitessoides | reverse complement strand
TCTCCCTCATTCTCCTATAGAAGCATGATGGAAACACCAGAAATCTGTTTATACTAACCCAGTTGCTGGTTATAGTAAAGATAAATCTTGTCAACAGAGTAGGGTATATCCCAGTTATATAAAAATTACAATGAATAATAAAATAAGCAAAAATAAATTAAGTGTTTGTTCTTCTAATTACAACTTAACTAAATGACGTACAATATTAAAAAATAGACTTATAATAAATGTCTAATAACGTTAGACTAAATAACAACATTTTAAAGTTAATGATTTTTTTAAAATGTTTTTTTACTGGTAGTAGAAGGGGGGGCCATGACGAGATAAGACGGGGTACCGCACACGTAGTAGAAACTAGACGTTTGTGAATATACAACAATAAGGCAATAGGAAGTCTCATTCAACCGACTGGTGCGAGAGAAATTATGAGCGGGTGTTCACGCGTCTTTTGTTTACAAAACGAAGAACTGGTTAAGCGGTACGTCGATCTGAGTTTTTGTAAGGTTCAGAGTCATTATTGAAGGGTAATTATGATCACCCCATTTATATCTTATTAATATTTCATAACTAGTGTTGTTTACTTTGATAATGTACGTTGTATGTAGGAATTCGTTAAACATTGTTTGTTAATTTTTTTTTGTTCACAGTGATCCTTTGAGGCAAGATGGGGTATTGGGTGTGGGGTATGATGGGACATTGGGGCAAAATGGGGTTGTGGGTCTGCGTTTATTTAAGTTTCTTAATAAATAATATTGTTTTTTACTAGACAACGAATGTTACCAGAACTTTTAGATCATGCTCCACCAGGTACTACAGCAGTTTGCAATCCTTGAGGTCAGATAACATCAGAAATATTTTTGACTTGGTTTAAAAATTTCATATAATTTTCCGGAGCTGCTCTTACTAACCACGTTCATTTGTTTGTTTTGTGAGAACGACTAGCACTCCCCATCATGCCCCATAGTATGGGGCAAGATGGTTTTTCATAATGTTTATATAAATTTTTAATTATTAAAAAAGTGATGTGTTGATTCTCCAAAAACTGAATCAAATCATAGTTAGATTAATGACATAAAGTGCTATATATTAATGAGACTATACATATACATAGTGATTATGCTGTCCTTTTGTTATTTCCCTTAGCAACCCCATCATGCCCCCCTTCCCCTACATCCATCCTACACGACAGACGTGCGTCTCTTATCACCTACGTATCTTTAAACCAAGCAACTTTAAAGACAAAAAGGTGTTCAAACCAATTAATTTTACAGCAACGGTAGTAACAACGCAGGAATTACGTTTTATAAATCACTGACGCAAGAAACACAATCAACGATAAATATACTTCATGCCCCAACGAACTCTAACAAAAGAATAAACAAAAAAAAAGATTTCAATTATTTCTAAATCGTGAACAACCTGTGCAACGATAAATGGCGTCCACCAGTCAAATTGATATTGTCAGCTGTCAATGGAGAAATACAATCCAATCTGATTGGTGATAGAGATGTGTCAAACTATTTACAAATGATATTAGCGATATAATAATCGAATCAATGATATTATTTACATTCGATACTTTACATAGATTTAGGTTAGATTTATTATTTGAATTAGTATAATTTGTAAGTTATTAATGAATAAACATTTTTATGGTTATTACGTAGATTGATTGAAATAAATAAGAATGTGAAAAATAATCAATCTAAGCCAAACTCGAACCAAACTCGAACAGTAATAGTTAAATTAGATATAATGTGCTTATATATGAAATGAATATTTAGAATGTCACAGACGTTATATATACTTACTAGTTATTTAGTTAAGAATAGGTACTAAAATTTTAGCTATTACAGCATCAAATATAGTCAGTGTTTGTTCGCAGTGAACTTCCGAACTACTGAACAGTTTTTATTTAATTTTAGCTTACTCTGCTCAGTTTGATTCAATTATAGACTTTTTTTTTATTATAAACATAAGTTTCATAAAATGTATTTAAGACATGAAAACGTCGGTTGAGTTTGCTAGCAAGACTAGTTTTTCATCCATGACGCTTGACACTAGTTAAAGGTAGTCGCTAGTTAGTACCAGTGAACACTAGTACAACACACTAGTGTATTTAAGTTTAGTTTATCATGTATGCAGGTGAGTAATGAAAGAAGTGCCGCTGGACTTTTACCAACTGTATAAAACTACGCGTACCCCGAATATAGGATAAAAAACGAAAACTCAAACTTCTTTCGAATAATTTAATTAGCAAACGATACCAAGGCAACTTTAACCATTCATTTCATGTCTTTCAAAGACCTTAATTTAACTTTATTACTATATTTACAAAAAAAATGACAAGGAACAACAACAAATATAATCATAAACAACAAATAATACACAATCACAATGAAATAACAAATCTGGTAGGTAATTAACGATCGAAATAGCTCACGCGCAGCGAGCGGTCCGTCTCCACCGATTGTTGACAAGCGAATGTGGCCATGGCGCCTGCGTCGCGTGCTTTATAGGAACACCCTATACCGTACTTTCTTATCTTTGCGGGTAGTTCTACTAACGATATAACAATACTTTTATCTTTTTATGTTTGTAATTAAGGAACTTAAAAGCTATAAAATCATTTTTATAACTTTTTCTACAAAGGCCAGCTACAATATCAGCATGAACGTAAGTTCTTTTTAGTATCTACTCGTATTAGTACGCGGGCGATACTGCGAGGCGGTACCAGTTCTACAATACAGGTGAAGGTTGAATTAGAATACTGCTGGATTTTGCTGATTTATGTTCCCAAAGTAAATATCTTTAGTTTCATCTACGGGCCTGATAGCGCAGACGGTAATGATTCTATCTTAAGCGCTTAATTTAATATTTTGACCTTAAAGGTCCCGAAAAATTCAAAGAATCGGCAAATAAGTAAAGCTATCAGCAAATAACTAAGGCTTAGAATTACAGCTTGGATAACTAAGTCAGTTATATTAATCTTCAAATAGCAGACAATAAACTTAAAAAATTGCGTAGATATATTTTGAGCTAAAATGACAACAATAAGTGCCTTCTCATAAATAAAAATAACGAAACAAAATAAGAAACAAAGTAATTTTATTTGTTCTCTTAATAATATATTTTTATAAAAGTATGGTTTGTTATATGGCCAATATTTTTGATGCCAAAAAATTTTTCTTGGTCGCGTTAAAATACCTTCCAGCTGTAAAAACAAAAACAGATTGTCACTGCAATAGCCATATTTATATATATATACAAAATCTTCTTATAACTTTCTATTGCCATTTGGCTTACTTCACAAGTAATGTTTGAATTAATGACTTTTTTTGTTAGACTAAGTCTACAAACAAGTCAATACAGTCCGCGTGATAGTTAGTTACTTAAAGCGAAACATGTGAATGAAAAAAATAGGTGAGGCTTAGGCACCAATGCAAACGACTTTTGTATGAAATGTCAAAAACTCCAGTTAGCCAAAAGAAAACAACAATTGTTTTTCTTTTGGACCTTAATGAAGATAAAAGAATGATTGTCTAATTGTCAACCAAATTATATTTTCACGTGACGGTTTCTTCATGGTGGTATTAAAAATCTGCGTTCCTTACTTCTTGATACACGGCCCAGGGACCTTTAGTTCTGCATCCGGAATATATACGCATTTCAATTCTGGGAAACCGAGTAACTCTGCGAGTAGATTTATGTCCTTGTACGAGGGTTGTGCGCGCAGCAACTGAGAGAAAATAATTAGCCATACTTAAGACTTGATCTGGTGGATTTACCTAAAATTTCCCGATCGTTAGTTTACCTCAGTAGCCACTTCTTTCCTGTCTTCGATCGGTGGACAGTTCCAAAATACCATCCCCACTACAGTCTCATCCCTTAGGTAAAACAGCATACCTCGTCTGAATCGCTTCTCGTAACTCGCAGACCTGGAAACATCAAACCAATTATTTGTCATTTAATATTTAAATTTTTATTTTTTTTCGGACGAACCTAATGCTGCACTGCACCGGTTATCGCTCGTTAGGGCAGGGACTGCGCGTGTTCGCCGGCGAACTTGGTGTACTGGCTCTACGAAACAAATTTTTGTTATGTGTCAATGATCACAGAATGCCAGTGAGAGGGCAAGAGAGGGACGCGTTGAGAGTTACAATTTTATCGGGCTCCCTATAATCAATTTAGTATCACTATTGTATATTTGGAATGAGTGAGACTAGATTGCCCAGTTCGTAATGAATCTTTGTTACCGAAATTACTGTCTCATACACCAAAACATTATTGAAATTAGTTAAGTGTCATAAAAAAGGTTTAGTAGCTATAGTGAAATACAAGAAGTATAAATATGACGGATTGCTGATGCGTGTCTTTGCCTCAGCACTAGCGGGCGAGTCAGAAAAATGCCGGAAAAAAATATTGAAAACTATGTTGTGCAGATTGGGATAAATTCGGATTAATTCATTTATGATATCTCCTCCAAAAAAGGGGCACACCACTAGTGTGGCTGGGTGCCATTTCTGTAGATCCTGTTAAATGACGGCCACTCAAGCCGAGGTCCGAGCCTTAGGGATGCCCCTGAGTTACCGCCGTTGGTCTTGTTCTGATCTCGCAAACCTTGGATAGGATACAATAGAACATATAGATTTCCGATCGACCCGGTCGCAGGTCGTCGGTCAGATCGTCAGGCCATCTTGTGGTTGAACGCCCAACTCAGCGCTTCCTGGTGCGGTGTCACCATGGTCTAAAAAGACTTATGCTATTTATAATAATAATAATAATACTTTTTATTGTACACAGATTATTACACATAGAAAAATAAAACTTATAAATTACTAGCTGTGCCCGCGACTTCGTCCGCGTGGAATAGTTTTTTGGGTACCATACCTATTTACTTCAAATTATATAAACTTTGAATGTCACGTTTATTTATATCGAATCAATGGCCTGAAAAATAAGTTTTAAGTTTCTAGCTCTAAAAATAGCGATCCATGCAAACAACTTTTCATCCCCCCTTGCAACCCCTTACAACCCTTATTTCGAGTTCAAAAATAGCCTATGTCCTTTCTTAAGGTCTAAAGATTGTCTATGCCAGATTTCATCAAAATCGGTTGAGAGGTTTAACCGGGAAAGCGTAACAGACAGACAGACAGACAGACATAGTTACTTTCGCATTTATAATATCAGTAGGGATTATACAATTGGCGGCCTTATCGCTCAGGGCGATCTTTTATAAGCAACCTTTAGATGGACATAAACGAATAGAACCTGATAGGGCGATTCGATGTGTACTACTATTTTATAAAAATAAAATAAATACTAATACAATATGTGTTCATATATCAATAAATCACATACCAATAAATACATAAATAAAAATACAAGTTATTTTTAATTAACTAATCCAATTAAACTTGTTAATCCAATAGGCAACGTCGGTCTTTGGTTCTTCTAAGAACTTCTTCTTCACGGTTTCATCGGGCCTAATGGCGTAGA
Source organism: Heortia vitessoides (assembly GCA_020976665.1). Lineage (NCBI taxonomy): Eukaryota > Metazoa > Arthropoda > Insecta > Lepidoptera > Crambidae > Heortia > Heortia vitessoides. Next base: position 13,854,447 of record JACJUM010002279.1, on the reverse strand, counting down.
TAAGGCTTCTAAAAATAACTTTAGGGCCAAGGGCCGTGAGTTCGATCCTCAACCAGGACATATGTTTATATGTAGAATATCATATATTTGTATTGTGTTTGTTATTGTTTTCTGAGTGTTAAATATGTAACGAAAGTTATTACGGTTTTTGAAGATATTTTATTGTGTGAAACATATAATATCATTAAAAATTTATCGTATGTATTCACATTCACACGGATTATAAGAAAAGAACATACTATAATTCAAATTCTAAATCAAATATAAGAAAACTATAAATTATTCATTTCGTACAATAATATAATATTAAATATCATAACATGGTACTATGAGATATATAAACACTATAGACGTATTCCAATTTTCTCAGTAATTCACTTGCTTTTTATGGTAGTGTCAACACAGTTAAAAAGTAGTTTTAATATGTGTGGTCAACGCTAAAGCATGATACAATGATTTAAAGCTGCGTGTCCTAACATAGTGCAGTTAAAGAATAACATAAGGATCTCTTTAGTTTAAATACTTTTACGGCCGGGCGTAATCATACACGATTTGAGATCTATCGAACGCGCATGGTTCGGAATTGATGGTTCATTAAACTCTACACAGTAGGTGGAGTAACTATTCTACGGCAGAGTAGAATAGTTACTCCACCTACACCAGGTATCGTAAGAGGCGACTAAATTACCAGAACCAACAGATGGCGACATCCATTCGAATCAGTGAAGCTCAATTGCAGAGAGCAGGGATAGGCAACAGCATTCCTATCGCAAAAGCAGCGCTCTGCGATTGCCAACACGCTTGCCCTGCGCGGCAATTATGTGCAAAATTCCCTTTCTTAGGGAGGCCTATGTTCAGCTGTGGACTTCCAATGGCTGATATGATATTGATATTAAATTGTATGACGTGTATTTACTTATATTGATTATCGTTCAAGTTTAGGTTAAAAATAAACTTATGCGTTGCTTCTGAAAACGAAGATTTATTTCGTTAGTTTCTTACAAATACGATAACTTATTTAACTACCCTATTATTATAACTTTACCTGAAAACGAAGAAACGACAATTAAAGTCTATTCTTCCACCAATTATTCTTATTTATCTATTTTAATTAACAAATCACAATAATCTAATACAATGCAATTTTTTCCATAACCTCTCAACTGACCATTGACCTCAGACTCTAGGGCTTGTCAGTTGTCAATGTCATTGGTAATGTAGTATGCGCGGCAAAATTCAATATTAAAGAAATATTATTTCTTTACATACTTAAAATGCAATATCAAAAACTTGTTGTAATCCTGACCTTTGGCTCCTTGTGCATTTGAGCCCTGTTGTAGATTGATATACCCCCATTTTTGGAACCGGTACCTTAGTAGCTTCTTACGATACCTGGTAGACAGGGAAATCTGCCCGTATTCCACTGAAATTGATACTGAAGATAGTTCACAGCTTACTTGTAGCATTTGTCTCCTTCTGGTCCAGGTGGCTTGCGCGCTGCATCGTCCTCTGGACTACAAGGTTTGAACAGCCCCACTGTCGGCATGCATGCACCCACTTCACCTACCACCTGTCACATGAAATTAATTAATATTCCATTAACCGTCATTGTTACCATTCTATCAGCCGTCATCCAACAACCGTAGTCAAAGTTCCATCAACTATCATCGATAACCAAAATTCTATCACATACATCCATCATCAATATTCTGTCATTCATCATTCACCATCGCTCATTATCCATTATCTATATTATCATCTATATTCATCATAAGTTATCCATCACACATCTATTATTATTTATCATGATAGATGATAAATAATAAATCCATCGTCTATTTTCCATCAGCCATCAGCCACCATCCATCATCAATATTCCATCCATCATTTGTCGTTAGTTGTCCACTGTCAGTCATCCATCATCAATATTCTATTCACCATCAATCGTCCGTAGTTCGTCGTTCGTTATTCACAGTCCGACCTCCATCATCAATATTCCACCAGCCATCATCAATCATTCGTCATGAAAATTCCATTGTTCGTCGTATATCGTTCATCGTTCATTATCGCTTACCTGACGTAAGTTAATGAATGATAAGAACTGGAGAATCAATGAACATTCAGTGTTACTTGTTAACGGACGCTAGTCCACTTTGTTATTAATAATACATTGGAACGAATTTTCGTATAATAATTATATTTCCCACATCTTCTCAAACCTTAATCTGACTCCGTGGTAATTCGCCTAAAGCACTTGAAATTGAAGCCAGAAAACCGAGGAATCACAAATATACTACTTAAATACATATATTATACACTCGGACAGAAAACAAACACAAATATCATCATATAAATATGTGCTCTTGTTGGGAATCACTGCAATTTGCAACGTCCGATTAGTAGACACAAAAGAAGACCTGCATCTCCAACTCCTGACCCAACTGCAGCCAGTAGTGTGGCTCCATGTTGCTGGGGATCCAATATCCGGTCATGTTAGCACCAGCGATGAAGCCCTGCTCCTCCGCATTGTCGTAATGCTCCATCCGGATTCTGGTATCTTTCCACTGCGAGTAAATACTCGCGGCGTCGCCCGCCTGTGCAAAAACATTGGTTAATCGATTATGATAGAAAATCCCCCCATTCCAAACTACGTATTTTGTTATGTCATTCACATATCACCATCCTTTAATTTATGTAAGTGACAGCTACCGGTTTCTACGGCGCCTTGCTGAACTTTTGAGAACCCATATCAGTGCTGCTTTAGTGCTAGCACCAAGACCAGACTCTCACTCCTTATTGAATTTTCCATCTCATCTAATCCTGCCGGTAAACAGCAGAAGGTCCCTGGGCTGATGATGACGCTATCAGTCCATATAGAACTATACCAGATTCAAGATTAGATTCTGCCGTGAGGTACCGGTATAGTAGAATAGTACCTGTCTCTGTACCAGGTGTCCTAAGAGGCGATTAAGGTACCAGAACCGACAGATGGCGGTATATCCATCAGAGACAGTGTAGCTCAAATGCAAAGAGAAGATGGGTATGGCCTCCCAGTCGCTGAAAGCTCCCAGAAAGCTGCGCTCTGCGATTGCGAACACGCTTGCCAAGCGCGGCAATTATGGGAAAAATTCCTCCTATCTCGGGGAGGTCTATGTTCAGCAGTGGACTTCCAATGGCTGTAATAATGATGATAAAGATTAGATCTAAGGTGACAACTAACCACATAGAGATGCGTGCGTGCTTCCAACTCCGTGTTAACGAGGAATCCTCCGTTGATGTGGTCTACCTCCAGATAAGAAGGCATTGCCATTTCAGTGCGGGGAGTAGTGCCTATAGCCACTATCACCTGTAGATCAGAAAAAAATAATTGAAACTGGTTCCGAGAGGTTACAACAGAGACCCTGAGGTTCAGGAATAAATAAACATTTCCGACAAGTTTAACTTTTGCTATTTGAATTTTTAAACTGAGCGGATTTTATCTACATTCATGCTAATGCTACCACAAAACATTCGTTTATCGACAATTGCGAATGTAGACCGAGTCAGTGATAATGTCTTAACCAATTTGAATCTAATCTGCTACTTGTGTGCTCCACAAACGATTCAAGTATTTATTGTATATGTTACCGGCCAAACCCGATTTCAGGACAAACCAGTTTTGCCTAGGCGAAACTAGTTGTTCCTATACACGATAGGATTAACTAGTATAGCCTAGTCCAAACTAATTTGTACTAAGCCCGATAGGATAAACCAGTTTAGGCTAGGCCAAACTAGTTGGTCCTGATATAAATACGCACACTTTAGGATAAACTGGTATGGTTACTGGTACTGGTATGGTTGGTTAGGTTAGGTTAGGTTAGGTTAGGTTATTTATTTTAAATTTCTAGATATACTATAATGTTCAGACTAGACCATACAAGTTTATCCTGGAGTGTGCGTATTTATATCAGGATCAACTAGTTTGGCCTAGCCTAAACTGGTTATTCCTATCGGGCTTAGTACAAATTAATTTGGACTAGCCTAAACTGGTTTATCCTATCGGGTTTAGGACAAATTAGTTTGAACTAGGCTATACTAGTTAATCCTATCGCGTATAGGAATAACTGGTTTCGCCTAGGCAAAACTGGTTTGTCCTGAAATCGGGTTTGTCCGGTAACATATACACACAGAAAAATAAAGATCTTAAAGTGATGAAGTATGAATTAGTCATATTTATCGACTTTAGCATATGGTAATACAACTGGACTCCATAAAATATATAATTCACTTAAAGGCAAAAGTGTGATATTTAACAGTAAAATCCTATTTACAATAACAGCCTTTCCCTCTGAATAAACGCAAGAAATGTATTAAAAATAAGCTCACCTCCAAAGCTTACTATTGCGATAAAGATTATGTCAACATTAAGATGGATTTAATTACACTAGCTTTAAGACAATGTTAGTGTCGACGCAGTTTCATTAGCGACAACAACTACGCAGATGGTTTTCAGTTTTCTTGCTGGATACTTTCTGGTGGGTCGTATAATGAACCCGCAGTAAACTATGTAGGTTTTAAGACTCGCCTGGCGCCGGTAGACTAGTTTAAGATGGGTCTAATGAAATTATCTATGTCAGACTACTTTTATGAAGCCTTGGGTCATCAGGGTTGTCTGTATTATCTATAATTATGCATATACTCTTATTGAAAATATTATTGTTATTATTATTTCCTTTCTATTATTATTCGTGCTTATAATGAATGGATTATTCAAATTTCTATATATTTCTCATTTCTTCATTGACTTATCGGAATTTCCCGATTGCATTGTGTTTTGAGTAATTTCTTTTAAAATATTTATACTAAGGTGTAGTGCAGGTAGCTGAATGTGTTTTATACTAACATAGTCTGTGACCAGTGATGTTCCATTTGAAAGAGTCAGTTCCAAGCGTCCATCTGGTGACTCAAAGGCATCATATACTACAGCTGAAAATAAAATTAATCGATAAATCACAGTTTCAAATTTACCTATACAATGGCAAAAAATATATAAGATATCACTTTGTTTGGCCATGATCAGGCGTAGGTATAAATTTATGTGCTTCGTTACAAAATTATATTGAAGACGAATTAAATGTCATCCAAATTAAGTAATTGAGATAAGGTAAAAAAGTATATTATATTATCACTAATAGTGGATTTAATCACCTAATGTCTCAATTAAGTACAACACACAGTATGTATATGAAAATATTATGTATGTCCATAAAAACATAGATATATTTAAGGAAAACTGTGACATACATAATGTTAATACGAGAAATATGTATAATCCCGCAGTGCCCACCACACGGTTCCTTAAAATAAATAATTCATTCAAAAGCAATTGCATAAGATTTTACTTTACGTACTACTAACGTAAAGAGTAAGCTTTTTCTAAACCATATTATAGTGTTAAATATTTAAGGCTTTAAGGCAACGGTTTGTTAGCGCTGACAACGGTAGGGGTTCCATTAACACTTACTATTTAATATAGACGGAACCTTTATCGTTACCAGTTTTTCTTGTAGGCAATTACAGTAGTTGTGGCTGTTAAGTTCTGAAAGGAGACCACGCAACAGCAACCTAGGACGTTCACGAGGTGGACGGGCACACGATGAATAGTCCATCAGAATTATGCTGGATAAACAACCGGTCCTATTTGAATTGAATCATTTCTGGAGGCCTATGTCCAGCAGTGGACGTCCAACCGCTTATATGATAATGATGAGATTATCACTTACTTTTCGGCATCATAGTGACGCCTTCACAGCGAATCTTCTCAGCGGCCCATTCGCCCAAATACTCAGGCAACACGCTCGATAGAATACCCCTATCTTTGTACATGTGAACGAACTCTATCGGCTCCTCTTCTTCCTTCCGTTCCACCACCTTGTCTATGAAACACCGTACATATATATTATTTGATAAATAGGTATATGTAAAGAAGTTTAAGGCTTTCTTCGCCGTGTTTTACAATATTAATTTGTGATTAAGATCTAGGATAGGTCTAAAGTATATTGGGACACGTTATAGAAATGTGCAACCTGCGTTTAATTATACCAGCTCTTGAAAGTCCAATGCTGAACATAGTCCTCCCAGAAAAAAGGAGGAATTTGCCAAATTGGCTGCGCTGGGCAAGCGGTTTTCACGACGAGGATGCTACTGCCCATCCTCGCATTGTACATTTGAGCTGCATTGTTTCGGATGGATATACCGCCATCTGTCGGTTCTGGTACCTTTGTCGACACCTGTTGCAGGGGGACGGGTACGATTCTACTCTGCCGGTACCGGGTTCAATAACCACAGCTAATAAAAAATAATAAACTAACCATTGACGGGCGCGATGATCGATTACCACCCAGAGAAAATATTTGTATGATGATTAAGTGGTTATTCTATGTCTAGGTGTTAAAAATATGTATTTAATAGTATATTTGTGATTCCTCTGTTGTCTGGCGTCTGTGACACAAGTGCTTTCAGCGACTTACCACAGAGTCAGGTCAATATATGAGATGTTGTGGGAATAAAAAAATAAAATAAACAGGTTAATACAGCAAAAATATACGAGGACCATTTATCATTAAAATATATGAGGGTAGTTTTCTTATTAAAATTTAGCAATTATTAGGTAACTAACTGCCCCGACAGACGTCCTTACAATTATTACTTAATTCCAATTAGTATAATTAAGAAAAGAAAGTGTATCTATTATTCTTATGCTTTACGAGTATGATACACAATATTCTTAGATTTTTATTCTTGCGCGTATATAAATAGTTTTGTTTGTATTCCGTCACGGGAACAGGCGATCTTGTGAAAAACATGGATTTTCAAGATTGAAGCCTCAAAGTAAACTGATGTTGTTGAGTATTAAATTTTACAATTTTTTTAATGGTTTTCAATTATAAGAACCATATTCCGACAATAACAAACAACAACAAAAAAACGGTGAAATCGGTCCAGTAGTTAAAAAGTAAAAATAAGTGTCACAAAAAATAGTGTTTTCTAGGATTTCTGGATAATATTCTAGAATAGATGGATCTATAAATGCCTGTTACCCTTTCACGACGGAACGGATAGATAGATCTATATGAAATTTGGCACACCTTTTATCCCGAATATATGTTCTCGTTTGTTTCTCTATGGGATCGGTTTTTGCACAGTTTTTCAAAAAGATACTGTCTTCTTAACATGAGTTCATCGATCCCATGGACAAGATATAACAAATATGAAAGATCTCGCTGTCAAACCCATGATAAATAGCCACTAATAATGTTAAACACTCATTTAAAATAAAGCAAATCAACCCGACACAGTCAATATTATATTTTGTAATAAGAAGCCTACTGCATTGTACATAGCAAAATTCTTTTTTCTAGTGACTTATTTAGTGAATGCGACGAAAGATCGTTCTTGAGCAGTCCGTTACACCAATCGATTTAAAATATTGTTAAAAATATACACACTATGTCTCATACATTGACCTGACTCCGAGCTAAGTAGCTTAAAGCACTTGTGACAGACAGAGACATCAGACAACAGAGCATTCACTAATATAATACTTAAATACACATTTTACCATTTATGTATTGCCGTGAGGTACCGGCAGAATAGAATAGTACTTCCCTCAGTATGATATATTGTAAGAGGCGACTAAGGTACTAGAACCGATAGATGGCGGTATATTCATCCAAACCAGAGTAACTCAAATGCATAGGGTGGAGATGGGCAGCAGCGTCCCCACCGCGCCTAGCTTCTAGAGCCCTATGTCCAGAAGTTGATTTCTAATTGCTGATGTGATGATGATAATGACATATTTTAACACCCAGACATAGAACAAACACAGATATCATTATATAAATATTTGTCATGGGCGGAGAACAAATTATCGAATCATTCTTGGCGCATTAGATAGGTTCAATACTATCTGCGCCATCAGGCCCGTCAATGTGATGATCTACATGAGTTGAAGGTGTGTCTCACTCATCCTGCCAAGGTGCCACGCCAGTTCGCAGCCAAGGTTGCCCCCGCCGATGACCACCACGTGCTTGGCAGCCTTCACCTTGCGGTACGCGATCTCCAGGTCTCTGATCGTGCGTAGTGTGGTCACACGGTCGCGAACTGCTTTCGGGGCCGACTTGAAGACACTCAATTGTTTTGGTTGGGACCCTGCAATGTAATTATTGTTACTACATTACATTAAGTATAGCTTGATTTCAATGACAGATTTCAATGGAGTAGCGAGTTATTTGTGTAGAACTTTCATACTAAAAATGCACCCCTTTTTACCCCCTAAGGGTATGAAAAGACTTTCGAAAAAATATTTTACACATGTTTCATATATTTCAATAAAAAACCTTCATACTGATTTCAATTGAATAACTTTAATAATACACAAACAAAGTTTCGTTCTAACTTTTTACCGTTTTACCCACTTAGGGGGCAAAACATTACAAAATTAACCCTTTGGGAAAAAACTGCATCATATTTATTTCCCGGGATTAGTTTCTTTAAATACAAATGTGGCAAACTATCTTGCTTCTCGCTTTTTGGTAAGTGACTAACACGCACGATTCTCGCCCAGTCGAAGCCTTTTTTGTAGCCCTCCGGGAAAATCTATGAAAGAAATTCATTGCACAACCTTAGCATACGAGGGAGGAATTTCCTCCAACCTTTGGGTACATAACCATTTTGTTTCTAAAGTGAGTGAATAGTGCGATAATAAAAAGTGTATCAATATATCGATTAATAGGAGTTCCCGCGACTTTGTCTGCGTAGAATAGTGACTTTGGGGGGGTCTCCCCCCAATGTTTTTTTAATTATTTTGTTTTAAAACAGATCCCGAATAATTTGAAAATAAAATATAGCCTATAGCCTTTTCCGCTAAACTAACTATCTAACACTGAAAGAGTTTTTCAAATAGGACCAGCAGTTGTTGAGATAAGCGCGTTCAAACAAACAAACAAAATCTTCTGCTTTATAATGTTATATAGCATAGATTCGCGTTTTTACGTATGTTTAACGTCACACGAGCAGTAGTAGCTGCATTCAATAACTGATAATGCAACAAGGTTCCAAAGTGAAGCTACTTATGATCCCGCCGGTATGTGTACAATTATATAAAGTACAACCTTTTGCGAGCGCGATCACTCGACTAAATCGGATAAACGTCTGATAAACGGAACGAGCGAGTGTCATTTGTCTATAAGTTTTAAACTAACATATTTTAGGTAGACCTCTTACAAAGGAGCATTACGCCAACCTTGTGAACTTGAACAAATATGTCACATTCAACTAGTAAAAAAGAAAAAAAAAGATATAGATGAAAGTGAGTGCTCTCTGCCATGGTACCTCACTTTCACCTATATCTACCGCCAAACAGCAGTGTTCGCTTTGCTGTATTCCGATTTGAAGGGTGAGAGAGGCAATGAAATTACTGGGTAAATGTGTCATTGTCATAGGTGCCTATAAGAACAGGCTAGACCTAGTTTAGGTATCTAAGTATCAAAATGTATTTTAGTTTAAGTTACCTTTTGTTGTTTAATAAAGTTATTGTTATTATTATTATTATTGTATCTTTAGTTCACAGGGTTGGCGACACGCTAGTGATATCCTAGAGATGACACTAGCATTTAAAGGCTATGGTCACGATTACCATCAAGCGGGCCGTATACTTGTTTGCTAACCATACAATATATATAGAAAACATTTACGTGCTCTCTATTTATACTTATAAATAAAATTGGTGTGTCTGTTTGTAATATTAAAATAACAGCTTTCTAATAAATACATATAAAAGTATATACCAGTACACATACCATTATATTTTTTTTACAGTTTTTGTCTGTCTGTTTGCTCCAGCTAATAGAGATTAGCCGGAACCAACGGCTGGGCTATTTATGACAGAGCTTTCAATTAAAGATAGCTGTTATAATAAGAAGTCATATTAGGAGCGGAGGATCAATAAAATTGTAGCAAAAATGGAAGAAAAATATATGTTTGAGAGCTTTCATTGCATGGGCTGCATAAAGGTTCAACCCTTTACGAAAAAAATACCTTAAATCGCGGACGAAGTCGCAAGCACAGCTAGTTCATATTAAAACACTTCTTTTAACGGCTTTATTTAAATGTTTAAATTCCTTCTTCGACGATTCGTTTTATGAAATTAAAACTGAAAAGAAATGTTGCTTTCATCTCTTACAGCAACTGTTCTCCTATGTTTTTGATTCTTTTTCATGATCTGTTCGTAGCTATGTACTCACCGGTGGCGAGCAAACACCTTTCATAGTAAATAGGCTGTTCTCCACACATTGTCTTTACGTAGGCAGCATGATTCTCCGCGTCGACGCGCAGCACGCACCAACCGCTCGCAATAGACACCGCCGGTCCTACCTTCTTGCGGTAGAACTTAACCGGGTCCAAGAACTTTCTGCACTCGGAGATGTACATCCTAAATACAGAAATATATATCAGTTTAGTGGAAAAATAATAAGATTAGTCCAGTGGAGGGGGGGGGGGAATTTCCCACTCCTTCTAAAAAGGAAATTTTGCTTATAATTGCTGCGTTAGGCATACGTTGTGACACTTCCAGAGCTTATATTCTCAGCGGGAATTCTGCTACCCATTCCCAGCCAGTAGCCATATAAACTACGCTGTTTCGGATGGATATAGAAACATTTATAGGTTTCGGTACCGTCGCCTATTATGATACCTGGTGCACGAACAGGTACTATTTGACTCTGCCAGTGATACCTCACGGTAGTATCTTACTAATATCATGTTTAAACAACACGTATATTAATAGGATGACATTGCCATTTTTTTTAATTTGCCAAATGAATAAACAGGAAAGTTTTTGGTCCGCCTGTACTAATTTTCATATATTACTAGCTGTGCCCGCGACTTCGTCCGCATGGAATAGTATTTTTGGTTTTTGGGTACCATACCTCTTTATGTTAACTTGTATAAACTTAAAATGGCATGTTTATCTATATCAAATCAATGGCCTGAAAAATAAGTTTCTAGCTCTAAAAATAGCGATACTTCCATACCTTTTCACCCCCCCCCCCCCTTTCCCCCCATACAACCCTTATTTCGAATTAAAAATAGCCTATGTCCTATCTCAAGGTCTAAAAATTGTCTGTGCAAAATTTTATCAAAATCGGTTGAGAGGTTTAAGCGGGAAAGCGTAACAGACAGACAGACAGATAGACAAAGTTACTTTCGCATTTATAATATTGGTAGGGATTTTTATTAGACCAGACCAGGTTAACAAACAAGCATACAGTCTGCGTGATAGATAGCGTCACTGCAATCTATCACCACCACCACCATGATAGCAGCCGTAAAATGCCCAATGCTGGACATAGGCCTCCCCAAGAAAGGAGAAATTTTGCATGTATAATCGTCGCGCTTGGCAAGCGTATTGGTAATCGCAGAGCGCAGCTTTCGCGGCGGGGATGCTGCTGCCCATCCCCGCCCTGTGCATTTCAGCGACACTAACTCTGATGGATATACCGCCAGCTGTTGGTTCCGGGATCCTAGTCGTCTCTTACGACACCTGATACAGGGGAGGTACTAATCTACTCTGCAGGTCCCACACGGCATTAAATATCGTAACTTTGTATTTTCAGGTAATATTATTGTGTAATCAGCGTAATTAAATGATATTTGTTGAAGATTCGTAACAAGCGTGTTCAGTAAGACATTACAATGTATTTTCAAAGAAACAATTTGTGGTTTATTTTGAAATCTTTCAGAATATATCGATGGCCATATTTATTTATTTCTGACTTTTGTTAATAGGTGAAAGTAAAGGAGAATTTAATTTAAATAATATTTGTCAAAAACAGCTTAACCGTGTACAAACATATATTTTCAAATAATAAATTTATAACGAATAAATTGTTTTTATTTTTTCTTCTTGTAACCCTGCACATTGTCGCTTACGACTTTATTCGATAATCTTCATACATATGTAAAGAATTAGAATTCTTTATGCTGTGTGTACGGATAAAACAGTTCAGGTTTACTTACCTCTATATCCTCTATGACAAGTGTCGTACATGACGGTATGTGGGGAGGGCAGAAGAGTTTGTCAAATATGGTGACAGTGAGACTAAATAAGTAAATAATAAGAATAATTATTTGAAAAAGGAATCGACAATAATAAACTTTAAATGTCGTTTCTTTGATTTTTCAGGTAGGATTGTGTGTGTATAGTAATGTTTTTGTTGTTATAATGTAAATTTGTTTTGATAAAATCTTTGATTTTTCCTTGATTTTTCTTTGATACATATATTTTTTTTGTAATTTTTAAGCGCTGTGGCATCTAAAGACAGCCATTAGTGTTACCTTTTTGTGAACCCTTGACGACAAAACTACTCACGTTTTTCTTATCCCGTCTTCGAGGTAATTAAGTGTCTTCGTATTAGGAGGTTCAAGGTTCCACCACATGTGTTTGGACATCGGAAGTCGTACGTACGGTAAACTATCCTCTTTTGTTACGAAGAACACCTTAATTAAACAAAGTGTAACATTACTTATGAAATTTAATTAAACACCTTAATTTTTTCGTTCTCTTTTAGACTAGGTCGACAAACAAGAATACATTCCACGTGAGTACCTGTCACTTCAGCATATAGAAGTCTCGTAATATCACTAGCATGCTGCCAAGCTTGTGGTTTAACGAAATAACAACAGCACAGCAATGCGAACACTACTATTTGACGGTAGAAATAGGTGAGAGTCAGGTACTAATGCAGATGATCTAAGAGGTCTATCTCTAGTGGAATATCTACCCGTAAGTTCAAATGCAACAATAGGCGGATGAATAGTAGCAATTTTGCCACCACGCTTGCCCAGCGCGGTAATAATGGAACACATTCTCCCTTTGTCGTGGAGGCCTAAGTCCAGCAGCAGACGTTCTACAGTATGTAAGTTGTTGACAGTTGCAATACAAGCCGTGGCAATCATTGAAGATCCCATATTGTTGGTATCAGAAGTGAGTGGGATTGATAACTCATTAGTGCCTGCAAACTAGGAAAGTTCGACATACCTTAGCTGTCTTATCGTGTTCCATGATGGCTCTGTAGGCTGCCCAGCCAGCAGCACCAGTCCCTACGATTAGGTATTGCACACATGCTGGCAGGTCTTTGTCGTGGTACGGACTCTTTATTTTCCGACGAGGTCGCCCTGCAATACATAAATAAGCAAGATCATAAATCTACAAAATATATTTAAAAATTCACGCGTTCACTGTCTCGTTGTTATAATTAATTTCTAACTTTTATTAAGCATGCAGCTTAAGAAAAGTTAGAAATTACTCCTACTAATATAAAATAGTGTAAACATTTCACGTTCTAGTGAACAAGTCATATTTATTAGTACATACATACATCACGCCTGTGTCCCATCGGGGTAGGCATAGACTATGGATCTCCACTTGTTACGATATTGGTATACCTCTCTCACTTCCCTTACTAGCATTAGTTCTTCATAAACGCTTTATTCTGGGTACTTCTGACCTTTAAAAGCTCTTCTATCTGGTTAAGATATGTTCGCATAGGTCACCATACCAACTCTTTCATTCAATTCCGCTCTATATATTTGTGCAGTAATTCTACTTTCGTCCATTCTTTCTACATGTCCACACTACGTCAACATTTCTTTCTCTATTGTTGTCACAACATCATCTTTTACACAATATCAAAATATATTATTATTATAAAGAAAAAACTATAAAAAGGAAGGTCACAATTGTATATATTTTGCTTTAGACGCGCAATCTAATTTTAATATTTCGTTCCATGGCTCAACTGTATTGTATGCAACGGTTTTCAAAAACGGTATATATGTTTAATTCTCTAATGTTGGACGTCTACATTTGTACCGCTGAATTGGTATTGATGTGTTCTGGTGTGGTGATCTTCAGGTCAAGGTTGGCGGCGCGACATTTTTATGGTGATACGAGCGTTTCTAGCCTACGGAGACGTGTAAGTGTGACCATCACGCGGATGCATGCTTGTCAGCGAACTTAGTACATTAAAAATAAAACATTCTAAAATGTCAGAACTAAATTAAATATCGCGAAATACTCGAATCCATCAATGTTCAGATAAGATTTACAAAAAAAGTTCAGATAAGATATGTGACATCCAACAGCTAATCTACACTAAAACGAAAATGCTATCGCTGTTGAAAGAGGCTGAAAATGAAGTTCACTGCAGGTTCATTACGCGTAGCCCCAGAATAATATAAAAAAAAGGAAGGGATAAAATCCCAGAGTAGGGCTGGTCATCCGTATTGAACCGGCCATTATAAAATCGTTGTCATAATTAAGCTCAGCGAAGGTCATATGCAGCTAATTTTGCAAAAAGGAAAAATAGAAATTTCAAATATTTATTTGTTTTTTTTTTCGGACAAACTAGACTACTCAGACGTCAATTCCAGCGCCACTGAACAAAGGGGTGAGGTCGCTTATTAGTGAGCGACCAGATACCCTATTCACCAGCGTGCCCCACGCTTTTAGCTACGATGGCCCCGCCCAAGGCTCGCGGGATCCACAGCGATCACCCGAGGGCGCCTCTAAAGGCTCGACCAAGCGTTGGGGAGTGATGTAAAATTTTTATCGCTAGCTGAGGCAGAGACTGCACGCGTTCGTCGGCAATCGCGGTGTACTGCTCTACGGAAGACATGATTGTGGAGTGTTAATGATCGGGGAGGGTCAGTGAAAGGGCCAGACACACGTAGAGAGTTGTTAAATTATCGGGCGAGATAGAATCAAAGGATCTTGTATATACAGAGCGTTGTAAAAACTTTGTAAGCGCGATGCAGGTTCTGTGACAAATGTAGTTGTCATAATGGATTGTTTATTAAGTTTACTATATGTGATACCACATGAGCAGTTTAAATAAAGCATCAATATTACAAGCATTATGGTTCCGGCAGAGTAGAATAGTGCCTCCTTCTGTACAAGATTTCGCAAGAAGCGACTAAGGCACCAGAGCCAACAGATGGCGGTATATCCATCCGAAACAGTGTAGTATCCCTGTTGCGAAAGCTGCGCTCTGAATTTGCCAGCGCGGCAATTATGGGCAAAATTTTCTCTTTTTTGGGGAGGCTTTTATCCAGCAGTGGACTTCAAACTTCGAAAGGCTGTACTGATGATGATGATGATGATGATGTTTATAATTCATTGTATGTTATTAAAATAATACTTACATATAGGAGTAGATTCGCTAAGCCTATCTCTTTCTTCTTTCCATAAGTAAAATCTGTAAATCTAACAAATTTCTGTTATAAAAACACTTTTTCACATTATTTGTGAGGTAACATTTAAAAGGTTTTTAAACTAATAAATAATAAGAACATATATTTTGTTAGGAAGCATTCTACTCGATACCAATACCAATCGATATATCCTAGTTAAACTGACATAGACGCCGTGAGGTACAGGCAAAATAAAATTGTACCTGCCTCTGTGCCAGGAGTCGCAAGAGGCGACTGAGGTACCGCAACCGATAGACGGCGGTATAACCACAAGCAGCGGCGAAGCTCAAATGCAACAGGAATTTAAAAGTCAGCTGCTTTATCGTTGGGAAGCTACACACTGCGCTTGCGACGGCGCCGGCCTAGCGGTAATTGCAACTGGCAAATATCTCCTTTATCTTGGAGAGGCCTATGTCCAGTAGTTCTTCGACTGCTATGATTATGAAGACAAAGTTACTTACTATTCCCATTAGCCCGAAGAAAGACGCAACAGCCCAGACATATATCCAAGGAAAGGGAGGTCGAGGTGGCGGCGGGCAGGGCGGGTCCCTCGGCACCGGCTGAAGGGAGCATGGACCTTTCGTCTTCGCACAATCTAACATCGGCTGCAATATACTTTGTGATTTAACCATTACCGTCTTGTTTATTGCGAATGCATGTATGGGCATCTCCGAAAATACTTTCCAATTAGACGGGCCCGATGGCGAAGTTGGTAGTGATCCTATCTTGTGTGCTAAAGGTCAATTCACTCAGAGTCAGTATTTATATGATGAATATTCGTATTTGTTCTGTGTCTGGGTGTATTAGACGTGGTGTGTTATATTCGTAATTCCTCTGTTTCCTAATATCCGTAACATAAGTGCTAAGTGTGGTCAATGTACGAAATGTCATGTAAATATTTAGTTATATTTTTTATATTTATGTTAGTATAGTCTGGACTAAAGCGAATAATGGTGACTGAGATGACGCAACACGCCTTGAATTCAATTTGTCACTTTTTAAATAGTTTTTAATTAGGGGCTTGTTTCATTTTTAATTTTTATTTATTGAAAACAATTATTTTGAAATGATCTGAAACAAAAGTTGCATTTTTTATGCCTACATTCCATATTGCACAAACAGTGCAAAATCTAATTAAAATACGCAAATTGACTTTAGGAAACAGACGTCAAAGATTGGTTGTGCCAATTACACAATTACAATCACAGACAATTTATTGGCAAATAAAAAAAAATAAATAATTCCCACTACATCTCACACATTGACCTGATTCCGTGATAAGTAACTTAGAACACTTGTGATACGGACCTCAGACAATAGAGGAATCACAAATATACTACTTATATTTAACACCCCGACACAGAACAAACATAAATACCATCATATAAATATTTGTCCTGGGTGGGGATCGAACCCACAACCTTTGGCCATAAGACAGCATCACTACCATTTGCGTCGTCGGGTCGCCGTCTGCTAGTGTTTGTTTGTAAGCAACACTCACCCTATCAATCTTAATTAATGAGATTTTGTATCAAGATATCTGAAGCTACTACATAAAAGTACATCATGAATGATTTGTACAGTATTTTTACAGACAAACCCAATACTGGTATATTCGAGAGTCATCGGTATAGTCAGAGGGAAACATCAATTGGCTATAATTCGTTACATAAACAAAAACAATAAATGCCACTACACTTGTTTGCCGCGGGGTACCGGCAGAGTAGAATAGCACCTCCCTTTGTACCAGGTGTTTTAAGAGGCGACTATACTTGAACCGACAGATGGAGGTATCTAAAACAGCGTAGGTCAAATGCAACAGGGCGGAAACGGGCAGCAGCATTTCCATCGCTAAGCTATGCTCTGCGATTACCACCACGCTTCCGGAGCTCGGCAATATGCGCGAAATTGTCTAGGCCCATATTCAGCAGTAGACGTTATGCGGCCGCTATGATGATGATGATAATGATAATGAATACATATATCTTATTTATATGTAGGTAGGCAAAAAATAAAAAAAAGAATAAAGCAAATGAATTTATTCAGAAATCGGAGCCCTCACTCGTCTATGTTGCAGCTTTATCGGATTTCTCGGCCACATCTGATTCCTCATCAGGCAGTCCCATTTCCTCTCTCTCCGCTTTTTCTAGTAAACCTATCCGGTCTAATGGGTTCCAGGGTTCGTGAAACGCGTACTTGTATTTGTTTTTTCCATGATAACCTAATCTAGGGGTATCATCATAGGCCACTTCCAGCATCGTCTCAGTTTTCGGCTTCCAGTAGCTCGGAAGTGCTATTGGCGAGTTGTAGAACATGTCTGAGAATCTATTGTCGCATGACTCCCCGTACTGGTATTGAGAATTCATGTACTGCATTTCAAAGTCTTCATTCAGGATATCCTGTCAAATAACTGCTATTTAAGTCAGGGTTGTAAATTGATGTGTTTAAGTGCGTTAGACGAATCGTTGAACCAAGAATATTTTGTCGTAATCTTCTGTTACTCACCATGTCAGCTTCTTCGTACATAATGCAAGTTTACGCTTTGGCCAACTATCATTTGGTCTCCGCTCTCTTTATTTTTTTTCCCCTTCCCGAACAAGTTTTTGAGCATGCCCAAGAAACCTTGATCTTCTTCCTCCTTGCTTGGTTCCTGTTCCATGCCTGACTGTTGCTGTTGTTGCTGGTTTGTGTATCCTTGACACTCTGGTGAACCATGGTACGGGTTGCCTGACTGGCCTCCTTGGTGTTCTGCGGTGAGGACCGCTCCAGGCCACTGATGAAGAAAGCACAAGCTGGGTTTCATTAGATACTTTATCCACGACGAGGGGCTCCGATTTCGTCGAACGCACTCAAAACACGAGTAGGAAAGAAACGCTCATTGCTTTAAAGTTATGATATTTCATCGACAATTTTCGGAATAGATGTAAAAAATACCAAAGTTTCTCTAACAAGTTTAAGCAGTTTTATCATGGCCCTATTGCTTAAAACATTACCTAAGAATAATATAATAGATACGTGAAATAGTATTAAAAAAACAATATACAACCAAGAGAATATGTAGGCAATAACAAGATTGCCAATTACCGATCGGATATTGCTGTGGAAGCAGCCATACAGATAAATTATTTCTAAAGATACCTCTTAAATTGCAAACACATCCCCAGACAGTGACATAGTTGAGAGAGTGCTTACCTTGGCGTTGTTTACTGGTAGAGGGGGTACCACGACATTTGGCACCTTTATCCTGTACGGGTCGTAGTTTGGTGGTTGCGGATCTCGAGGGCACTGACAACGCCACGGAGTCGGCGGTGGATCGTTCTTCGGCCACTGCTCAACGCGTTTGCTTTTTGTCTGATCGATGTCTTTGCAGCATGAGTCTTTGGAGTAGTTTCTATGTCCTGTAACATGTGTTGAAGATTATCTAATGCATCCCACCGCTACCAATTTATTATTCCAAGGTAGACTTAGGCATAAAGTTGTAAAGATGTAACCGGCAGAGTGCCGTGAGGTACCAGCAGAATAGAACAGTACCTCCCACTGCATCAGGTGTCATGAGAGGCGACTAAGGTACCAGAACTGACAGATGGCGGTATATCCATCCGAAACGGTACTGCTCAAATGCACAGGGTGGGGATGGGCAGTAGCATCCCCGTCGCTATAGTTGCGCTATGCGATTGCCAACACGCTTGCCCAGTGCGGCAATTATGGGTCCAGCAGTGGACATTCAATGGCTGGTGTGAGAATGATGATGATGTAATGTAATGTGGAATTTATAAGCAAATTTTTTAATGGGACCAAATCGGGACCAGGTAACGAGATGTTCTTAAGCAATCAACTTGAACTCAAATGTGCGCTCGGCTAAGATAGAAATGTTAGATGTTAGTTCTGCATGTTAAAAAAATTGGTACTATTTTAATATAGAATGATAATAATAATAGAGATTAACGTGTATTAACGTTAAGAGAATAATATAATGAAATAATATTCCTAGTCACTTGAGTCACCACGAATATATCACTCGCATGTGAACTGAAGATACAATGTCACATTTAACCAGTTATTTCACTGCCTCTCTCACCCTTAAAACCGGAACACAGCAATGCAAACACTGCTGCATATAGATAAGAGTGAGATAGCAATGCATACGATCTCTAGATGTCTAGGTTGTATAGAAAACATTATTTTGAATGGCGTCAAGAACTGGCCACGGAAGTAAGTTGGATAGCCCGCAATTCCTGCCACATGAAACAGGTTAAGCTATAGAAATCTGACAAAAAAAGTATAAAGTAATGGTAAACGAAGAATTAAGACACTTAACAGATTTCAAGAATTTTGCGCGAAATGTACTGCAGATTGAAGTCACGAATTCACTTCAACCCACAAAAATTTATTTATAGTGAACTATAAAATTAAATGTACCTATATATACCTACCTAGTGTTGAAAATTTATTAAAATTTTTGCTGACTTGTTATGAGTAAGGAGGAGAGAGGATTATTATAAATGACTTAACGAATATAGTCAAGGACGGAACATGACGGCTTGGCGGGAAAAATTATTGGCGAACTTCAGAGAAGCTTAACTTAAAAACATAACTTGACTCTTAAAACAATACCTACATCACAAACTTTTTTATAATAAAACTATTACTAAAATTCTTCATATGAATGTTTGTCTTGGGTGAGAATCAAACCCGGCGGTATCGATCCATGTCCTTAGCGCAAAAGAGAGGGTCACTACCATCTGCGTCATCGGGCCCGTCAAATTTTGTCTTTGTTTCGTCAAGGAACTGTTTATCTCGATGTTACATCGGGCATCCTTACCCATAACAAGTCTGCAATAATTTTAATAAACTTTAACTTATATATGTGTGCTTCCTCTTTTCAACCTCCTGTGATTGTTGTTTTGTACATTTTTAGTTTACACATGTAACTTTATTGACTGTTGGTTTCGTTAACAAAATAATTGTCAACTAGAATAAAAGAGCTGAGGATTTTGAATGAAAAAAATTAAAAGAACACAGAAATAAATAGGATAATTAGGGTACTCACCAAAACCAGACACAGCTAAGGCCACGTTACTTTTTTTAATCTGTGTCCGGGACACAAGCAGCCCGCAGTATTTACCCGAGCACGCCAACATTTTTTTGCGGTGAACATTCAATATTTACTAACAATTTTACAAATAAATAAAACACGAAATTTTGATTTTAAGAAATTACCTAAATTTTGACTTACATTGTTTTGACATGAGTGAGAAGCTTGTCTTTCATGTTTGAAACAAGTTCTTGACGTTGATTGGAAAATAGAATCACTATATTTTTTTATTATTACTATTATGGTATCTATTTCATGACAGAAAAAAGTTCAATATTCTAAGACATTTTTAAAAACAACTTGGAAAGTATAACCAAACATTTTTTTAAAGCAAAGCCTTGCTGTTCAGAATCAGGATATCTTAGGTAACAATAATGTCGAACATAAAAATGCATTTAAAAATATTCCCGTTGCTCACCCTCAGAAGTATTTTTATTGGACGGAACACCCATATACACGCACCGGCAAATTTAGTGGAACACAAAAAAATGGTTGATTTTCTCAATAAATTTTTTAAAAATATTTTTTTGGTGTTCAGCAACACATCACATTGCCTTAAAATAACTAAAATAAATAAGCTACTAATTACCCGGTTTCAAAGGAAATAAACGTTAATTACGATAATTATTAAAATAAGACACTAGGAGTGTGATTTCAAATCGATTTTTTTACAAAAATAACACAAAAGTCATAAAATTAATAGCGTGTGTTGCCTCCACGGGCTCTGAGGAGAGCTTGGATACGATTTTTCATACTCAGAAAAAGCCATCGATCATTGGTTGAGGCAAATTGTTCCACTCTTTCACTAATGCCTGTTTGAGTTCTTTAACATTCCTGGGAGCACCAAAGTCGATACACCCAAAACTCGACTTACTGAGCGGTAGGTATGCCCTTCTTCGATTATGGTTACGGCCCTTGCTGCAGAAGTTGCTGGCAAATCACTCATTTCGTATCGGAGACGTGTACACAATTCAAAAATAAACAGTTGAATGAGCCACAGTCGCTATGCACAGGAACCAACAAAGTTCTTATCAGAAGCAATGCTAACTCTAAGTGTCAGCAAATTCTTGAAGTGCCATAAAAACAATTCTCACGCTTGTAAATGACAAATTTGTGCTCAAGTGTATTTCTAGAGAGGGTAGTAATACATCAATAATAACAACGTGTCAAGATATTCGAAGGTATTGAAAAAAATCAACCCTTTTTTTGTGTTCCCTTAAATTGCGCGTTGCAAACCTTGTGACTTGAATATAATTACCCAGTAATTTCACTGCCTATCTCTGCCTACCTTTAACCACGAACAGAGCAATGCTAACAATATTGTTTGGAGGAAGAAATAGATGAGAGGAAGTTATATACTAGCCGTGAGCTACCAACAGAGAAGGATAGTACCTAATAGATGCGACTAAGGCACTAGAACCGACAGATGGCGGTATATCCTTCCGAAGCAGTGTAGCTCGATAGCACAGGGCGGGGATGGGCAGCAGCGTCCCCGTTGCAAAAGCTGTGCTCAGCGATTGCTAACACGCTTGCCCAGCGCTGCAATTACGGGCAAAATTCCCCCATTCTTGCGGAGGGCAGTAGACTTCTAAAGGCTGGTATAATTAATATAAAAACAATTACCAGCGACTTTTGCTTAAGCTCTACCTTAGAAGCAATTGAAGTAGTTTAGTTAAGAGATTTGTTTGATTTTATATTAATTCAGCGATATAATTAATTATTTGTATAGTTTATTTGTTGTGCTTGATAAGATTTTTATGAGATCTCCATATAGGCTTATTTTCTCTGTGGTCTAAGTACTTCTAAATTACGTTCGGTATAAGTATAGGCCATCGCTGGTTAGTTTTAATTAAAATAAAATAAACTATTTCGCCTTACGATATTGATCGAAATATTTCTAAATAGTAAAAAAAAAACATCAAAGACAAAATATTTAAAACGATTTATTTTGTACAAAAATCATTTTTACATTACACATCGGAACACAGTCACACCAAATCAACATTGGGTATCTAAAAAATCACTTTAAAAAATGTAGGTATATGTCAAATTCGACAGGTGAGATCGCGGTGCCAATTTCAATGGATGTCTTGAGTTCGACTTTCGGTAATTGTTTCACGCACACTAAGAAACGCGCGGTGCGATTGGCCACGTCTATGTGTTTTTCTCGACAACACATAAAAGCGCAACAGCTAAAAACATCATGCGTAGAATCAGCACTGGATTCCTTGTCGAATAAAATACATTTATATAATTTGTTCTGTAAACCATCACCACATTTGGCGTGACCATAAACGATGATACATTACCACGTAACACAAATAAATATTAAAATAATGCGAACAACATTTACAAGGTAACACGAAGCCAGCGAACGACTGATATTATTGAATGGTGTTCCAGAACTTGAACTAGTATCGCCAATCATACTTCACAGTGACATATCCCACTTTATTTAACAGTTGGCGCGAAAGGCAATAAAGAATGTGTTCTTCAAATGTCATTGCATCAGTCACAAATATATATATTTTTTTATTAAATATAAGAATTAAAATCTTTCATATATTCAAAGGTCTGAATAAAAGGTAATACATTTCTCAATAAACAATCCTACTGGAATGCTAGTTTTCTTTACACAGTTTATCATAGTTTATATTACATCAAAGCTTAGAACTAATCATATTTTATGTTTACACAGCAGAAGACCAATGCTAACATTGCCAATTTGCCCGCTACTGGCTTCGTGTGACTAAGCCTTCACAATTAAGAACAAGTGGAATGAAGATCACAAATCTTACAAGCAAAAAATAATGTCAAACATTAGCGGTAGAATTTCAACATAATTAGTTCACTTTAGCCACATACAAAAAGTTATTTTTTTCGTAAGCGCAAACATTTTAACTTTTCGGTATTTAATAAATAAGCCATCAAAAAAAGGAACACGACGAATGCTCCTTACAATTATTAATTGTTAATTAAAAAACTAGAAATAATTCTATTCTTAACAATTTCCTTTCTAGTGCATCACATAGGACTCATCTTATTGGCGCCTTTTTTGGGTCTAGGTTCTGGATAAGTCAATTGTTAAAATGCGCTAGCCAAAAATGCGCCTGTTGAAAATATGCGCTAGCTAAAAAGTGCGCTTGCTATAAAAATGCGCTAGCTAAAAAATGCGCTTGCCAAAAAAATGCGCTTGCCAAAAAAATGCGCTTGCCAAAAAATTGTTGGGTTTATTTTTATAAAACCTGCTGTATGCAATCTTGTATTGTGGCCAAAATCGGCTACTTATGCTAACTAATAACCATTCGAAGTAAAATTATAAACATACAAAATAATTAGATATCTACTCTAAAGTGACGTAACACGTAAAAATACACATTATAGTAAATTGATAACACAAAAAAAATGTGAACAAGTTAACATTTAAGCTATTTAGTACCTTGTGATGTACTTATAAAGTTTAAATTAAAATTATGACCATTAAATTATAATTCCTCAGCGGTGAGATACCGGCAGAGTAGAATAAGACTTTTCTCTGTACCAGGTGTTGTAAGAGACGACTAAGGTACCAGAACCAACGGACAGCGGGGATGGGCAGCATCAACCTCGTCGCAAAGCTACGCTCTGCGAAATCTAATAAATGCCCGGCGCGGCAATTATGGACAATTTTCCCCCTTTTTTGAGAAGGCCTGTGTCCAACAGTGGACATCCAATGGCTGGTATGATGATGATGATAAAATGTGTGGGAGACAGCGGTGTCTACATCGCTGATTCACAAACGTACTCCTCTTACTTTCATTTCATAAGGGCTTAGGGGTAATGGTTGAGTAGAATTGTATAAAAGCCGAATTATGTACCGGAACCGACAGATAGCGTTGTATACTAATGTATTTCAAATGTGAATGTATATACCCCAGTGTGTGTGCACGCTTTGCCAAGTTTGGTAATTTATTGCAAAAATCTCATTCAAGAGAGTCAAGCCTAACAGTGGACGTCTTGCCGAATATATGATATATGATCATTAGAGGTCGATATTCAATTAAAATAAACAGATTAACGTCTTAATCTCTCTATACTATACTAGATGTTTACTAGATGTTTGTACTTACTCCACCCAAGATAGGTAGGAATTGCCCATAATTGCTCAAGATTCGCGATGAAAATGCTGCTGCCCACTCCCGAAATGTTGCATGTAAGTATACCGCCATCCGTAGATTCTGATATTTAAGTCACCTCTTAAAATACCTGGTATAAGGGAGGTATTCTATCCTGTTGGTACTCCACAGCAAATGGTAGATAATATTGTTAAATTGATCACTTGAATAAATAAACACCATGAAACAAACGCGAAATAATCGTTTACTGTATCTGCAACAAAAAGAGTATAAATCAACCATATTAAAATTTCCCAATTGATAATAATCTCTTTGCGTTGTACATTAAGTTCAAGATCGATTGAAAAGTCATGATATATTTTTGTTAGTTATTAGGGTCTGTTTCCAACGTTCACCAAACATATGACGTCACGCATTTAAAGACTGGCTGCAATAGAATGACGGTAGGTAGCGTCATGCACGCGTTTGTATATTTTAAAGAAAATCCAGAAATACAATTCACTATGAGTAGGTATTTGATATATTTCTAATTGGTTACATCATAATAAAAATACTTTTGTTTTGAATTTTTAACGGTTTCATAAAGCAACCCTCAAGATGATAAATTTTTAAACCACATAACCATAAATAAGTTTTGTTTTTTATGCTAACTTTTAATAACAGTAATTTTTAAACACAAATGGGTAAAATAATTTTAACTTGGAGTCAAATTATAAAAGAATTGCAATACTTCCACGCGCGGCCGTGGCCGCGGGGCACGCGAGATTATTTTACGGGCATCGGACCTCTCATCTATGAGAGGCCCCGCCCTCTTGTTCGGTGGCGCTGGAATTGACGTCTGAGTAGTCCAGCACTAGGTTCATCCGAAAAAAAAAAAAAAAATACTTCCACAAACAAATACATAATAGTCATACAGTTTACAATGGAAAATATAATTTCAGTTGACGGTGGTGCCACCCCGGCGAGTGGAAAGCAAGAAGAACTAAATATTGACAGTATTTGTATGACGTTACTGATTAAGACAATGAAATTAACGAAAATTCCGATTATGACACATTAAAAAAATGTAGTTTCATCGATTCCATGTGTTTTAAGGTCAACATTGTTTTGTTAATTTTTTTTCAATTTTTTATCAAAAAGTACTCAGAACAACGTTGTAGATCTAAAAATTATTTATATAAATTGTTCTCATAATTTTTACTCCAAGACTTAAGACATCCTTGTCAGAGTTTTCGTTATATGATCACTAAGTATTTTCTTTTATTAAATTAACCGGACTTTATCGGAAAATCTGAATAAACAAAACAGCTCTGCTAATAAAAAAGGCTACCAACGCTTTGAAGCTTAATACTGAAAATATTCATCATACTAAGTGGTACTAAAGTAAATGGAATAATATGTTTTACTACATTTTACATTCCCAATTAAATCCCGGGAGTGACATTGGATTAGGTTCCTCAAAAAACACATATACATCAAAATTAATTAACAATTGCTAACAAACAATACACACAAAAGATTCGTTTTCAAAACCTATTGTAACACCATAAGCTTATAAGAATGCATGATTAAGAAAAAGTTTACTCTCTCCTACCTCTACCGCTTAACAATAGTGCTTCATTGTGACCCTGTATGAGAGAAGCAGTGAATTACTGGGAATTGTTATATACTATCTATACCTTGCGATACTTTGTCTGCAGCCTACAATATTCAAAACCACGTCGACGGTCAGAAATTCAATTGTCGTGAGTGACAACGTGCAGGTTTACAAGAAGAACAAAAAAGAAACAATTAATTAGTTCTAACTTTATTACTGGACCATCTGTTTTCAATTATATTTAAGCTGTTTTTAACAAATATAATTGAAATATAATCCTCATTTACTTGAAACTATTAACTAAAGTTAGAAATAAATAAATACAAAATCTTTTGCCCATATGTCCCTTACGCTAATTGAATTTGTGACCGCAGTTATGCTATGGCAAAATAGACACATAACAAAAATAAACACAAATTAGAGGATATTCCTGTAAGTACAACATAAACCATTGAATTATGCTACTCAGGAACGAGCTGTTTCAAAATAGACAAATTATCTATGCTTTGATATATGTTAGATTCCAACACAACCACAAATGCAAAATAATCGACGAGGTCACTAAGGTCTTGGTAGCATAACTGGCAATGCAGTCTTCCGCATAGTATAAGGTGCGGGTTCAAATCTCGACTGAAATCCGAGAAAATTTAAGTTCAAATAGAAATTGCTTTACATTGTCATCGTTGTCTTAGATGAAATATCCGCGTTATTATTGGCATATCATCTTTTCTAAATTAACCCAACGCAATTTACAAACAAAGTAAATATCTTATAAGTAAATCAATTTATCTCCGTTTCCGTCCAAGAGTCGTCATCCTTTTTTCAAATAAATCATATTTTCAATATAAATATCAGTATTTTGTAACACGTTAACCTATAAAAAATATCTATACTAATATTATAAAGCAGAAGAGTTTGTTTGATTGTCAGTTTGTTTAAACGCTCCCCATACAATTTCAGGAACCGCTGGTCCTATTTGAAAAATTCTTTCAGTATTGGATAGTCTATTTATCGAGGAACGCAACTATATCCCCCAGTCACTATTTCACTATACCACACGAACGAAGTCGCAGGCACTGCTAGTATTATATATTTGTAAAGTTTACATAACATACTTATATAGTGACAGGAGTGAGTACAATTGATGCGGTTCAGTTAATTAAATATTAAAATTAACTATATTATCATGATAAATTTCAGTTGTCTACCTAACATTAGAAACTTAAACAATGTATATTACAATAACCCAACAATGGATACAAAATCTATCAAAATTTCCCAGACAATTTTAAACTCGATGTCCGCATATTTTCAAATAATTACGCGTCCACTACTTATGATAAAATTATTCTTTTAACGAATTAAAACGCGGTTTCTGTAACTGTTTATACACAAATGTATCTTGAGAACGGTTGTCGAAAGGCTACCGAAGCGTCAGACAATAAATGTAAAAATGTACAAAAACCGTGTTTCTATGTCCGCATTTGTAAATGTCAATTGTTAAATTTTGACAGGTTTCAGGTACTGTTAAGTATCTGTGTATACAAAGTAACCCCAATTACAACTATAACTGTATATAATAAATAATTACTATAGATATATTTTTGACGTGACAACGTCTTATAATTCGATGGAGTCGGCTGCACGCACAAAAAAACATGACTCATGCGGCGTTACCTAGCTATGAGGCGTTCCGTTTAAGGTTTGAAGTGCAAGCGAGAGCGCGGGACGTGCGACAAAGAGGCACAATCGGCCCTGCGTTTGGCAGCGTTCGACATCAGTCTCTCTCGTACTGGAGTGAGCGATGCGCCCGAGCGGACAGCTGCTATACAATAATACATTTTCATAAATAAAATTAAAACGTTCTTTTGAAAAATGCAACTATTCCATCAGTATTTTCTTATGACGTTGTCACGTTCAACTATCGCCAGTAAACCGACTTTACAGACAATCTATTTTTTAATTTAATATTAGTACCATACATTTATTTTAGTATTTATTATATTATAGTTGTGTCATCGAGTTCGCATCTAAGTTCAAACTAAATCAAATAATTCTATTACACCCAAAACAATTCTGAAACTAATTCCTCCGTTTACCATTTTTATATATGAAGTGTATGAAGTTATATATGAAGCCGCGTATGGTAAGAAACAGAAAGTGGTATATCCATTACAACAGTTCAGCTCAAATACACAGGGCGGGGATAGATATCAGCATCCCTGTCGCGAAAGATGCGCTCGCGCAATTGCCAACACGATTGCCCGGCGCGGCAATTATTGCTATTTTACCCCTTCCTTGGGAGGCACATGCCCAGCAGTGGACTTCCAATGGCTAATATAATGAAAATATGTACGAACAGTGCGTCATTTAAAATCTATGTCTATTCAACTACAGCTACTATCAACTGACATACAAAGGCACAACTATGCTGACATACCATTGACTAGGCATTCGGAAGGTACATCAGCTAATGTATTACTTTATTCACAAACATATGCATTTGAAGACCTTGAATTTTGAGAGATCAGACACAGTAAGGGAAACAGCGAATAAATATATATATTATTAAATAACTCAACTAATCTCATATGGGTCGAGTGGGAATCGTATAACATGTCCAATGCGGCGTGAGCCACGAAGTATTCGATTTTGAGGAGTAAATTGGAATAATAATGGATTATTTTAAAAACACATCCCATACATTAACCTGACTCTGCGATAAGTCGCTTAAGCACTTGTGTTACGGACATCAAACAACAGAGGAATCGCAAATGTATTACTGAAATACCTTAACACCCAGACACAGAAAAAACTCAAATATTTATCGTGTAAATATTTGACGGACCCAACGGCGCTGATAGTGTGATCCTGACTTATGCGCCAAAGGTCGTGGGTTCTATTCCCACCCAGGACGAATACTTATATGAAGACTTGTTTGTTCTGTGTCTTAGTGTTAAATAACACATGGATTTTGCAATTTTTTATATACATACCTTTTAGGGTGATAGTGGTTCTAACGCTTTACCCATTTTTCAATACCATGTTTTAAAAAGAAACCTTTCGCTTCAAAATAAGCTTCAGTTTCAGCGATAACCTCCTCATTTGAGCCAAATCTTTTTCCCTGGAGCATTTTTTTAAGATCAGCAAAGAGCCAGTATTCACTGGGGGTTAAATTTTGAGTATGGGGGGTGGGGACGCAGATCAAAGCCCAACTTGCCGTTGTTTTCATCGACTTGTGGCAGGGTGGTGAAAACGATTTTTTTTCTCTGCATGTGCGGTCGTTTTTGTGCGATTTTCTCCTTCAAACGCACCAGTAAGTCAATTTAATAATCAATTATGATCGATTTACCTTTATCGAGGTAGACAATGAAAATCACGCTATGCGTATCCAAAAAAACTGACGCCATGACTTTGCCAGCTGACTACGGACGCTTCGGACGGCTTTCGCCAGCTGTGCGCCACTCAGATGACTGCCGCTTCGACTCTGGAGTGTAGTGATGTATTCATGTTTCGTCCATGGTCACGTAGAGACGCAAGAAATCTTTTTGTTGCGAGTAAATAGCGATAAACAGCTTTCTGAATCATCGACTCGTTGCTGTTTTTGTTCTACCGAAAGCAATCGCGACTCCCACTTGGTAAAAACCTTTTTCATGCTCAATTTTTCATGAAGGATGGTAAATACACTTCCATATGATATCTGTGTCATCTCAGCAATCTCACGGAGCTTCACTTTACGATCTTTCATTATAATTTTGTCACTTCACTCACATTTTCCGGTGTAACGGCTTCCACAGGTCTACCCAAGCGTTCCGCGTCATTTGTGTCGGTACGACCACGTTTAAACTCGGCAAACCAAAGGGAAATTGTTGCTTTTGATGAACAAGAGTCCGGGTAACATATTTTAATCCATTGTTTCGCTTGCACGGTGTTTTTATCCATTAATAAACAATTTTTTATCAGAACACGAAACTCGGTTTTTTCAATTTTTTAAACAAACTACAAAACGTCTTTACTCCAACTTCGATAACTCAGCTGTTTCTGGTCCGACCGATCTAAAATTTTGACACGTTTCAAGCAAAAGTTAGTACTGTAGAATACGTGGTTACTGGTTTAATTCTGGGTTAGTTTTATTCTAGTTATTGATCCATCCTGCTATATGTATTTGAGAAGTATATTTGTGATTCTTTTGTTATCTCTCTGAGGTCCGTAACCGAAGTGTTTTAAGCGACTTATCACGAAATGTATGAGATGTCGGAAAAAAAATAGTTCTGTTCATCGAATCGCAATGGGATGTCGGTAACACAGCGGTTAAAGTAAAGACATGTCACACGAAGGTGGTGGGTTCGATTGTACTCGAGCTTCATGGGACGGGTTGATTTTTTCTAAGATGATATTTACTAGAAAAAAATCAATTCATCACAGGTAGAGTCATCAGATAAGTTGATTTTTTTTCTAGTGCATATCATATTTCTATGCATAAAACCTCTAAAAGTGACTTTTTCTAATTAAAGTTTAATCTTGTTATCACCAAATGAAATAATCAAAATAATACATAGTTCATATTCTAGTCACGTAAACATAACACATATACAGAGATTAAACTGTTTGTTGGGAAAAAGGCCTAAAACTCGCATGATGATAATAAAATAACGTAAATATAGTCATAAAATTTTGTTCATAAAGACACTAACGCCATCTCGCAGAGACTGCGAGTACTATTTTCACTATAACCATATAAAGTTGAGCCCTTGTAAAACTCACTGCTAATGATTCAAGGGGTCAAGTTAATCTGTATTTTTTGCGGACACAGTATAGAAACGCAGAGCGTATTTTAAAGTATTAAATATATATTTTTCTTATATATGGTATACGTACGAATAAATATCCGCATTTTGCAAAACCTATCGTGACTGTACAACTGATTAAATAATAAGAATACTTAAGAAATTATTAGTAAATTAGATGTGTACACACGGCTACAGATCGATCTATACACATCTGATACTTTAAAAAAAGCCGCGTTTACAATAATAATAAAACCTATTAACGGCTTCCAAACGCTTTAACGTCTTATTCGACTATATTGAGTGACTATATTGAGTGACAAGAGTGACTATATATATCTATATAGTCACTCTTGAGTTATAAAACTGGTAAATGTGTCAGAAATTCTCAACCAATTCTGGACTCTGTACTTATTAGGGCCCCCTATCAATTGACAGTTTTGATAGAGCAGTATACATTGATCGGTAGCCTCGTACCACATAAATCACATGGTATTGAACTCGACCGCTGGATATAAAACCGTTCAAGACTCACGATGACCAACACCAAACAATTAAAAAAGTTATAGTAATCGGGTTCTAGATAAACATAAACACATGACCAGGTCCGGTTTGTAATGATGCGATAGTTAACAGCTGTTGTGGGTGACCAGGAGACTTACTGGCCAGGGTATCGTGGCCAGGGGTCTACCATCATTCGAGTCCGAAGAGCCAGTTGATGCCTTGGGCGAAGAACAGCACGAGGGGCTGCCACGCTACCAGCCACCTGATCCAGTCCAGGAGTTGACCAAACAGGATATGCGGCCGGTCCCAGCTGAACGTATTGTTAAGGTTATCATAACAAACGGTTTATAGTCAAGATTCCGTTGCGATCAGACATCTAATATAAAATTTTCGTGACAGTGTTAGTTACCATACTCCACGTAAACGGCTTCACCGATTCTTGTGAAATTTCATATGATATTTTATAGGTCTGCAAATCGACTATTATCTATTTTTCATACCCCTAAGTGATAAGGGTTAACAGAACCTAACATTATTTTTTTAATTTGAACATTTTTTAAAAAAATTGGTTTTAAAAATATATATAACCCTACATATATATACCACCAACCTCTATTATTTGAAATTTTAGTAATTTATATATAATTAAATTAACAGAATAACGTTACAGCGACAGCTAGTAAAAATATACTTAGCTAATAATATGCTAGTAATAATACGATACACTCACACAAGTGATGACGCATACATTGACCTGACTCTTGAACACAAGTCGCTTAAGTAACTTGGTTGTATTGCACTTAAAGCAAGTGCAATACAAATACAAGCGTGACACGACATCAAACAATACAGGAATTACAAATACAATACTCTAAGTAATTATGTATCCATTTCTTCTTTATCAATTTCTTTAAACTTGCAAATGTTGGACATTTGTGCGTTTATACCTACATTATTTTACAACATACATTAGAGAAATGGCGTCATCTGCCATCAAATGTACACTAAAAGAAACTCGTCAAAGACTTGGTAGCATAAAGTTAGTGTAATTAGTGTTAGTGTATGCGAAAGATACGGCTTCGAGTCCCGCCTGACACCTAAGTCAAGTTGATTTTTTTCTAGTCAATATCATCGTAAATATAATCCAGCATTTTCTATGCACCACTTCAGATATTATATACTAATATATAACTTATGTTTTTTAACACATAGACACAAAACAAACGATATAAAGTAAGTAAAATCAAATATCTATTATAATATTAGTAGGAAGTAGGATTCATCAAATATAGTTCTGTAATTTTGAAATCAAGACGTTAAAGAATTATTTTCTATAAAACTGACTATTCGTATAGAGATTCGCAATGTTTTATATACCAAGGACCAATGCGTCTTACCAGACTAGAATAATTTGAAGGAAGCTGAAACGATTTGAGGTAATGTTTAAAAAGGATACGGGTTCGTGAACATTCTCTTGAGGTCGACTTTATCCTTGCAGTACGGGCAAGTCTGTTTCTTGCCGACAATGCACCAGCCTCGGATGCAAAACTCGTGGAAGACGTGTCCACAGGACAGCTTGTATGTGTTCTCTGACGAGAAGAAATTGCATTTTATACATCATCATCGTAATCAGTGCAGGATCTACTGTTAGACCAGGGCTCTCCAAGGAAGATGCTCATGATTAACTAAATCATAACTAAATACTCACGACATTTCATACATTAACGTAACTCCGAGATAAGTACCTTAAAGCACGTGTGTTATGGATATCACACAACATACTACATATTTAGATACATATAAGTGACACCCAGACACAAGAATTTTTATCATATAAATATTTGCACTGGGTGGGAATCGAACCCACGACCTTTCGCGCACAAGAAAGGATCACTACTATCTGCGTAATCAGGCCCGTCTATTACCGCGCTGGAAATGCTGCTGCCCATCCCTGTTCTGTTCCATTTGAACTGGGAGTTTCAGATACCGCCACCTGTCGGTTGCGGTATTTCAGTCACCTCTTACGATATCTGGATTGGGGGAAAGTACAATTCTACTCTGTAGGTACCACAGCTGACCTGACGGTATACCTTAAGTGCAATTTCGAGGATTTAATTGCACTCACCTAAGACACCTTCCTCATTGACGTCGACAAGCAGCTGGTTGCCGCAGACGGCGCACACGTTTGTCTCCAATTGCCTCGTGGGTATACCTTCTTGGGTATAATACTGTGAAAAATACATTTTTTATGTCATAGGGGGGCAAAAGAGCAAATAAGCCACCTTTTTTTAGTGTAAACATGATCGCCTATAGACGCCATCAAAAAGATACCGATTGAACTGAAGATAAAGTGCCACTTTAGCCAATAATTTCACTAATAACTGGAATATCAATGCGAACACTGCTATTTGTCGGTAGAAATAGGTGTCATTCACACCAATACCAAGTATCAATGCAGACGACCTTCGGAAGAGGTCCACCTTAAGTAAATAATCAGTAATAGTAAGTATCCAGCGTCGCTAATGGACCCTGAGTGCGATCTGGTTTCGACTATCATACCATTCTCACCACCTACCATCGCCACCGATAGATGGCAGTCATTCTTTTTGCTGCGGCGGTATTCCCAGACCGTTACGACTTAGGGATCTTGAAGAGCAAAATCAATTATCTTCTAAAAGGCCGACAACGTTCCATTGATTTCTTTGGTCATGATGAGGATGATTGACAATAATTGCTTAACATTAGCTGCTCGTCGTGCCTTATTACCTCATTATCCCCAATTACTGCCGCAAAATAGCAGTTTTCACATAGTTAATACCAGTTTGAAAGGTTAGAGAGACAGTGATATTACTGGGTAATGTGCTGAAGGTTGCCAACGCTAGTGATATCCTTTGGATGATACGAGCGTGTACACGTTTACTATGACGCGGACCGCAAGCTTATATGACCATATGCCGTATAATAAAAGGAAGACGTATATTCCACAGTTGAATATAATCAATTCATAAATTTACATAAAGAGAGAGATAAGTCACCTAAAGCACATGTGTTACGGACATCTGACTCCAGAGGAATTATAAATATAATACTTGAATATATATATATATTTAACACCCAGACACAGAACAAATATCATCATATAAATGTTTGTGCTGAGCGGGGATCGAACTAACGACCTTTGGCATACAAGTTGGAATCACTTTTATCTTCGCCATCGGGTACGTCGTATTACTCGTATCATGTTACACTTTTAATTGATTGTAGAAAGGCTAAATACAAAATCCCTTACCCCTATCGAAGCGGCCATCTTATCAGCGCAGTATTCAGCCACGTCTCGGCCAAGCACGCCGAAGTAGAGCCCGTAGAACAAACAGACGAGAGCCACGTCCATCCACGACTGAGGCTTGTGGCCGAAGATCAGGTTGAATCCAAGGAATGTCAGCATCATCACAACGTAGCCGAACACGCCCAGGAAGCAGCTCAACTTGTATATTAGGTAGAACCATTTGTACACCAACCTGAGGAATCACGTGACACTCGTTTACGCCTCCACCAATCCTTACTAATATTATAAATCCGAAAGTAACTCTGTCTGTCTGTTACGTAATCACGCCTAAACTACTGAACCCATTTAAATGAAATTTGGTACACAGATAGTCTAAAGCCTTAGAAGTAACATAGGCTAATTTTTCAATCGACATAAGGACATTTCAAGGACCCAGTTTTGACATCAGATTATTTTATTCATTCCAATTTTTTTTATTTAAATTGGAAACAAAGGCAAATTAATAGAGGAATCACGGTGTCTTTTGGACAAAAGAGCCCTAATACAATTTAAAAAATATTAAATTAGTGTCGAATTTCGACCGTACGTACGGTCAGTGGTCAAAATTATAAGACCAAGTTGGCCAATAGGTGTACAGTCCGTGAGATTGTTGCGCGCCATCGGAGCTTATACTTATTAATTATTATTATGACACTTGTGTAAGGTACAAAGGTAATAAATAAAATGTCACTACCTGTGTGTAATGCCAATAACAGCTGATTTTGTCAGTATAAAAGTACTTAGGTACTAGCCCCGGCTTTGCGCGGGAGTAATGAAGATAAAAAATTATAATTGTGGGTTAAATCGACATTTTTGTAGACCTTATTAAGGTGTATTACAGCTCAAGGAAGTTCACAGCTGGACACAGGCCTCCCCAAAAAAGGGGGAATTTAGGCCATGTTTGTCGCGCTGGGCAAGAGTTGGCAATCGCGGACCGCAGCTTTCGCGACGGGGATGTTTAATATAGCAATGACGTAGTATGATTTTGATTTATCTCGTCGGGTTCAGCCAGCGTATGCAATGCAATCGCAAAATAATGTGTTTATTAACGACATCACATTAAATAACTCGTCAAGTGTCAGTGTATCTTAGCTATATTATGCATGTAACATTATATATATAAACTAGAAGACCCGGCCACGCGTTGCTGTAGCTAAAGTTATTGTTATATTACATTGAAGTATACAATTTAAAAGGGACGGTAGGAGAACATCTGTAACGGGGACCACCATGCTTTTTACATAGATGGTATTTGTAAAAAAATATGGTGGCTAATTCTAGTACTAACTCAATCAAGTGACACATCTGTTAGAATCTTTTTGTAGCTCATATATGACACGTTTTTCCGTTTACCATAGTAGTGCCATCTATTGGCTAATTCTAGTACTAACTCAATCCAGTCGAAAGAGTCGACATCTGTTGGAATCTTTTGGAGTTAACAGATAATTGTAACTGTCAATTAATGAAGGACAAATAATTTGCAATTAAACAAAATTGCGACTATATATTGAGATATAAACTATCCTATCTCTAAGGTTGGAGCAAACTACATATAGTGTGAAAATGTTATCCTAATTGGTTCAGTAGTTAAGTAGTCCATCGAGGACAAACAGGAGGTTTGGAGGACAGGAAATTTATATATATTAAGATTTTCCTCTTAAATCATTCTATCTATTAATTAAATAAACCGCAACAAAATCAGTTGCGAAGTTTTTAAAATCTAAGCATACATAGGGACAGACAGACAGACAGCAAAAAGCGACTTTGTTTAATACAATGAAGTGAATATTTCATTTATTACCGTATTTCTTACGTTGACTGACTGATATTGCCACAGATGACCAAGTGAGCCAGTTATTAATGTATGTTTATGTGAGCAATAAGTTTAATAAATGAGAAAAAATCCCAAAAAAAACAAATTAAATACAATTAAGTCAAAAACTTTTCTTGCCTTAGTCTGGGAATAGGAGTATTTTTTAAAAAACTGTTCGTTTAAAAGAGACCGAGAGAGAGATTTACTTACACAGACAGTGAAATTCCCGTCAGAGTTGTGTTCGTAAATTTTTAAAAAATTATGATAAAATCCAAATTTTTTAAATTTATTGCACATCACTAACATTTACACGTTCCTGATCATAACAAAAAAAAAAGTCGCAACTTTAAAACGCGGCTTATAACTAGTTTAATATCTTTTTGACTAGCTGCTTTCAAAATTACTTATATGCTATATATTTATAATAAAAAATAAATACGATATGATGTAAATAAAAGAAGTAAATAAATTCTTACGCAAAACAAATATAAGTTAATTATATTTGAGTTGCGTGGGGCCCTTCAAATAATAAACTATAAAAAAAGTGCAACTTACCGAGGTGTTGTGACAGACATTGGTTTTCGGGTTGATTTCCTAATGACTAGGCTAGTTAACAAGGTAAATATAGTCCATACAATGATGAACCTCCACCATCCATTCTTAAGGCTCATTATAACAGGTATTGACCACATAGCAACCATTGTGAACAACTGAAAAGACATTATTTAATGTTTATATTATGTCGTACATGTTACATATGAGTGTTTTAAGGCATACAATATGAAAAGGCAACTTCATATGCAACATAAATCAGCACATAACCAGTTATTATAATGGTATTACCATATTTGGCATCATATTTTGTTATAAATTTTGTTTACATTATAAAGCTTTTTCACATAAAGCAAATCATATTAAATCAACCTAAAATTATGAAAAAAACCCTTAGGTTTGACAGTTGTCATTGTAATTGAGGTATATTAAAAGGACTATAATTCAATACATTTGGAATTATGTAATGATTCATAGTTAATATTATCAATTAAATAAGAACAATTCACATAACATCTCATAAATTGACTGACTCTGAGATAAGACACCTAAAGAACTTGTGTTATGGCCATAAGACAACAGAGGAATCACGAATATAGTACTTAAATACATATTTTACTCCCAGACACAGAACAGACACTAATATTAATCATATTAAAATATATCTTTAGTGGGGGTGGAGCTCTTGCGAGTATTATTTAACTGATTTTAAGTTCTTTAAGTATTGCTCACTGTGTAGAGTTTAATCTAATAGTATATAATATAATATAATAGAGATAAGATAGCATATAAGCTAATATGCTTATATTAATTTAAACAAAAGACAATATTTACCGAATAAGATCTGTAATGACACTTCTTCCACTCAACTACTATGATCTGGGCAACTACTAGCGAGAAAATGAGGATAAGAACCATGGAGGTATGCATGGACTCATGGCCCTTATGCATTTCATGGAGCTTTTGATGATCAAACCTATTGGAAAGAAAAGAATTGCTTAGGTACATAAAGAGAAATACTTAGGTACATAACAGCTAATTGCAGGCATAAATTAGTTTGTGTTTGGCTCATGTAATTAAGTTAATTGGCTCACAGTTTATGAAATAAATATGTTTGCTTAATCAAAGTACATTCAGAAACTTAAATAAGGTTACTACATAGGAGAAAATAATTAATTACCAGTAAATGCCTTCAAAATGACTTATAAAATATTATTTATTTAATGTATATTTTAGATTGAGATAAGAATGACAAGAAATTTTAATAATTCCTATTTAAACAACTAACGATAAATATCCAGCAAGAATATTTTCATTATATATATAAGTATCTCTTTTAATTCTATATTGATTTGTTATCAGATAGTAAGCAAACTGTTCTAATGAGTCCTACATTAATTGTAAATACTAAAGTAAAAATTTGTTTATGTTTAAAGTGAATGTTTGAATCAGGTATAATTACTTCGTAATAAAAAATAATTCAGAGAGAATTTTATTTGTTTTTAATAACCAAATTAAACAAGAATTCCGAATTACAAATGAGCTTTACAAACATATAATAGGTCTATATTTGCATTATGATAATCAACAAAAACGAGTATAACGTACCTCAATTTCTCTTCGGACGTCATTTCTTCATAAGTCTAGAAATAAAAAATAGATTTTTAAACAGAAAAACTATGATTATTAAAATTGTATATGGTGCTCTATGTAATAAACATAATTTTCACCTTATTTGGATCAACCGGCCGATGTAAATCCATGTTTGAAACCTTAAAATTAACTAATAGTATCTAATCAATTCACAATAGTTTACTTAAATACTAATTGGATTACACTAAGAATTCAAGAAAATTTCAGAATGAAATGTGCCGGACCAATTGATTGTGCCATTTCGCAATTGTCAATGTCAAAAATAAAGACATTTTGTTTTTTTTTCAGGTGTTTTCAGATTACGCAAAGAAAAATATACTCACGTGAACAGATGAATCAAAGAATGTTTGTTTCATATCTTGCGCCTTCCATCTCTTAAAAACTTAAAATGTCACTGTCATGTGCATCTGAATAATGTTGTTATGATTTTCAGAATAGAAACATAAAATAGAATATCTTCCATAGTTTTCAATTATCTAAATAAATCATGTCAGGTAATAATACACATACATGTCTTCAAATGGAAAATAAACCGATTGAAGGTAAAATTCACCTTTCGTTCATTTTATTTTTGTTGTTTGATGAAAGCGCCAAATCCGTGTTCACCGTTTATGAGATCTGTTATTTTTGCTTTCAGGTTATAGGTCGCCACTGCCTCGGTTTTCCATTACACTCAGATGTATTATTTTTTTCTAACATTAACTGCAATTCGCCTGCATTAAGCTGTGCCCATTTTGTAATCGCTGTGTTTTCAACTGTAAGGTACGGTTAAAATGGAATAGTTCGTCGCTCATTACCATTAGGCGACCGAGTGTAGGAGTTCACACGCGTAGTATCGGTCTGCAATTGCTTCCGTGGCTAACATGGTCATAAATCTTTAGGAGGCAGATATTATAATGGCCTCAAACAGTCTTGATTATTGTTACAGAATGACACTGAAGCAGAATTGAAAACAATTGAAGCAATGGCTGCTAATCAGCCTTCATCAACTCTAAAGGCAGTGCCTCCAACTGCTAAAACTGCTGTATGCAAGGTAAGTTTTTATTATTAGTCTTGTCTAAAAAATTTTTAGGAGAGTGTCTTTAGAATGGTGTAGGTACTTGAATTCAGTCTAGCTGTTTCATTATTTATTTTCAAAGTGTATTCCTTTGTGAATGAACCATAATATGTCCTTTGTAAGACTGTTCTCTGGGATACTTTTATATCAAGTTTATTATAAGAAGAACATTTTCTTTGAATTTAAAAGCCAAGATAATAAAAATCTTAGTAACAAATTATTTAGGTGGTCAACTGAATGTTTATTAAAATTAAAGGTATAAGACGATTTTGAACTGTTATGAACCTAATACAAAATTTCCAAAATATAATCAATACTCCAAAAGTAATTAAGTAACAATTTTTTCTTTATTGATTGCTTAAAACTTATTAAAGTTCACTATTTGAGTGTTACAAACACAAACATAAAGTAAAATCAATAGTGGTAGCTGATTTAACTGTACAAAAAAAACACGAGAAAATGTTGACATTCCTACAAAGGTCTTAGTATCACAATGGTAGAGCTGTGCCCCAAAAAATCAAAAGTCTGAGACAATATGAATTTTTGTACTGAATGTAATCTTTATTTGATTACACATATAATTCCCTCCCTTAAAGTGGTGGTAGATGTAATATCATACATTTTCATGGAATACAATTCCAATATCTTCTCAAGAATTCTAAATATCTTAAGAATATTTTCAACATTCAAAGATTGTCTGTAATAAATTGGCCTGATCGCTATGAGGCCTTCTCTTGTACTATTCCATGTTTTTATGATGTTCTTGTGTTGTTATTATAATAAAAACTATTATTTTTATTAAAAGGGATTTGTAAATATTTTTTACACCTCATGTATATATGAGTTGGTTCAGTGTTTTAAAATAAAATGCCAAACCATTCTATATCAAATTTATTGTATAATTCTTGTAAATGGCTGATGAGCGGCCGATTCACTAGGCTGCCGACGTCTTTTGCGAAGACAAAGTCCAAGTGGTTGAACTTGGGCCAGGAACAACCTGGCTCTACAGTGTAAAGCGCTCCGGTGTCATTCAGCTCTTTGGCTAGTCGCATTATTTGCTGGAAACATTAAAGATGAATACAATTTTGCTGCTGTGTCATTAATATTTAACTAAGTATATAAGATGTTATGATAAAACTAAATGTAAAGTAATTATGCTTTTGAAAATCAACTTAATTACTATGTATTTAGGACTGCAAATCATAAAAAAATGCCATTTTGTATTCATGCAGGAGTAATCAGCATAATATTTGGAATAGAAATTTGCATTTCTAAGAAATATGTTTTCTTTTTATTAGAACATAACAACCTCCATACAAGTTTATAACACAGGTTGAGACCAGCACCTTAATGATTTGTAATATGTATATGCGGTCTTTTTATTCTATCTATCGTTATTTCTGTTTATCGGAATTTAGGGAAATAATTGAAGGCATCCTTTAAACGATAACCAAAGTGTGATGTGTAATATTGATTTATCATAGCAGCAATAGCATGTCTACTACTTGACATAGGCCTCTCCTAGAAAGGTGGAATTTTACCCATAATTACTGCACTGCGACCTTCGCATCAGGAATGCTGGCACCTAAAATTACTGCACTGCGACCTTTGTGACAGGAATGCTGGTGCCTAACCCGCCCTAACGCATTTGTGTTACGTTTTCAGATAACTAACCTAACCTAACTTTACTTAACCTAACTAACTAACCTAATCTAACCTAACCTAACCTAAACCACCATCTGTCGGTTGGGATGGTAATCTACTGCTTAAATCCATGGCAATTGAAATTATTTGTCGATACATCAAAGTATTGTTATACTTACGGACTTATCAGTGAGTTTATCATTTTCTCCGTACCGAATTGATACTGGTATTTTGACATTATTTAAATTGTAGGCTTTCACTGCCCCCCATAAGCCGTCCTCCCACATGGTGAAAACACCTGGTAAACAATATACCGCACAATTAGCACTGGTGCCAAAGAATAGGAAAGTTATTTCACAACTAGTCCATTGTCAACTAATACCTGTTAAGGAAATTTTGCCAAAATGTTCCAACTGCCTCCAGGACGCCGGTTGCATTCTCGTCATGATGACCGTTGTCATATCCTGTAAATGTATTCAGTTTTGAAATGAACGAAACTTTCTGTCTGTCTGATTCCACAATATTCTGGTCGACTAAACATATATTAATATTTTAATTTACTGGCTGTGCCCCGCGGTTTCACACGCGTAACTTCCGGTTACGTGAGAATACGGAGAAAAGGTATTTTTTGAAATCGGTCCGATAGTTCATTCGTTACAAATGTACAAATATATTTTATATATCATATATTCAGGAATTCTATTTATTTAAAAAATATAATCCGTAAGCCTAATATTAGCTACCTGCCAGTGAAGTCCCGTTAAATTGGTCCAGTTCTAGATATTAGTCGGAACAAGCAGACAGACTAAAATAAACAGATACAGAAAAAAGAATCGTACATATGTTTTGAGGAAAGTCGTTAATTTGAAATTACAAACACCCCTTTCCCGCCTTTTCATCATCACCGTTAAATTTCCACTGTTGCATGTAGACCTCACCGTGAAGTGTAACTCCTTTGCCCTTTATAGTATAAAAAGGCAGGACGTTGCCTGATCCTGATCGTGGTGGCAATCGCAGAGCCTAATTTCGCGACGGGAATGTTGTTGACCTTTCACGCTCTCTACCAATTCTTGAATCTTAGTCGCCTCTTACGACACCGGTTACAAGGGGAGGTACTATTCTACCTTGTGGGGTACCGGCTTTCTCTTATCAGCAACTGATCCAAGATTTTGGTTACTACGAGCCAGTGCTGGTCTTATAAACTAATTAACAATCCTATATTCTGATACTAACTTTTCGCCTGCGACTTTGTCCGCGAGGTCTTTAATTTATATCTCATCTCTGAGGATCTCGTGTTATTACAGGAAAACGTGTACGTCGTATGTATTCCATAGAGAAAAACAGATCTAACCAAAATAACGAAGGGAATATGTTTTCGGGATAATAAGTAGCATATGTGTTACTCCAGACTATCAATTGAACGAAATTCTATCCATATCAGCTCAGCCGTACCGGAGTGAAAGAGTACGGAACCTGTGCATCTTACCAATTTTCGCGTTTGTAATATTAGTCAGGATGTAATGCGAATTATCGAAATTAGATAATTCGCATTACATCAAATAAATGTATTTAAAACGAAGATAAGTCGTCAGTCAGAAAGTCTTATGAACATACCCAAACATGCTGTTCATAATCCTCGCCAACAATAGAGAACAGGAGCCGCATGCAAACATCGGACTGTGGATCCTTCGCCGTGCAGAAGCTGCCCACCACCAGGTCAAGGAAGTCACGTGGAAACGCAACAGACATCATGCCTCGTGACCGTAGCATGTTCTGAAATCGAATACAATTATATTAGGACTTCGCCGTGGGGGAACCGGCGGAGAAAAATAGTACCTCCCTATCTACCAGGTGTCGGTAAGTGGCGACTAAGGTATTGAAGCCGATAGTGGTATATCAACCTAAAACACTGCAGCTTAAATACTCCAGGCTGGGGAAGGGCAGCAGCATCCTCGTCGCGAAGTTGCGCTCTGTGATTGTCTACACTCACCCTGCGCGATGATTATAAGCAAAATTCCCCTTTTCTTTAGGAAGCCTGTCTCCAGCAGATAGCTTCTAATGACTGATATGACGAACGAATAAACTCCAAAACTACTCAGCTGATTTTAATGATTATTTTCTAATTGAAGGCTATATTATCATAAAATAATATAAGCTATATTTTTTCCCTAAATTTCTATGGTAAAACCGGGGTTCTCCGCTAGTATAGATAATAAAATACTCACAGGAATATCCATAGATTCTAAAGCGACCTTGACCCAAGGCCTGATGTTGTCTAAGTAGACTGCAGGAGCTAGTGCGACAAACGCTATCAACTTGTCATTATACTCGGGCTTATGAGACATCATCGTGAAGAAGGTCGTGGTACCCATAGAGTACCCAATGTACATTATCTTAGGGAGACCGGTGATATTCAACACCTTGTCTATGATCGCTGGCGCGTCGTATTGGCCGTGCTCGTTAAATCTGTTGATAAAAAATAAATGTTAGTACTGGCAGAGTACAGATGGCGGTACCTCCGATACGTCGCGAAAATACGCTCTGCAATAGCCACGTCTACCCAGTGCAGCAATTTATGTACAATATCCCCCCTTTTTTGGGAGTTCTATGTCAAGCAGTGTACCTTGTACAGCGCGTCGATCGAGTATTTTTTTAGAGTGCCAGTCGCATTATTCACTATTTCGAAGTTGTTATGTACTTACACTTATGTAATGTCGTATAATATACTAATATATATAATATATACATATGTTATATTAATAGTAAGCATGATAAAGTATATTTGTTTATAAAATCATCATCATCATACCAGCCATCGAAAGCCACCTCAGTCGCCACTTACGACACCTGGTGCAGTGGGAGGTACTATTCTACTCTGCCGGTACCATAAGGCTATTTCAATGCATAGTGCTCAAATTTTAATCACAAATTTGTACGGTGTCTGTAATCGACTTACACTTTTCTTTCAAATCTTACATAATGGCGTAGGTGTATTTCAATCAAACGATTAGAAAAGACAATCTAGTTGCAGCATTTTTTAATTTAAAATTAAAAATAAACTAAAAATTA
Source organism: Heortia vitessoides (assembly GCA_020976665.1). Lineage (NCBI taxonomy): Eukaryota > Metazoa > Arthropoda > Insecta > Lepidoptera > Crambidae > Heortia > Heortia vitessoides. The sequence continues at coordinate 13,809,945 of JACJUM010002279.1, read as the reverse complement.
CGCTTTTGTAATACATGAAACTAAAAAGTAAAAAGAAGTTATGACAAAATGAAAGTAATGGTGAACACAAAAATACTAGATGTATTCTAAACTGAACGCGTGGTGCGTTGTGCCATAATTTTCGTATACCTGGCAACCCTGGCGATACTTTCAGAATGCTACTAGTACCTAACTTTTGTTCATCATTATTTTCATAACTTTTTTTACTTTTTAGTTTCATGTATAACAAAAGCGTAATTTTAAGTTTATTTCTAATTATAATTTAAAAAATGCTGCAACTAGATTGTCTTTTCTAATCGTTTTATAGAAATATTCTTACATTTTAGTTTGATGTATTTCATAAACGTGTATTTAGGTTTGTTTTTAAATTCAATTACGATGTTTACTAAGTTTATTACTAAGACGAAGCTTACCCATATTCCCAGAAATCCGGGTCGTTTTTATTCAAGGTTTTGTGTGTCGAATAATCTGTACCTCTCAGATTGGCCAGCCACACGTCGTAGCCGGCATCTGCCAGCATATAGGCTGAAAAAAAATGTGTTTAATTAATTATGTGCCGTGAGGCACAGGCAGAGAAGAATGGTACCTTCCTCTGTATTAGATGTCGTAAGAGGCGACTAAGGTACCACAACTGGCCGATGGCGGAATATCCATCCAAAACATTGCAGCTCAAATGCACAGGGCGGTAATGGGCAGCAGAATCCCTGTTCCATAACTGGGGATTGCCAGCAGATTCCCCGTCGTAAATGCTTTGCGCTTGCCAACAAGATTGCTTAGCGCGGCATTTATGGCTAACATTCCCCCTTTCTTGGGCAGGCCTCTGTCCAGCAGTAGCCTTTTAATGGTGATGATGAGTTATGATGCACAAAGGATTTGAATAGAACGATTATTGTGGTCTTATAAGATGCACGTTCGCTGTGGAGTCTATGCAACCATTCGAATGATGCAGTGGTCACATATCGTAGTATTAGATTAAAACTGTATCAACTAAAAATTATACATTTTCTGCAATTATAGAAACATTTACATGCGATGGATCTCATACAAAAGCTCGTCTGCAGCGGTATCTTACTCTCACCTATTTCTACTGCCATAGCAGTGTTCCGGTTTTAAGTGTAAGAGAAGCAGTGAAATTACCGGGTGATGTCGCTGTGAATCTTCAAGTCACAAGGTTGGCAATGCACTTGTGTTATCCTTGTGATAAGAGAGCAATGACGCTTACTACCACGCGGACTGTATTGTAATAATTATAATATATTCACACAACATCTTATACACTGACCTGACTCCGCGATAAGTCTCTTAAAGCACAAGTGCTACGGACGGTTAAAAAACAAAGAAATCACAGATGTAATACTTAAAAACATATATTTCACACCCAGACACAGAACAAACACCATTTTAATATAAATATATAGCACCCTCGTGAGACACTGTCACTTTTGCATAAAATGCAATAATGAGTTAAGTATGTAATAATTGCCCTAAAGCACCTGTTTACTTGAGAGCAAAAGTGAGAGTGTCGAACCGGGGGTGCGATATGTCCTGGGTGGGAATTGAAACTACGACCTTTGTCTCTTAAGAAACTATCACTACCACCAGCAACGTCGGACCCATCAAACTTACCTAGGCTAGATTTCGGTCCCATTATGACGAAGTCTCCGCTGCTGCCAATCAGCCCGTGGACCAACAGAACCGCCCGCTTGCCCTTAGCGTTTGGCCCTCCTGACCTCCGTGCTGACCGTCTCCCCGCTGGTATCCTGTGTATTTGGAGAATGTAGCCGTCTGATGTCTTCACCCTGTACTTCTCCACTGGGTATCCGTTGGATGAGATCAACTGCGGCTGTGAAAACAATTTTACTGGTATTCGAATCTCTGTCTAGTTGTCACGCTCTGAATATACATATATAGTATAAAACAATGTTTCGCTTTGTTGTCCCTATGTATAATTCATCATACCAGCTATTGAAAGTCCACTGGTGGACATAGGCCTCTCCAAAAAAAGGAAATGTTGCTCATAATTGCCGCGCTGGGCAAGCGTTTGACGATCGCAGAGCACAGCTTTCGCGATGGGGATACTGCTGCCCATCCCCGTTCTGTGCATTTAAGCTGCAATGTTTTGGACGGATATTCCGCCATCTGTCGGTTCTGCTACCTTAGTCGCCTCTTACGACACCTGGTACTCAGGGACGTATTATTGTATATTATTGACGTGTACCTTCCATCGCGGTAGGCAGAGACTTTGGATCTCCACTTGTTACGATCTTGGCATCTTTCATACACGCTCGGTTATTCTTGTCACTTCTGTCTTACCTGGCCCTTCTTTAATACGTCTTCTATTTGATTAAGACATGTTCGCCTAGGTACCCCACAATAACCATTTCTTATCCTCATGGTACCCGTGCTAGTTTAGCAACTAGTATTTACAGATGGCTTAGACCACTAGTGTAAGGTAGGCTTAATTTACATATGTCAGGTGATCTCGTAGGGTCATCAGGGTCATCAGTATCATGAGTATAATAGAATATGGTCTTTATATTTTTTTAATATTACCTTTTAAAATCTACCTGCCGTGATGCACCGGCAGATTAGCATAGTACCTCCTTCAGTACCAGGTGTCGTCAGAGGCGACTAAGGGATCACAACCGACAAATGGTGGTATATTCAACCAAAATAGTGTAGCTCAAATACACAGAGCGGGGATGAGCAGCCGCATCCTCGTTGCATAACCTGCGCTCTGCAATTGCTTACACGTTTGCTTAGTTCGCCTATGTCCAGCAGTGGACTTCCAATGGCTGCTATATAATGATGAATATATATGCGGGAAGCGTGGTATGGTATTCAAAGACATTTTTCCACGCGGACGAAGTAATGGTCAGGTTCTATGAATTGTGCTTGATATTGATTTCTATGAAAGTATAGAATTACGTGCTGAGTCGTTGTGATAAGAAATACTATGTTCTAACGAATTCCCATGAAGACTATTAAGACATAAGATATAAGACATGCGATAAGTATGTATAATTGTTCTGAGCTTGATACATTTTTCAACAAACCGGCGTGATAGTCTTAACCAAACCAACGAATTCCGTTTCTCATCTCATCATACTAATATTGTAAAGTTTGTTTGTTTGAACCCGCTAATCTTAGCAACTGCTGGTCCGATTTGAAAAATTCTTTCAGTATTGGATAGACCATTTATCGAGGAATGCTAATATAACTCCCAAAGTCACTATACCACGCGGGCTAAGTCTAAGACGGGCACTGCTAGTGTTGAATCATCGTACCAGCTTTTGAAAGTCCACTGCTGGACATAGGCCTCCGTGTTGGCAATCGCAGAGCGCAACTTTCGTGACGGGGATTCTGATGCCCATCTCTTCCCTGTGCATTTGAGCTGCCTTGTTCCGGATGGATATATCGCCATCTATCGGTTCTAGTACCTTAGTCGCCTCTTACGACAGCTGATTCAATAGGAGGTACTATTCTACTCTGCCGGTGCCTCACGGCAAGTATTGTATATACATAATTCCAAAATATTTTTGCTTGGAAACGTTCTTGTGAATTTTACTCTTTTGCTGTAATTAAGTACATTGCGTTTAGTAAATAGCTGATTTTTTAACTAGTCACATACCTACTCCACGCAATGTACAATGCGCTATACTTAGTGTACATAGTAGCGTGGCTGATGCTGAGTTCGGTGATAGTCGTATTATTATTCTTGTGCGTGTTCGATATACATTGCGGGATAGACTTTGTTTGGCTAATTAGATGAAGTGTTGATCTGTAATCTACAAGAGGTAGACCACATACAAAGGTTGTCTGCATTCGTACCTCACTCGTACCTATTTCTACCATAATAAATGCCAAGTAGTAGTGAAAAAATAGTGGTGAGTTTCGGATGTAAAATTACTGACAATCTGTAAGCTGCGTTGTCACTGACTATCATATTTAAATGGGGTTCCAAAAAGTTTCTACCCCATCAGTAAACTTTTTTTTCGATTTTTCATGAAACCGTTGCCTGATACAAAGTTAAATTAAACCGTAAAATCACACCACAGATAAAACAAAAGATCTATTAAATAATCTATAGTCTACAATGTTATAACATCTCTAATGACCGCGGGCACGTTTCACGCTATAATGTGGACAGCAATAGGTAATCGTCGCGATTACGACGTTAATTATCGCGTTCTTAGGTCATTACCTCGTTGTGGTCACAATAAATGCTCGTACGCATGTCGTTAGACGTTAGCTCTTCTCGTAAAATGATGGCGTTGAAATTGTTCCTGGAGGATACTGTATACTGATAGATACTGTATACTGTATATTTATCACACCACAACATAACACTCTTAAAATCTATGGAATCTTAATTATTGGTAATATTAACGCGTTCATCTCGTCAGCCATTAGAAGTCCACTGCTGGACATAGGCCTCCCTAAGTAAGAGAGAATTTTGCCCTTAATTGCCGCGCTGGGCAAGCGTGTTGGCAATAGCAGAGCGCAGCCTTCACGGTGGGGATGCTTCTGCCCATCCCCGCCCTGTGCATTTAAGCTACACAACCGAATGGTTGGGTATACCGCCATCTGTCGGTTCTGGTAAATTAGTCGCCTCTTACGACACCCAATACAGAGGGAGATACTATTTTACTGTGCCAGTAGCTTACGGCATTAAAGCGTTCATTTACTAATAAATAAATTACCTAGTCCATTAACGACTTTAGCCGTGGGATACCAGCGTAATAGAATAGTACCTCCCTCTGTACTAGGTATCGTCGGAGGCGACTAAGGTACCAGAACAGATAGATTGCGATATATCTACTCGAGCCGCGCAGCTTAAACACTACAGGGTGGGGTTGGGCAGCAGCGTTTTTGTCCCAAACCTGCACTCTGCGATGATCACGACGCCGGCTGAGCGCGGCATTTAAGAGCAAAAAGCCTTGTCTTGGGAATGCCCATGACCCTTGCTATGATGATTTTACGGGACTAAAACGCGGTTTAATTAACTTTTTACATTTTTTGTTTGACGTTTGGTTCGTTCTCAAGATTGCCATTCTGTTAGGTCAGATTTGAAAGTAACAATTATTACTTCTTACAGTTTTATTTATTTTTAGATTGCATTCCCAACCACTGGGTAGTTCTAGCACTATCTTGTAATCTTGCAGAGCTGCAAATGGATGCATTCTATGGGAACTTGCCTGGCTGTGACTCCACGTCATGTTGTTTCACAGCATGTTAGGCAAGCAAGCACTTAGATACAAAGTGATTAATCGTTTTCTTACCCCATGTTCCAAAATAGAGCAAACAATGGATGTTAGTTCTTTGATGTGGTTTTACTATGGATCAATTTTTTTTTGGGATAAGCTCAATTGCTTATGTGTTAGTGATCATATCTTGTCAAAGTTCTTCGGTTCGATCGTCATTCAAGACAAATATTTACGATGAATATTTGATTTGTGTGTGGGTGTTATTAATGTATTTAAATAGTATATATATTTTTAATTAGACCAGGTCGACAGTCCGCGTGATAGTAAGCGTCACTAGAGCCTATAGACGTTCGTAATATCACAAGGATATTACGAACGTTTTGTCAACCATCGTTGTGACTTGAAGATATCATGCCTCATTACTCAGTAAACTCATTGCCTTTCTTACCTTCAGATCAGAACTACTACTTCTACTTCAGAACAAAGCAATGGACTTGGAAATGGATCGGAACACTGCTATTGTACGGCGGTAGAAATGGGTGAGAGAGAGAGGTACCAATGCAGACAACCTTTTGTATGAGGTCTACCTCATGTAATTATTGTTTTAAACTATTTATCTCGGAGCTGCATCCTATTTTCTTATCGTACCTTTAATACCTAAGCCGTAATAATTGTTAAAATCAACATTCATTCAACTTAATTAGACACAAGGCACGAATTTATGGCAAGCCTAAGTGCTAGGTAATAAACCAGTGACCTAGGTCATCTAAATACCTAAATAGAATTGAACACGATCCTACTTCCATACCGTTATTTAAATGTTATGTAAGAAAATCACTCGTCTTATGAGACTGAGATTTTGTTTATCTCAAGCGTTATGTGAACTGAAAGAGTTTTTATTGGCTTGTGATGACATTATGGATCGTAGTAATTGATTATACAGTAAAATTCAAAATTTATTATCATTTGTTAATTTGTAGAGTGATAAAGTTTTACACTATATTTGATGGCGTCTATTTAAATAAGATCATTGAAGATACAAGCAGCACTCCGCGGTTTCTCCCACGTAAAGTTGTAGAACTATTACACTAACTCTGCATTTACCCCTTTAAGGGATAATTTGCGAAAAAATATTTCACACGGGTTTTATGACTTAATTGTAAAAATTCGTACTAAATTTCATTCCAATAACTTCAAAGACAGCAAGGTTTTTTGCAACCCTGTTTCAGCCCTGTCAAGGGTGAATTTTTAAAAATCCTTTCCTTTTCCCCTGCGTTTTAACGCAAGGAAACCCTGTACAAAATTTCATAGTTATTATAGTTAAGGACCTACGTTGATATGTCAGTCAGTCAGTCCGCCAGTCAACCTTTCATTTTATATGTATAGATGTTGATGCTATAAATGCGCCCCGTGAATGTATCTGTTTGTATGACATATCATAACAGCCTCAGAATTCGACTGCTGGACATAGGCCTCCCCAAGGGGTGTGTTGGTGATCGCAGAGCGCTGCTTTCCCTGTCAATGTGAGCTACTCTGTTTCGGATGGATATACCGCCTGTTTGCCTGTCGGTTCTGGCACCTTAGTCGCCACTTACGACGCTTGGTACAGAGGGTATTCTGCCGGTTCCTCACGGCTTAGTTAGCCGTTAAATAATGTGTTTTTTTTCACATCAAACTTTTAGCTTACAGTAGCTTTGATAATGATGATGACCATTTCTGAAGAGAAAAAAATTTCATACAAAGAACCATGTGATTAATAAAATTAAAGCTTCATTTTCAATATTTGTTAATAATACCATATGGTCTTCCAGATGTGATAAGTCATTGCATGAATCCAAACAAACACTTCAGTTTTATTTAGTCTTGCTTGTAAAGTTTATTAATTGTTTGAGAAAATAAGAAACCTTGTACCTTACTTGTTTTAGGAACGTGAATATTTATGAAGATGGTCATACAATTTTGTCCTTTTTTTATGCAACTCCACTTTTTTCTTTTGTATTGTCCGAGGCCTTCGTATGATGCCTCTGTGACTTCAGTCGGTCGGTCTTATTCAGGTCTCACGACCTTTTGTTATATCAGCTATTGGAAGTCCAATGCTGGACATAGGCCTCCCTAAGTGGGAATTTTGCCAATAATTGCCACGCTGGGCAGCGTGTTGGCAATCGCAGAGCGCTGTTTTCGCGACGGGGATGCTGTGGCCACCCCCGCCCTGAGCATTTGAGCTTCATTATTTCGGATGGATATACTCTCATGACACCTAGTAAACTATTCCACTCTGCCTGTAACTCAAGGCCTCACGAACCTTATGGCCGCCTAATTTCTTATGAAAGTCTCGTAGGGGGGTCGGAAAATGCTCAGATATGGTGGCTCTATAATGAGCGATCTGGTCTAATTTCTTCGGTGATGCTGAGACTGACTTAGGCTATCGTAGGTAACTATTGCGGGTCTTAGGGAAAGTCGATTACCTTTAAGTTCTTTATTTTAAAATGGGAATTTTGTTTGTGGGGTCAGGTGGTGGAATCCAGGGTCACTGACCCCACTGTTCTTTTTTTTCTTTTAACGAGTCTAATGCTGGCTGACTCTGACGTAAGTAATGTCACTGAGGTTGTACCGGGTTTTTATATATTCGGAGCGTTGTCAGAACTATCAGTAACCGCGATGCAGGTTCAGTGATGTTGTTCATATAGTTACGCAGGCACAGTGTCAAATAAAATAGAAAGTCTAGATTTATTTTCTGAATGTCTTTCCCAAGGATTTCTCTGCCAGCATTTGCACAATATTTCTTGCTGTTGTTTGTTTAGTTTATAAGCAAACATCAACCTGTTGTTACTGACTTGTAAATTGATATTAGCAGGGCCATCGCTCGTCCCAAAATAAAGCAAAATCATTGTGAGGTGCAAGGCCGTGAACTTTAAGAAGTATGCGATGTTGTGTGCCCTTTGAGAATAAATACCAGCGCAAGTACCGTCAAGTAAATCAACATGATGAATTGCGGATTATTTTCACTTTTAAAACTTATGGACATTTTATTGCCGCGTCCTACTGGGATCAAATACAAAATTATATTTTCTATCAAAGGATTCAAGATGTAATCCGACAAGATTACGGCGAAAATCGCAGCCATTCCCCGCCCTCTCACTGGCACAACACAATCATTGACACTGCACATTTTTTTTTTTTTTTCGGACGAACCTAGTGCTGGACTACTCCGACGTCAATTCCAGCGCCACCGAAAGACACTGCACATGGATTCGTATAACATAACAGTACACCGCGTTTGCCGGGGAACGCGTGCAGTCCCTGCCCCTATGAGCGATAACCGGCAGCCCTAGAGCTGCCGGGCTTACTCCGTCCGTCCTCTTTGCACCCTTAACGATGGCCGCCCGGGCCTAGGTCGAACCTCTAGAGACGCCCTCGGGCGATCGCCGTCGGTCCCGCTCAGATCCCGCGAGCCTTGCGGGCGCGACCGTAGCTAAACACGCGGTCACGACCGCGGGGTACGCAGGATAATTACGGGCATCGGACCTCTCACCTTTGAGAGTCCCCGCCCTCTTTTTTCGGTGGCGCCGGAATTGACGTCTAAATAGTCCAGCAATAGGTTCATCCAAAAAAAAAACTTAGTTTGGACCACTAGCGATACAGACAGAAGCTGCAAACAAAATCTGTGCGGTGATTTTTCCGTGATCCGTGTCCATACTTGCAGAAAGAGAGAGAGATATTTGCCTATAATTTGAAGAGATGGTTATTATTTTATTAGACCAGGTCGACAAACAAGCATACAGTCCGCGTGATAGTATGTTAAAAATATGATAATTTTAAGCGGTTTTAGATATGATTATATCACAAGCGGACTTTTCAATTTTATTTCTTTATGTAGATATAGTAATGGAACAATGAGTTATCATCACATTGAGACACCGGTCACAAGAATTTCAATAATGTATTTGCGTTAATGGACACAGAATGTAAAGCGCTTGGATTATTCCGATCTTTGTGCGAAAGGTATAGTTGTAGGGCTACCGTATTACACTCCTTTGATCGTCCCGATGGCGCAGGTGGTAGTGATCCTATCTGGTACGCCAAAGGTCGTGTGTTCGATCCCCACCCGGAGCAAATATTTATATGATGATATTTGTGTTTGTTCCGTGTCTGGGTGTTAAATTTATGTCTTT
>JACJUM010002279.1:13620405-13800556 GCA_020976665.1 Heortia vitessoides | reverse complement strand
AATATTTAGAAAAATAGATATTACAAGCAGTTCTAGCAAACGTTGTTCTGCCAATTAAATTATATAAAATTACTAAAATGACTAATGAAAAAAATAGGGGTTGGTGAAAAAAAGAATAATTAAAAAAAATATCATGAAAATAAAATAAACACAATTTGGTGTGAACTATCTTTAGAGGTTTGAAAAACATAGTAGCCGATTCTCAGACCTACAGAATATGCATATAAAATTTCATAAAAATTAGTCAAGCCGTTTTGGGTGGAGGTAGAATTTATATATTAGATTTATATTTATTTTTAGATTATCCTGTTGATCACGTTAGGCTTTGTTTAGTCTGAGGTACCGGAACCGACAAATGGCGGTATTTTCACCCGAAGCAGTGTAGCTCAAATGCAACAGGGCGGGGAAGGGCAGCAGCATTCCTTTATGTACTAAGGTTTTTTATAATTATTATCTAACCGATTCTAGTTAACTATATTTACTATAAGAAAAAAATAGACTTTTATATACTGATATAAGCTATCATGCAAATGGCATTGTCTCTGTTCCGCATATCCGCAGAAGATCCGCAAATAGTGGTCACCCTACGATCGTGCGAATCCCGAATTGTGAATTAGTCTCACGCGCTCCATATAATAAGTATTTGCAAGTCTGTCTGTTTGTTTGTTTCCTCAAACGCACATTCGGCACATTAATATGAAACAGTCAATCGGACGAGTTCTTCCTGATTACCATACATAATGTTGAAGACGTTAAGTATATTGTGTTAAAGAATATTATAAAGAAAAAGTGTTTGATTGTGTGTAATGGTGCATTCGGTAGTGTCTATCTTAGTGTCATGGGTTTGATCCCGGCGCAAGACAAATATTTTTGTGTTTTTTATGTGTCTGGGTGTTTATTATGAATTAAGTATTATATTTGTCCGTAACACAAGTGCTTTAAGCTACCGATAATAGGTTTACAGAATCTGATGAGGTATATTCAGGGACAGTGGAAATCTCTTTCATAAAATAGGAAATCTTTTCTAACACACATTGCTTTATGACGTCAATACAATCTTACATAGTCTTAGTATATATGAATCAATCAAAATATTTATTGAAAACAATGGCATTATATAAATAATAAGGCATGTATATAATCTATGTAGTACTTCAAGGAAGGCTTTGTAGAATTATTACATTAACTACATATATTTATGTTTAATGTGCCGTAGGAAATGTAAATTATCCAGTGTCTACCAACTTATGTACTCTTGGTACTTTAATGAAGTAAATTGTATGGTATTATATCATGATCATCATTCTGTCGTAGGACGTCCACCGCTGGACATAGCCACCCCAAATGATTTCTTTCATGACCGGTTGTATGGGATGTCCGTTCTCTTTAATTTATGCCCACATAATAAGTTAATTGTTTCTTATCATATCTTCTTATCTATCAGAGCCGTGTAGAATAGTACCTCCCACTGTACCAGGTGTAGTAAGAGACAATTAAGGTATCAAAACCGACAGATGGCGCTATATCCATCCGCAACAGTGTAGCTTTAATGCACAGAGCAGGGATGTGCTCCTCAAACAAGTTTCTTGAATTCACAAAAAGGGACATTAGCAATAATCATTATTAGTATCCTATAACTGAAATATAACGTTTTATTAGTACAACTTTGAAAATATGAGAACTTTATACTAATTTTGCACCCCTCTTTTACCCCCTTGAAGCGTGATATTCGAAAAGACATTTTACTAGTTTACGACTTCTAATGTTGAATCTTCGTATTGAATTTTTTTAATGACTTCACAAACAGCGAAGTTTCGTGCTAACTTTGCGCCCCCGTTTCTCCTTCTCAGGGGGTAAATTTCAAATTTCTACTAACCCTTAGTTTAGGCCCTGCGTTGATATGTCAGTCAGTCAATTTATTTTTTATATAAAGATAACATATATGTTTGTTATATTTTATAAAACTTATATTTATCTGTAACATTGATAAACCATACATGCATTCCCTTCTCATTAATTACTTCGTGAAAGACATACCAATGTCAGCTTGGTAGATTCTTTTGTTGCCCTGTTGAAGATATCTCATAAAATAATAAATAAATATATACGGAAGTGTTTACATATATATACTTTGTACTCTGTATTAGTTTTACCTCAATTCAATCGTTTTAAGTTAATATAAGTAATTTTTATGTCTTTTAAAATTATAAAATTTAGGCAATGACATTGGTGTTTACTGTCATGCCATCATAGCAGACGCGAAACGTCCACTGCTGGGTGGACGTTTCACACAGATCTCCCCAAAAATTGAGGAATTAGCCCGTAATTGCCGGGCAAGCATGGTAGAAATCGCAGAGCGTAGCTTCGCGACGGAAATGCTGGTGCCCTTGCCCGACATGTTGCATTTGAGCTAGTTTCGGGTGGATATACCACTATCAGACGTTGCCGGTACCTTAAGCACCTCTTATGCCACCTGGTAGAAGAGGAGGTACTTTGTACGTTGCCAGTACCACACATTTGTGTTCGCTAAACTTTCTTGAATCGGATTATTGTATTAGAACATTAGTGTAATTAATTTGTAGTTGGATTCTATCAATCCGAAGAACTTGAATATTAAAAAGGACCAAAACTACTTCCCAAAGCAGTCGTTGTCAACGTTTGATCGTCAGCTGTTTTAAGATTTAAATTCGGAATCAGTCTATGTTCTTTTTTATATTAAAAAAAATCGTTTTTATTGTACCAATTAGAACAACTACAATTTTTAATCGATACTGTCGAGTCTGATCCTACTTGAGAGATAAGATTGTATATATTGTCGTTTATATCGAAACGTCGTACTGTAAATGTTTAAAGTTAAATGTATTGCGTTTTAAAGCCGTTAATAAAGTCGTTTTTTAGGTGAAAACATATAATGTATTCGCAATGCTATTTTCACTATAAACATACATAGTTAAGAGGAAACAACGTCTGTTTTGTTAGCTAGTTCATGAGTAATATTACGAGTTTTTCTGTCTTACGTACACCTCTTACGTTCATAATAGATGAAAGAGTAAATAAATAAATAGATAAATAATAAATTCCCTACAAACCCTTTTCCGTGGTGAGTTGCCAAGTACGTAGGTAAGTTACGGACATTGGACAACAGAGGAATCACAAATATACTACTTAAGTACATAAATTAAACACCCAGTTACAGAAAAAAGGGGGTGGGGGATTGAACCCACGAATTTTGGCTCACAAGACAGGATCACTACCATCTGCGCCATCGGGCCCTTTACAACGTTATAAAAATGTAAATAAGATAAAGTAACCAAAACGTTCAACACAAAATAATGTCAGAAGTAATTCTATAATTAGGTATTGAGTTACTTTTAAGTACAGTCAATATGTGTAACATTGAACTATCCGGGTTACATTGACCAGACCTTTTTTATAGAAAAAATAACATAATAAAAATAATCTTACACTTAACGGTATAGATTCGCTATGAAGACAGTTCTTGCAATCGATTAAAACCTTAAACTCGGCCTGATGCGTTTTATCGTGTACAAAAATGGTTAATTCAAAGTTACCCTAATAGTTCAATGTTACCCGAATTGACTGTATTATTATTATTATAAAGAGGCCGTGAGGTACCGGCAAAGTATAATAGTACTTTCCTCTGTACTAGGCGTCGTAAGAAGCGACTGAAGTACCAGAACGGACAGGTGGCGGTATGTCAATCCGAGACTGTGTAGCTCAAATGCATAGGGGGGGGGGGGGGGGGGGGGGGGGGGTATGGGCAGCAGCATCCCCTTCGCGAAAGCACTGCGATTGCCAACACGCTTGCCCAGCGCGGACTTTCTTAGGGAGGCCTGTGTACAGCAGTGGACTTCTAAATGATGATATTGATCATAAAGATAGCGATTCCAGGTAAGTTCAGACAGTGAGTGAAGTGTCCTCGTCGGCCCTGGTCCTGTGAACTTGACATTAGACAGCGGACAACTGTAATTGCTCATGTCTGAGTGATTACAATTACACGTTATGGCATTTATTTAATGTGCAGGTTTGGCGTGCTGTAATTAATAAGCTTTGTAGTGTGTTTATGTAACGAAGTAGGTTTTATTAGGTCCGTTATAATTAGGTTTTATATACATATATCACACCTGTGTCCCATCGGGGTAGGCAGAGACTGTGGATCTCCACTTGTTACGATCTTGGCATAACTCTCTAACTTTCCTTACTCGTTTTAGTCCTTTCATATCGCTCGTTTATTCTTGTTACTTCTGACCTGGCCCTGAGTTAAGATATGTTCACCTCGGTCTTCCAATACCAACTCTTCACTTGCGCTCTTTATATTTGTGCAGTCATTTTACTTTCATCCATGCTACATGTCCAAACCATCGTAACATACGAGTACAATAACTCGTATATACAGATTGAGGATGTGTAGCGAAGCAAGTATGGGCAAAATATCCTTTTTTTTGGTGAGGCCTCTGTTCAGCAGTAAATTTCCGATGTCTGTCATGATGATAATGATGATGATGATATATATCTATATCATATCAATATGTCGACTAACAAGTAACCGGTCTGCGTGATAGGAAGCCAACGCTTACCTATACCGTCTATAGGCTTCTTCTATCCTGTGACTTGAAGATGTTACGTCACATTACTCAGAAATTTTACTGCTTATTACACCCGCCGAACTAGAAGACAGTTATGTGAACACGGTTTGGCGGTAGGAATAGGTGATAATGAGGTACCTATTTTGCTCTGGTTTTTTTTTAGATAAGACATATGTTGTAGCCACTTTCAGATGGTAGTGATCTTTCTGGTATGCCAAAGATCTTTAGTTCGATCCCTACCCAGGAAAAATATTTACATGTTGACATTTGTATTTGTTCTGTGTCTGGGTGTCAAAAATATATATTTAAGTATTATACATATTTTTAGTACCAAATAAAAAATAAATATGTCTATGAACAAATTATGATATAAAATATGTTTAATTTTTAGGTTACATACTAAAGAGGACTTTAATTGGTATTGTACAAAATAAACTGAGGTTTAAGCATGTACGTGTTCAGTTTATCAAGGATATTATTACATTTAACGACATTATAGTTATGTTTTTATAGCACATACATGGTAGTTATACTGCACTTTTAGTAGTTATTTATTTTTGTTATTTTAAATAACAATGAATATATGTTTAAGATACTTACCACAGTTGCATAAGCCTCTTTCCTTAATTGTGCATCACAAAAATAGAACAAGACAACACATGTAACAATTAAAATATTAAACCTCATTGTATCACTCATTTTAAATTAATATTGTTTACTGTATTCTTTTTTAAATTGAATTTATAGACAAACATAGACTTAGGTTAATATATAAAAAATTACAAATTCACAGACGCCGTTCTAAAGTTCTCAATTTAAACGGCGAGTTTTGAATTTGCGTTCGATTTTTGAAACGCGCGCGGCGCTCGCGTCGCTCTGAATACATGAGCGGCGCGATCCTGCGTATTGTTTTTTATTTTGCCCGCTCATGATGTAGCGTCATCTGCTGCCTTGTGACGTTTCGCATCACATTATCGCTTGCACGCATCTCGTTACATTGATAATGCGCTTGTAAGGAAGCAGCAACGCACTATGGATTCAATTGCATAGAAAGAAAGAAAGAAAACTTTTATTAACCGCATCAAATAAATGGTCAATTAAGTGCCTGTCTCAGCAGGTTTTCAGACAGGATACAATAGTGACGCCTTTAGAGTGAACAATTAAAAGAGAGAACATATTTAACAGTAAAGTAATAAAGATACAGATAGATTTGAGAAATTTACAAATTGTATACATATATTAAATAAACAAAATAAAAAAAAGAAAACACAGACACACAAAGTTACGATTAGGTGGACACATACACTGCTTACAATATCTCTCTCGATATCATTGCTTCCGTTCCTATGGGAATAAATGAGATGAAAATTTCATGAGAATAATGAATTATAAAAGTAGTCTAACGGTGATCCTATATGATGTGCTAAAGGTGGTGTCGATCTCCATCCAAGTCAAATGTATATTTGATGAATATTTGTATTTGTTCTGTGTCTGGGTGTTATTCATATGTATCTAAGTACTGTATTTTCTCTGTTGTCTGATATCCGTATCACAAGTGCTTCACGCTTCTTATCTCGAAGTCAGGTCGACAAAAGTGATCGTGTGAATTTATTATTATTATAGAATCCTGTTGAAGAAATGATTTACTTTGACAATTAATAGTAGCTATACGGATCCTGTATTTTTTAAGACATTAGCTGGATCAAACGTATTTGGTAAATACCATAGTCTTACATAAGGCATTTAGTAGAAAGCTATTTAATACTTTGAACAAACAGACAATTACATTTTATTAATTTGTATAGATAAACGTCACGTGCAGATACAAATGCGCTAAAACCCGTTGGATAATTAAGAACAATGTAAATTTGTAAATTGTAAAATCATGAGTTTTCCTTCCCATAGTTTTGCCACTTGATTTTTTTATCTTAGGTAACTGAAAGAAGTGATGTCATGATGCCTGTACAGTTAGAAGAATATCCTTTGCTTTTTCACACAGAGACACGACGCAAATATGTAGTGGAAGTTTTAATAAAATATCTACTGTCTTGTTTGATTGATTATTGCCGCCCATTATTTTTGTTGTATTTTATTTGTTTCTTCAACTGTTTTAAACTCGCGCTTTGTTTTTTGATTGCGTTATAACATCTTAGTTTTATTGAATTTTTAGTGTTCTGTGACTCGAATGTAGAAAATACATACATCAGTCTGTATGTCGGTCAAGAATCTTTATCTATAGATGAGATCGTGTGGAGTTGTCGTGCTGAAATTCAAAAATTTATGCTCAATTTGAATTGTGAAAAGAACACATGGTTCGACAATCACAAAGGAATCACAATCCATTGGATATTTCCTGAAGACCTTGACCTATGAAAAATTAGCAAGACATGCAAAAAAAAATCTAAAAACTATGTTTGTATTGGTTTCTTAAAAAACCGTAATGTGACATAATATCTTAAAGATCTTCAAGTGTGACTTGTGTGAGTTGGCAACGCGTTAGTGATATCCTTGTGATACGAGCGTCTATAGGCTGTAGTGTGGCTACTGCCACGCGGATCGTATGCTTGTTTGTCGACTAAAGACATTTATAAAAATCGAGTCATTATCATCATGCCAGCCATTGGAAGTCCACTGCAGGACATAGGCCTCCCCATGAAATGAAATGTAGAATTTCGGCGAGCGTGTTGGCAATCGCTGAGCGCAACTTTGGCGATGGGGATGCTGCTGCCCATCGCCGCCCTGTGAATTCGAGCTGCACTATTTCGGATGGATATACCGCCAACTGTTGGTTATGGTACCTCAGTCGCCTCTTACGACACCTGGTACAAAGGGAAGTACTATTCTGCTCTGCCGGTACCACACGGCAAAATAGAGTATATGCGATAAAACCTCAACGGCGGCCACTTGAGCCGAGATAGAGGTGCCCTCGTGTAATCGCCGTCGATCTCGCGAATCCTGCGGAGGTGACCGTAGCTAAACGCGGAGTCGCTGCTGCGGGGCACGCAAGTAAATACCGGCACAGGGTCGCTTACTGACAAGTGACCTCGCCCTCTCGTTCGGTGTCGCTGGAATTAATGTCTGAGTTGGCCAGGATTAGGTTCTTCCGAAAAAAAAATTCATTTTTACTTCCTATTCAAACTAGATAGACTCTTAATTACATATTCATCATTATCATTAGTGCCTTTGGAAGTTCAATGCTGGACATAGGCCTCTCCAAGAAAGGGGGAATTTTGCCCATAATTGCCGCGCTGGGCAAGCGTGTTGGCAATCGCAGATCGCAGCTTTTGCGACAGGAATGCTGCTGCCCATTCCTGCCGTGTGCATTTGTGCTACACTGCATAGGATGAATATACAAATCTGTCGGATCTGGCACCATAGTCCATAGTCGTCTCTTACGACACCTGCTACAGAGAAGGAATTATATTACTCTCTGGTCCTACTCTGCTAGTTGTTTCTTGACATTTATTTCACTTCCTCTCTATTCTATTCATACTGGAATAGAGAAAAGCGAACACTACCTGTTTGCCGGTAGAAATAGGTGAGAGTGGGGTACCAATGCAGACGACCCTTGCATGAGGTCTACCTAAATTAAACGAACACGAGACGTGTGACCAATACACACGCAATAGAATCATGTCAATGGGGATATTGAACCCGCGTTCTTGATTCTAGTTCTTTAATTGCATTGTCGATTAACATAGCTCAGAAAATATTTCGGGTAGCTTGTGATAAATTTGTTGTGAATTCAGTTTTAATAACCGTCTGGTGGTGGCAGACTTGTTAGGTCTAGGCCTAATTGAATGGTGTATACATGACTTACAGCAAGGTCTCAGGGTCGACTCAGGGTCGTATTATCCAAAAATATTAATTTTATTTATTTAATAATTATTTAATTATATTGCTCTTAATTAAATAGTTCTCATAATGGATCTATTTGAATAAAGTATATTTTAAGTTTGATCAGCGCGCTATATCTACAAAATAAAATTTCATATCAGTTTGATTATATGAGAAATGATGTTATCACTAAGACTGGCAGAGAAGACTAGTACCTCCTCCTGTAACAGGCGACGTAAGAGGCGATTAAGAGTACCGAGAGATGGCGATATATTGTGTTTAAAGATCTTTATTCTAATACGAATCTACATTCATTTACAATGAGATATTACAGTTATAACAAATAATATTAAAACATTTTGTTCCTACTAAAACCAAAACCCTTCTTATTGAATCCTTGGTTTTACTCATAATTGACTATGGTGACGTGTGCTGCACTAATATCTCTCAAGAACCCCTTAATGAATAGGATCTTTTATTAAACAACTGTCTTCGTTTCATTTTCGGTTTGGGTAAATACGATCATATTTCCCATTACCGTTCTTTTCTCGGCTAGCTTCCTATTCGAGAACGTCGCATAATTCGAGTTCTAACCACACTATTTTCAATACTTTTTGATCCGTAAATTGTATCCGTAAATAAATCCGAAGTAAATTGGTGCGTCAATTTACTTAAAGGACAGATTCCAATTCCTATCTTTCTCTCACGAACGTAATCTCCGTTCTTCTAATACTCTTTCGCTCTCAACTTCTTGACAGCTATACGACTCTGGAACGAGCTTCCGTTGAATATTAAGCAATCCCCAAACAAATTCATCCTGAAACGCTGTCTCCGTACTTTATTTACTGATGCTGCTTCTCTAACTTTATAACCCTATATCTGATGTACGTTATATATATCTATATATATTTATATCATATGCATTTATTGCGTTAATTTATACAAGTATGTATGCCACGTTTATCTATTTTGTATATATATTGTCTGCACCACTATATATATATATTTTTCTGTTTTGTGTAATGGTTGACTGGAAGATAATGCCATCTGGCATTAAGTCCGCCATTTGTACATTTTCTTTGTGATATATACCTGGTACAAGGGGAGGTACTTATTTTACTCTGCCGGTACCACACGGCAACTTATAATATGTATTCACTAAAGTAATTAATGTTTTATTAGGTCTATTATGAGCGTAGTGCGGAAATTACTAGAAATCGATGGTACATTTGAATAGATCATAATTTGTTCTGGTCAGAGTTCAGAGTTGAGTAATTGTTCATACTAATAGTTTTTCTCGCAGCGCTTATAAATTTATTAAAATAAATATATTTGTGCATAACTCAAGAACGGCTTGACCAATATGGCTAATATTTTTTTTCGTATTATCCTTAACGATAATGTAATTTAAAATTAATTCTTCAGTACGTGGCGGTTGTTGGCTTTTTATATTGTCACTTCGCAAATAAAACAACACTCTTTTTTTTGTCAAACAGTTGACGTGAATTGTCAACATAATTATCATCATCATACCAGCCATTAAAAGTCCACTGTTGGACATAGGCCTCCCCAAGAAAGCAATTAAGAGCAACATATCCCATGTTGAAGACATTTATCATCATCATCACGAAGACATTTATTAACATAATTATCACCGAAAAAGGGGGAATTTTACCCATAATTCTCGCGCTGGGCAAGCGTATTGGCAATTGAAGATCGCAGCTTTCGCGACGAAGATGCTGTGCCTGATGCCTTGTGCATTTGAGCTACAATGTCGGTTCTGGTACCTTAGTCGCCCCTTACGACACCTGGTACAGGGGGATGTACTTTTCTACTCTGCCGGTACCTCACGAGATATTGGCCATAATCAATTGAAATATGCCTACAAACATCATTATAATGTACTGGATTAGTAACGTCCTCTAAACGAAAAAAATATGAATGTCTTTTGTCAAATCGTAAGCATTCTTATTCAAAATCAAAAATTCGTTCCGGAGTTTCACGGTCGTATTATTATTGTTATTTTTAACGTTTATTTCCTTATAATTACGCGAGAAATTGTCTATGGATAGTTGTTTGTTACTATTTGCACAAGCTATGGCCGCGGTTTCAGCCGAACTATCAGCACTTGAAAGTGCACTGTTGGACATAGGCCTCTCCAAAAGAAATAGGTTTTTGCCCATAATAGCTGCGCTGGTCAAGCGTGTTGGCAATCGCAGAGCGCGACGGGGGTGCTGCTGCCAATCCACGCTCTGTGCAGTTTAACTGCACTGTTTCGGATGGATATACCACCATCTGTCGGTTCTGGTACCTTAGTCTTCTCTTACGATACCTGGTAATGAGGGATGTACTACAAACAAATAAATTTTCTAGCTTTATAATATTAGTATATATGTACTTTTAAAACTGTATATATCGACATTGAAGGGAACAAATACTTTGGGTTGGTATATTTGATAGCCGTATATTTAGATAGCAATGTATTTGGTGGATTAGCTTTATATGTTGATGTCTGTGAGATTTTTCCGTGTCCTGGTGTTAAATCTATGTATTTAAGTAGTATATCTGTGATTTCTATGTTGCCTGGCGTCCTTAACACAAGCGCTTTAAGCGGCTCACTATATGAGAGGTGGGAATGTATATATATACACAACTCGTCATATTAATTGTCACCGTGTATGTATTTTTGTATGTGTATAGGTTATGCATATACACGTGTTTTCAAATATGTCGAAAATAATTCACATTTTTTTACTCTAATGTCCAATCAGGTCATCAGGGTCTTCGATGATTTGAGTTCTATATGTATTTAAATGAAGATAATTTTAAATAATAATATAATAATAATAACTTTATTCAACTACAAAAGGAAACTTAAACTAAAATACATTTTCATACTTAGGTACCTAAACTAGGTCTAGCCTGTTCTTATAGGCACCTAAATATATATACTTCTCTAATTTATTAATGGTATCTTGTTGCAGACAGCGGTGAAGGACGCAGCGATGTCACCAACGGCGACTGCGGTATGTGTGAGCGAGATGGAACGCACCGAGCTGCTGGGGTCGTTGACCACGCAACAGCAGCAGCGCACAAGTGCCAGGGTCATCAAGAAGCTTAAGCTGGAACCGCCCACTGACAAGAAGGGTGGGAAAAGGACCGACGGGCAGAATGAAGGTTTGTGATATCTTGCCTATTATCAATAATGCCCAATAGCGTGGACTTAATCTTTCCCATACCATAATAAAATAATAATTATCGTCATGATACCAGTCATTCAAAGTCCACTGCTTTACAAAATCCTCCCCAAGAAAGTAAATTTTTTGCCCACAATTGCCGCACTAGCAATCGCGACAGGAATGCTGCTGCCCATCCTTGTCCGGTGAATTTAAGCAGCACTGTCTAGGATGGATATACCTCCACCTGTCGGTTCCGGAGCCTTAGTTGTCTCTTACACACCTGGTGCTGTAGTAGGTACTATTCTACTCTGCCAGTACCTCACGGCATAATATATATTCTAAATGAGGTGTTTTTCCACTGCCTGGGAATCCCTACATAGACGCCAGAGTAATATTATAATTTTGTCTCATGTTTATTTACACCATTAATCTCTTTTATTATTTTACATCAATTTATTTATAATGGTTGTCTTAATGAAAAATTATCATGGCGGTTTGAGTACACATCTCTTCGTGACCAACTTGTTATTCCTAGACAAAATACATCTCGTTTCCTGACAGGTAGACTTTGCAGCAAGAAGTCGTGCGGATACAATAGCAATAAACAAAAAGCCAGATTTTTTTATTAATAATAATAATAAATTCCCATAACACCAAATTTCCGTTCAACAATCGCGTTTATAATTGAAGTGTATTTATAAATTTTATCATCACAGATGTGGGCTTCCCTAAGAAATGGGGAATTTTAAAGACGTTTGCCACGCTTAGCTAGATAGATGTCGGTATAGTTGTCGGTTTCAGTATCTCCGTCGCCTCTTACGATACTTGGTACCAAATGAGCGAAAACCAAAAACAAACTTGTCTTACATATCAGTGTTGAGTGTTGCCAGTATTACTTCTACAAAATCTACCGACAAATCACCCAGTGTGGTAACATACAATTTATCTTAATACTACCTTATTAAAATTACAACGCTTATAATAACCTTTATAATCTAATGAAAACATTATAATACAAGCGGCCATGCATGAAAGACGCATGGTCAAATGAAGACCCTGCGTCCGTCACGCATGCACAGCATTCCTCGTTTTTAACGACCTTTTGACAGTCGGAACAATTGCTCCATTATGTATATTTAATAGAATAATTTATTATTATTAAAGTTGATTGAGACTTGTTCCTCTCAAACAAGCAACATTTCGCATTCTGACCCAGACTGAACTGGTGCCCCTTTTTATATTATAGTACTACTGATATTATAAATGCGAAAGTAACTCTGTCTGTCTGTCTGTTACATTTTCCCGCTTAAACCTCTCAACCGATTTTGATGAAATTTGGCACAGACAATCTTTAGACCCAGAGAAAGGACATAGCCTATTTTTTTATTCGAAATAAGGGTTGTAAGGGGTCGAAAAAGGGAATGAATAGTTGTATGGAAGTATCGCTATTTTTAGAACTAGAAACATGAAACTTATTTTTAGGCTATTATATATTAATGTCCCAGCATCAATTATTCCCGTAACGTCTGAAATGACTTATTCCTAATTTGACCGTACTCCCAAACTTGCTCACACACTTCGTCCGTCAGTCCGAATAATGTGTATTATCGTACTGATAGATAGAATTGTTTGTGTGCCCATAAAGATCTATTAAAAGTTATTTGTATTACACAGATATACAAGAATGCGAGACGCCAAGCAAAATCGAGGAGAACCTTAAATTCCCTACCGTCAAACAGCGCATGCCCAAGGCTCTCTGGTCCACTGACGAGAAGAACCACTTCTTCGAAGCGCTCAACGAGTATGGGAAAGATTTCGACGCTATCACCGCATACATCTGCGCCAAGATGAAGAAGAAGGGCATGCCTGACGTCAACCTCAAGACGAAGACGCAAGTCAGCCACTTCTACTACCGGACATGGCATAAACTGTCCAAACACGTGCGCTTTGATGAGAGTAAGTATTGGAGTACAACAATCATATTTATTATCATCATTATCATATAGAAAGTCCACTGTTAGACATAGGCCTCCCCAGTATAGGGGGAATTTGGTCATAATTGCCGCGTTGGGCAAGCGTGGTGGCAATCGCAGAGCGCAACTTTCGCAACGAGGATGCTGCTGCGGTACCCCAATATTAAGAATAGAAAAATCAATTTGTCTCATGCTTCAGGCGGGACTCGAACCTGTATCTTTCCTATGCCGGGTGATTGCACTACCGTTATGCTACCGAGACACGTCCGAGAGAAAAGATATGTTGGATTTTTCGTAGTGTTCTTTTTGCGTTAAGAAGTAAGCGCCATCTCTTTATTGTTGTTGGTCGATCGCTTCAAACTTCTACAAGTTTCAAGCAATCGATACAGAAGAAATTGTTACTTAAATACTTCAGATGTTTTATACATTGAAATGTGCCGCTGAGAAAGCGTTGTGTCATTGGGGAGTGCAATCCCAACTCGAGATCGCTAATGATGATAATGAGATCCCGCGGATTTAGAAATATCAATCTGTAGGATCACTAATTTTCGAGATCTTGTCAGAAATGTAACAGTTAAAACGATGAAAATTGCATTTTGTGATAGTTTTTTTAAATTAATAAAATATCATTTGATGGGAAACAAAACCTTTATTCTTTCAATATATTTACTTACGAGTATATTTAATTAACAGTTTTCTTCAAGAAATTAGCACAAGCAAAACAAAAAATTTAACTCAAGTAGTTACGGGTGATTTTGAAAGTAGTTTCTTAGGAAACGGAAGTGTTTTCAAAGTAAGACATTTTAGGAACATGAACAGGAACAAGATGGCCAAAAATTCTTGCCTGTGTTTACGACTTTTGTTGATAGTTGCAAATAAAAGAGGTTTCAATTTTAATAATATTTATTAAAAACCGCTGAATCATAATTATCTAAAGCTTTTCAAGTAATAAACTTCATCATCATCATATCAGCTGCAAGACGTCAGAAGAAGCCACTACTGGACATTCTTCTTCTCCAAGTGATTTTTAGTAGGACCGATTCTATTCGGCCTGCGTCCAGTTTTAACCTGCAGTCAGATCGTCTGTCCACCTTACCGATATAGCCCGGCGGATTAGCAAGTTGATGTGGCATTGAGCAGGAAACTTAGCTCGCAGAACCGATGAACGATGGAGTGAGCGTAGGACGCACAAGATGTAATCTTGTCCCGACTGGTGGACAGACGATCTGTAATAAAATTATAACGAATTAATTGTTATTTTTTTCTTTTTGTTCTATTTGTACCTTTTTGTTCGGATTAATATGTGTTCCTTAATTGCCTAGCTTTAATATAGTATTATATGACATGGAACTCGGTCGAAAGCATTTAATTAAGGTGTATCGTACACAATATGTGTAATTTTCATCATTATACTTGTGCATCCAGTCTGCTAACTTAATAGGTGCATCGCAGATCTGTCTGACATTGTGATGATATCAAATTACACAACGTTTCATTCATTGTGTGTTATTTGAGAACTTATTAGATTATGATACTTTGTTGTGGAAGAAGATTACTGCTGTTGACTATGATATGTAGTTTTGTCAACATGCAATGCGTTTCTCAAAAAAGTATAATGCAGGGTTTCTTGTGCGCTCAGAAGTGACAGATGGCGTTAAAATAATAATAATATTGATATCAGTATGGATATTAATGCTGTGAGGTACCGGCGGAGTAGAATAGCACCTCCCTCTATATCAGGTGTCGTAAATGGCAATTAAGGTGTAACGGACAGATGTAGGTATTTCCATCTGAATCAGTGTAACTCTCAAACCACCATGTGGTGGTGATTAAGCCGTAAAGTTCCGGCAGAGTACAAAAGTACCTCCCACTGCACCAGGTGTCGTAAGTACTAAGTAGGCTAAGTTAGCAGAACCAACAGATGGCGGTATATTCATTCGAAACGATGCAGCTCAAATGCACAGGGCGGTAATGGGCAGCAGCATCCCCGTCGCGAAAGCTGCGCTCTGCGATTGTCAACACGCCTGCCTGGCGTGGCAATTTTGGGCAAAAAACCTCCTTCCTTGGAGAGGCCTATGTCTAGCAGTGGACTTTTAATGGCTGGTATCATGATGATATGATGATCCCCATCGTGAAATTCTCGCTCTGTGCTTGCCAACACGCCCAACATGGCATTCCCCCGGAATTCAACTGCTGGACATAGGCCCCCCTTCGGGAGTAGACTTCCATTAGCTGATTTGATGACGATGATGATTATAATGAATATTTCCTCACAGATGTTAAAAAGGTAGCCCAGGAGCTGTACGCGCTTATCAATTACGGCGAACTGCGCAAGAAGCTTGAGTTGGTGAGCGAAAAGACGTGCGCGCGACTGAGCGAGATGGTGCGAAGCGGCAGCATGATGGTGCGAGCGAAAGGGAAGAACATGCGGGTGCGCACGCCCGCTTGTCGAGCGCTCAGAAAACTGAATCAGATTACTGGTGAGTGATATGTAATTTAAATGGATATTTTTGGTTTTAAATGTTCTGTATCTATGGCTGTTCTCATAATAATTGATTTTATACCATAACATATTCTGGTACCATATTCTGTATTACGGGTCTCAGAACCGTGTGTTCCAGTCCCCCAAGATTGATTGATACCATGCACCTCAGATTTATAAGCCTAAATATTATCGTTTGTGGAGAGAAAATAACGAATTTATTTATTATGCGGTTTCGTATTGTACTGATAAACATTTTAATTTATAATCTATATCTGTGCAACGTTTTTGGAATTATCATCGATTCGTATAACGTTTACATTATGATAATTTTAACATAAAATTTCAAAGAAACATTATACTTTTATTTTCTACTGATTATGATATGACATCCGCGATATTTGTTTTTAAATATTTTCTGCATATACTTTTTATATCTGAGTAACGCAATTCTATAAATTTTGAAATAAAAAAGAAATGCTCGTAACGTGTTATTTCAAATCATAAAGGTGGTAAACAAGCATACGGTAAGAGTCAACGGAGAACTACACGAGTCTAAAACATAAGTTCACAATCCTAGGAACCTAGCGGAACCTGCAAGAAAAATAATTTATAATTGTTCCATCAACACCTATTGGTTGCTGTCATTGGAGGCTTTACCGGCGTCGGTGCTAACAAACTCCTTAAAATATCAGAGCGCGCGTACGGCACGCGCGTGTGCTCGCGCGCGGCGGTGAGCCTGCGCGCGCGCAGCGCGGCCGCGTGGGCGCGCGTGCAGGCCGCCGCGCATAACCCGCGCGCCGCGATGACGCTGCCTTTGCGGACGGGGCTGCGGGCGCTATTGGTCGCGCTTGCTGCCAGGTGGACGCCTCATGTATCCTTTACATAGGAAAAAATTAAATAAGCGTAAATAAGCTCATGATTGGGTATCAGAGTAGAATAGTACCTCTATATAACCTTTAGGTGGTATATACGTCTAAGATGGCGTAGCTCAAATGCAACAGGGCGGGGATGTGATGTTCCATGTTTTTAGCAAAGCTATGTTCCGCTGTGTGTAAAGAACGAATTGGACTATGCTCTATAACTGGGCATTTGAAGGGCCTGATCGGGCATTTGATAGAGTCCTTGTGCGTCGAGGGTAGTGGGTTCGATCCCCACCCAGGTCAAATATTTATATAATGTTTATATAAACTTTGTCTGTTTATTAAATATGTATTTTAAGGATCATTACAGCCTCCGGAAATCTACTGCTGGACATAGGCCTCCCCAAGAAAGAGGGAATTTTGCCCACAATTGCCGCGCTGGGCACGCGTGTTGACAATTGCAGAGCGCAGCTATCGCGACAGGGGTGCTGCTGCCCGTAGGGGGAGTGCCTGCTACATAGGGTGGGGCTGTGTATTTGAGCTACAATGTTTCGAATGGATATACCGCCATCTGTCGGTTCTAGTACCTTAGTCGTCTCTCACAACACCTGGTACAGAGGGAGGTACTATTCTACTCTGCCGCTACCTCACGACTGGTAATGTAGTACTGACTGCTTAAAAAAATCCTTCTCTACAAAAAAGTCCGTGATGCTGTATGTCTATCTCTTAGGGATAACCCACAATAACATTTTTATCCTCATAGCACTATTACAAAGCCGGGGCGGTTCGCTAGTAGCTGATAAAAAACAAAATAAGAGTTGTTAAACCGTCTTCCTATGTATTTACCCACACTTCGTGTATTTACCTGGGTAAATACCTCGTTTTTACCAAAATGGTAAATTGTCGGCTATTACCAGGTATACAATCCCATCTCTACTCCAAAATACAATTATAATAATTAATAAAAAGACACATAATTCACATATATTGACATGACTTCGTGGTAAGTAAGTTGTCAGACAACAAAGGATTCACAAATATAATACTTAAATATATATAATCAACTCTATTATGTCTGGGCAGAGAACAAACACAAATATCATCATATCAATATTTGCTCGTGGGATCGAATCCACGACCTTTAGCGCACAAGTTAGGAGAACTAACATCTGCGCCATCGGGCCCGTCGAATTAGTCCGTTGAAGCGATTAATCTTATCACACAGCTTCCTCGTAAACAGGTTTGTCTCATCAACATTAAGTAGCTGCAATCTATAAAACACAAGCCCTGGACGGTATTTAATATCTAGCATTAATTAATCATAATCAAGCCATGATCGCGGGAGCCTGCATTCAGCTAATGATCTGCAATCATTGTATGGTGTTCTAATGGGTTTTGTGACAATGCAAAAGATTATGATGTTACTTATATTTCAATTATTCCAAACTAGCATATGCCGCGTGACTTCGCCTGCGCGACTGACTGACTGACTTCGACTTCGTCGTACCTTGCGTAAGCTTACCTCGCGGCCAATACCGCCGCCCGGCCGCTTCCCATCGCCCGCTTTGCACGTTATTTTGTTGCCGAATCGTTTTAAAACTATGTTATCTCCTAAGATGTTGATTGAAACTAAGATACAAGTGTCATCATACCGGCAATTAAAAGTCCACTGCTGGACATAGGCCTCCCCAAGAAAAGAGGAAATATGCCTGATAATTTAAAAGAGATAGGTAGAGTATAGGTGAAAAGAAAATCAATAAAATATAGCTAAAAAACACGCTTTTAAAATATATCTAAAAAGTACAACACATTTTTTGTAACTAAGTGGAAATAATTATAAACAAAAATAAATCATTTATAGAAATGTATGATTCATATATTTATATATAGGTTTAGAAACTTGAAATTTAGCACAGGGGTTCCTTTTATAACGAAGAAAAGCTGTAAGAAAGGGTTTTTGAAAAATTAAGACCAATGCAAATTTAGTATGAAACTGCTGTTTTGGAAGTTATTCGAATAAAATCCTGTATAAAGGATTTTTATTAAAAGTTAGGAAACAAGTGTAATATATTTTTTTTAAATCATCCCTTAATAGTATAAAAGTTCTAAAACTTAACGCGGGTAAATCCACAGGGCGCTGCTAGTAAATAAATACATGAACAAATATTCATCACATAAATGTTTGTCCCGGGTGGGGATCGAACCCACTACCCATGGCACACGATAGAGGTACCACCAAATACGACATCGCGCCTGTCTAGTGACCATGTGATATCCTTCACTCAACCTCAGTTATACAAGCATGAGCGAACAGAGACTGCTGATAAGTGTGACGAACAAAGGGACCTGGAGGACTTCTTCCCGGACGTACAGGTGAGAAACTGCGCGGATGACAAGGACGACGATAGGGAGGATATGGAGGACAACCTCGGCCTGGAGACTGATCGAATGATCGTTAATGGTGAGTACACAAGATTCCCGTAGAACTTTTACTGTCGTAATAAACGGTAAACTTGTTATTTCTATTGTATCGATTTCGCGTTGATTTTTATCGAGTATAGTTTCTTATTTTTGTGATGGCAACACATCATGAGTTGCCATTATCATCCCCGTCTGCGCACATCTATAAATAAATATAAAAACGATTTACTATTTCCTTTCACGTACATCCTTCACGGTAGCACCAATATTGCTGACAGCTGCACTTAATTCACAGAATAAACAGTTTAAGATACATCAAGCCAATTGCATGTCTTTCACGGAGAAATTTAGAATAATAAAATGTAAAGTCCGAATAAGGTTCAAAATTAAACCAGTGAATTCTTGAATCACCACCCATTGGAAGTCCACATAGGCCTCCCCAAGAGAGGAGGTTTGAGTGCATTTGAGCTGTACCATTTCGGATGGATATACCGCCATCTACGGGTTCTGGTACCTCAGCCGCTTCTTATGACACCTGATATATGAGGAGGTATTCTACTTTGTAGGTACCCCACTGCTAGAAATAAAAATAAAAAAGGAGGTAAAAAGAATAGAAATTAACAAAATTATTAATTTTAGTCTAAGAAGATGAAACGTATACCGCTAGATGTTCGGAGTTGCAGCTATTGTACTTATATATTAGACTTTAAGTATACTTATATGACGACTTATATTAATGTACAGTCTTCTTAAGACATGAAGAAGTCAACTAATAGATATGAGATTATAATTATTGCCCAGCTGGCAATTAGAGACAGGTTTTTTTTTCTCTATAAAAAAGTAATCCGTTATATTTTCCTGTACTTCGCGGATAAAATGTGCTCTCTTGAGTTTATATTGACATTATATATATGGTTTTCTATTGTTTGCCCTTAAAAATATATGCAATAATACTCGTATGAGAGAATTTTACTTGCCCTAATGTTTATTTTACTAGAAAATAAACGTGACTTACTCTTGTTTGCTCGTTCATTAGATTCTATTAAAATGTGATGTACGTTTGTAAACCATTTTCAACAGTATATTCAACGATATACTGACTGTCTGGCTTTCATGCCCTAACCTAACAAAACCCATTGATCGTTTAGTTTCAACCGATTTTGTGATTTTTTTGGGAATCAATTTCATTAGCAAACGATGTTTTGGCATATGATAATTGCTTATAAGGATGATAACAAATGATGTTATTGAAATTTACTTTATAAGAAACAAAGCACGCAAAATTATAGTAAAGAATAAGTAATAACTTTATTCAACAACAAAAGGAAACTTAAACTAAAATACATTTTGATACTTAGGTACCTAAACTTGGTTTAGCCTGTTCTTATAGGCACCTATGCTCTGTAGTGTGCATGTAGGTGTGGATGTGTGTGTATATGGTCTAATTTAATACAAGGTTTGTTAATACAACACATAATTTACGCACACATTACATAAATACACAGAATATGAAACCAAGCTAGTATATACAGTATACACAAACAATAATAGTAACAATAAATATAGTCTAGTCTAGCATAATATTGTTAGCAATTCCTCTGTCTTGTTGTAGTCCAATGTCAAAAACCTTTTTTTTAAACAATATAATGTTTGTTGACCATTATAGCAGAATGGCAAATGAAATTCTATCACAAGTGCGTTGCCTTGTGACTTGAAGATGTTGTCTCTTTACCCAGTGTTATCACTGTCTCTCTGACTGCTGTTTCCAGGCGACACTTGTAGAGGGGCTACCATCGCTTCATCTTATTATATCTGTCTAGATCTGATTATATAGTACCTTTATAATAACAATTGATACTATGGTGTAATTCAATTACTAGCTAAGATGTGTTGCTATTCCACTCGCGCGCGGTAAGTCTTAACGTTGCGACGTCACTAATCACTTCTTCTATCCTTTTCTGGCGATTGGATATTATAAAACAATCCTTGTCTATGCAGAGCAAAAACTGCCAAAGAAGCTAGCGCTCCATGTTGGACCGCGACCAAATTTACAAATCCACCTACCGGTGGTGAGCCCGAGCGAGCAGTTGTCCAGCCAGAAAATCTGCTTCTCTTCGTACTTGGAACGCATCGGTTCCCAGCGGCGAGACAAAGATAGTGGATGTAAGTGTATCAATTTATATGCTCTGTAATTATATGTCGGGCCTGGTGACTTGGATTGCTAGGATCCTGCCTTGTGCGCCAAAGGGCGTGGGTTCGATCCCCACCCATGACAAATATTTATATGATGATATTTGCGTTTGTTCTGTGTCTGGGTTTTAAATATTTTATTATTTACTTATTTTCAGCGAAAATTCGTACACCGAAACGGCAAAGGAAGGACAGCGCAACGGAAAAGGACAAAGAACTAGAACACAAGAAGATAAAGTTGGATGATACCGAACCGGCCAAATTGATGCACATCGATGAAACCGCCATCGATGGTATAGAGCTCATGGCGAGTTACAAGAACGTTGTGGAAGACGAAGAAAAGCCGAGCACAGAAGACGAGAAGGAAGTGAAGTCGGAAGAGACCGCGGATGAGGAAGGTGTCTACTTGCCGGAGCGAGATAAAGATATGTCTGAAAAAGAGAAGGACAGCTTTTCTGAGATGGAAGACGATGAGAAGTATAACAAGAGTGACTCGGATAATGAAAGTGATCAGGGGAAAATCAAAAAGAGTAAGAAGAGGAAGTTTAAGAATTTAAAGGTAATCTTAGTTAATATTTTAATTAGTTTAATTTAAGAAAAATTGTGTCGTATTTATAACCTTTTTTGTTGTGAAATGCAACTAGTGTTTTATAATGGTCGATATACCAGGGTCAGAAAATTTCGACCACATATCATACATTGGCCTGATTTTGTGATAAGTCGCATAAGCATTTGTATAACGGATATCAGACAACAGAGGGATCACAAAATACTACTTAAATACATATAAGACACAACAATCATAAATATTATCATTTGTCCTGGATGGGGATCGAACCCACGAACACTGGCGCACAACCATCACTACTATCTGCGCCATCGGGTCCGTCTATCTCTGCAATAATTACCAGCACCCCACGATTTCACCTGCACAGTGTAGTCTAAATCTCATCGATGTAGTCTCCGTTCTCGTAAGAATAATAAAAAATAAAATTTATACATTTTAACGCACTCGTTACATACACACTACCATTTGCATCAGGTATATTATGCATATTGATTTGCATATTATTGTTTTTTTATTAGATTATTTTATTTTAGTTCTAAATAGTACTAGAGCGTTATTTATTTCCATATAAACTTTCAACCACTAATTGGGACCCTTAAGGACTGAACCTCAACACGTATTTCATGAATTGTAATTGAAAGCTAGAAACTCAAGTTTTATCAAATCATTACTAATTTTTTTCCCTATTTCTTCCGTTTAACGTTAACGATTTAAATAATATTTAATCTTTAATTCTTAGTTTGCTTCCTCTTGTTCCTATCCAAATTTAACCTTTCTACCATTAGCGGTTAGCAGGGCTATGTGTGCAACTATTTGTTAGTGGGAACTTCTCCCATATATAAAGATGTAAATATGTTCTTTCTTTAACATGATACGATGTATCTTTAATTTTTCATTTGTGCTTACTCTGTTTTTACTTAGGTAAAATTCCGTATAAGACCAAAAAAGCGGGGTGGTAGCATGTACACTCTAGTCATTGAGAAAGACCAAGAAGAAGTTAAGAGTGAGGAACAGAAGGCAGAAGAAGAACCCAAGCCCGATATAGACGTGGACTTAGCAATAAGGCAGATTCGAAAGGGTTGGAGCGAGTATGACGCGGGAGAGCTCACTATAGGAGATTTGTATTTGATGGTAAGTGTTTTTGCAAGCAGAGCTTTCATCAGGTGGCAATCGCAGAGAGTAGCCTCGCGATGGGGATGCTATTGTCCCATTCTTGATTCATTATTGCTACGCTGTTTCAGATAGATATACCGCCACCTAACGGTTCCGACACTTCAGTCGCCTCTTACGACACCTGCTGCAGAAGAGAGTACTATTCTTCTCTGCTGGCTAACCAGAGCGTTGGTCGTGGAAAATTTCTCGTGTTGGTTTACATATATACGTGAATCTATGTCGCACTTCTAGACACTGCAACAATAAAAAACTATAACTTTTTTGATACCTTTTGAAATGAATGTAAATTTTGGCATTATTACAAAGGTCGTCTTCATTGGAACCTTATTGTCACCTATTTCTATGGGAGATTAAATCATAAGGTTGGCAATGCTTTAGTAATATTCTTGTGATATTACGAGCGTGTATACTCTGCAGTGACACTTACGATCACGCGGACTGTATACTTGCAACCTGGTCTTAATTTAATTAAGCAAAAGTAGTTTTACCGATACCCATAATTTAAACAAT
Organism: Heortia vitessoides; assembly: GCA_020976665.1. Taxonomy (NCBI): domain Eukaryota; kingdom Metazoa; phylum Arthropoda; class Insecta; order Lepidoptera; family Crambidae; genus Heortia; species Heortia vitessoides. The sequence continues at coordinate 13,776,753 of JACJUM010002279.1, read as the reverse complement.
TTTGACTATGTATGGTAGTAGTTCAGTATAATTTCAATTAAAAACCCACTTTCACAAGGTTCAAACTCACTTTTTTTAACTGCAAAATATTGGGGAATAGTGTTTATGACCAAATCGTGACGGTTAAAAGTAGTGCTGACTAAAATTTTTATTAACACAACTAACCTTGACTTTTTAATGAATTTCGACTAATTTCATTATAATTAAGGCAGAATTAATTTTGCCTGATTTCTGCAGTCAAATATGTGACTTTTGACTTTAGGAGTATAATATAAAACACATCTAAAATATTGGACACCTTTTGCCACTATTAAGCAGGCGAATTTCAGCACTATTTGGAGAATAAAATTCACCTTGACCAATACACCCTTATTGCTATTATAGTTCGGATCCCGTTCCAAGTTGGAACTAGACTACTGGTGGGCGGAACCGTCTCCTCCTCTACCGCAGCCCCTGCAGCCGGCGCAGCCTCAGAAATCCCTCAAACTCGACCAGCCTCTCGTGGACAAGGACAAGAATGTGGAGAACAAAGATAAAACCGACAAGGCCCCCGACAAACGCACCGACAGCTCGGTGGAAGACAGTGAAAGGGCGAGAGAGAGTGATAATGAAATATTCTCCCCAAAGAATGTCTTTGGTCAAGACAGCAACGACGGGATGTCGGGGGATGAAAGGAAAGGTTAGTTTTGATTGCTTTTTATTAGTCACTTTAATATTCTCTTGTTAACCACAATATCAACTGTTGGACGTCCACTGCTGGAAATAGGCGTCCTCAAAGGGAACAATGGGACAATTTCTCCCATCATTGCCGCGCTGGGAATACTGCTGCTCATCCCCGCCCTATTAATTTAAGTAGATATAACAGTCGCCTATAACGACACCGGCTCTATTTTACTCGGCCGGTACCTCACGGCCTCTTCGATACAATTAACTACTATTCTAAAATGCTAGGAAATATGTAAAAATATCGAGGTGTTGTGGCAAGAATTGCCAGCATAAAACAACCTTTGGGAAATCAAGGGTATATTGCCAAGGGAAAATATATGTTATGTTTTGTTACAGGTACCATTTATTAAACTTGGTTAGAACTAATTAACTTGTTCGAGTATTAGTATTTACAATAAGGACCTGAAGAATAAGTTGGTCTCAATCCGAGAACTTCGTTTAATTCCCAAAATTTGTATTAAAATTTTTCTATTAAGTTATTATCATCATCATAACGGCCAATCGAAGTCCACTGTTGGACATAGGCCACCTCCATTTTTTAACTGGCAAAGAGTACCAGAGTCTTTTTCCTGGAATATTAGGTATTCTTCAGGGGTTAGATATAAAGCCTTAGATACTACGTGGTAAAGTGACACAGTATCTTCAGTTTACAAGGTTGGCTATAGACTACGTCATGTTTACCATCATGCGGACCGTCTGCATGTTTGATAACTTCGTTCCATAAAAAAATTAGTAAATAACTAGTCGTAACTGTCAATTAAAATATTTTTACATAAATATATTTTTTAATAAACCATAAGGTGAGCAGCTAGCGTCTCCGGACCACAAGTCCTCGTCAGGAGGCGGCACTTTGAAGCTGGTCAGCAAGCTGGTTAATAGACCTCAGCTTCCTACCAACAATACGCAGCAGCAGCAAGGGTTCCAATTGCTTAGTGAGAGGTGAGCATTTTTATTGCTAGATATTAGTAATTTTTGGTTATCTCCAAGATATAAAATATTAAATTCTATTATACTCGTAACATACACAATGATGACCCTCGTGACTCTACGGAATCATAAGAATTATCTGACATGTAGACCTATCTGAAACTAGTTCGTCGGCACCAGCCGGGTCGTTAAATTAAGAGTAATGCAGGTTCATTACACGAGCCAACAGAAAGGAACCTTCAAGAAAAACTGGTGTTCCGTTTTGGAGGGCGAGAAAGGCAGGGAGATTTCTCGGAAATGTGACATAATATCTTCAAGGCACAAGTTTGGCAACGCGCTAGTAATATTACGAGCATAAGGTGTGGGGACGCTGACTATCACGCAGGCTGTATGTTCGTTTATCAATCTGGAGAAATAATAAGTGTTTTATACCCGACAGGTTGAAACGCCTGCTGGCGCTAGTGGGCAACTCGCACGTGGGCGCGGCCGCGCCCGCGCGCTGCGTGTGCGGGCACGTGTGCTCGCAGCGAAAGCCGGCCTCGGTATGACCTCGCCTAGCGTAGCCCGGTCCAGTCTTCCGAGACTTGTGGGTCTCTCACGCGTCTTGTGGTAGTATCGCTGAGCCAACGGGAATTGGTCAAGCATCGAGCTTGGCTTGCTAATCCGGAGATTTTGTGAATCATCGTCATCATATCAGTCTTGAAACGTCCACTGCTGGAGATAACCTCTTTAAGTGATTTCCAATAGGCCGCATATAGAGGCTTGTGTCAAGCGCGATCCTGCGGTTTTAGTCAGATCGTCTGTCCATCTCGCGGGTGGACGCCCTACTTCACTAGTCTCCATTCCAGAACCTTATGGCTCCATCTTTGATTCCTCACTCTCATCTATTCCTACCGCCAAATAGCAGCAAATAGCTAGTCATATGCTTGTGATATAACGAGCGTCATCAAAAGTACCAGGTGTCGAAAGAGGCGATTAAGGTTCCAGAACCGACAGATGGCGCGAAATCCATCCGAAACAGTGCAGCACAAATGCACAGGGTGGAGATGAGCAGCAGCTTCCCCTTTGTGATAGCGCTCTGAGATTGCCAACACACTTGCCCAGTGCGGCAAGTATGAGTAAAGTGCCCCTTTTCCTGGGAAGGTATATGTCCAGCAGTGGACTACAATAGCTGGTATGATTCCGAGCGTCAATAAGCTGCTGCTGTGTTGCTATCACGAGTACTGATGTATATCACTTTGTTTATCACAGCGTCAACAACCGTGCGGACCCGCCGCGCCGCCCAGGGAAGAGACGGTGTTCCGGCACCCCACTCCAATAGCGCCGAGACCGGATTGTGAGGTAACCACCTTTTTAACCTTTTTAATGGCCTAACTTAGGCCTCACCTAGACTAGACTAGGGTATTTTCAGAATTTTTCCCATAATTGCCGGCAGAAATGCTGCTGCCCATCCCCGCGTACGTTCGATATATAAGGAAGTATTATATGGCCATGGTTACCGGCAGAGTACCGCAGAATAGTACTCCTGTGCCAGTTATCGTAAGTGGCGACTAAGGTACCACCAGAACCAATAGATGGCGGTAAAGCCCGCAGACACAGTGTAGCTCAAATGTACATGGCAGGGATGGGCAGCAGCATCCCCGTTGCAAAAGCTACGCTCTGCGATGGCCAACACGCATGCCCAGTGTAACAATTATGGATAAAATTCTCTCTTCCTTGGGTGACCTATGTCCGGCTGTGGACTTTCAATGGCTGATATGGCTATTATGTAAATCGCCCGGGTATCACGCCTGCAAAAAGGATATTGATCTGAACTTATGTTATAAAGCGGAAAGATTAAGTCATTGTTCTCTAAAAAACTCATTAGCTTGATTTAAAAAAAAACTGACATTTAGAAAGCTACATCTTGACTGACAAATGTGGGCTAAATATTTATGTTATAATAAAAAATTTAAAATATTATGGAGGTATTCATAAAAAAAAACTAATCTGTCCGTCTACTTGTTACGGCTTATCTCTGAAATGAATGCACCGATTTTAACGGGTCTTCCACTGGCAGGTAGCTGATGTTACAAAAAGTGCTTTATTTAGGCTACTTCGTTCTTTAGATTAACGTAAGTGAAACCGCAGACACAGCTTGTAAATATTTATATATACGTCTCATTTATTTTTATTCGACCATGGCGTCAAACAAGCGGACAGTACGCGTCACAGCAGCCTATAGACGCTCGTGATATCATAAGGGTATCACTAGCGCGTTCTCAACGTTGTGGCTTGATGATATTATGTCACATTACCCAGTAATTTAGTTACCTCTCACCCTTTTACCCAGTAATTTAATTACCTCTCACCCTTCAAACCGGAACACAGCAATGCGAACACTGTTTTGTGCCATTAGGCCGATGCTGACAATTTTAAGGTCTACTTCTTGCAACTTTCCAGGTCCAAAAGACGATGAACTTGGAGGGGGTCCCTCGTTGGCGGCGCGGCCGACCGCGCATCGCCGATCGCCGGGTCGTGGTGCAGAGGTTGCTACCTTTGTTGCCCAAACTACCACCTCCTAGCAGTGAGTGTTGAGTTATAATTGCCGGGCCTGGTGGCGATGATGGTGATCATGTCTTGTGGGTCAATGGTCAAGAGTTCGATTCCCACCAAAAAAAAATTAAGAGTGTCTCAAATTTGCCAAGACTTCGCAATCGATATTAATTTATAACTGCGAGCCATTAAATCCAAAATTTGTATAATGCAAAAACTGTAACAGTTTGACATATTTGGGTAGGTTGATCTGTTGCCCACCGTACATTGACCTGACTTTGAGATAAGTAGCTTAAAACATGGCTATCATACAAGAGAAATGATACCGCAATACATATTGAACTTCCAGACACACAGAACAAACACAAATATCATCTTATAAATATCTGTCGGCATTTTTTTAATTGGTTGTTACTGACCCTTGTCACAGAAGATATGATCACCACCATCTGCGTTATCGGGCCTGTCAATTTATATTTATATATTTTTTTAATTTTTAACCTATTTAATAATAATATATTATTTATTGTACTTAGAAAATTACATAAAGAATAACAAAACATAAATTATAATACAATTGGTAGCCTTGACACTAAGGGCGATCGCTTCCAGGTAACTCTTGGATAAGCGAAGAAAACGTAGACGGACAGAGTTATCTTCATTTGTGATATTATTCTACATTGGATTATTTCCAGACCTGATACCGGTGAAGATCGTGCCAAACTCCTCGCCAGCGCCGCCTAGAATACTGCCAAAGCCGCCTCCTACTTCCACTTCAGAGTAAGTCATTGTTTCCCAATATTGTACTTCACAACATAGTAAAAAAAGTAGCTTGCCCCTGTCTATCTGGTCCTATATATGCTTGGATCTTTAAAACTATGCAACGGATTCGAATTTTTAAATAGCTAGAGTAATTTACGAGTAAGATTTATATGTATACATGCATAATATAGTAAAGCGGCCAATGCGGGTTGTGCTTGAGGAATTAGAACTTCCGTTATGTATCGATGTCCAGTCAGTGAGCCGTTTTCGATGAAGACGATCCATTGAATTTATTCCGGCCCAAAACATAACAGAGCCCCCACCATAAGGTGTGATTTCTTCAAAACAAACCTCTGCAAAGCGTTCCCCTCTTCTTCGTAGCACAAAACCGATATTATCTTTTGGAACTTTGTATCAAAAATGTAGGATAAAAAGTGTTTTTTTTGTAAAAACGGGAATCAAACGAAAATTTGTATTGAGAACGTACTGTTTTAAACACCACGGTATTTTTAAAACTGGCCTGTAACATGTACAAACGATTGAAATCATTTTGGTACCATATTTTTTTTAAAGAAGAACTATATAAAAAAAAAAAGTGGTTTAAGAGACTTGTCACGTAGTGTAGGTGTGTATGAGATGTTGTGTGATTTTATTAATTTAAATTATAATGCATAATTTTGTTTCTTCTAAATATTGGTCGCTCTAAAATAATATATTCCTTTTCTATATATATAGAAAAGATATATTTATATATAATAGTATGTTTTATTATTGTCAGCTTGTCGCTCTTCTACGTACTGAGCGAGTCAAACGGGCAGTTCTTCTTCCACGATGGCGACAGGCGGATCCCGATCACGCCGCAGCCCGGGAACGGGGCGCCGCTCGACTCTCTTGACCCGCAAGGTATACTCACTCCAGGTTTTTATGAAATATGAGTCCAGGTCAAACAAGCATACAGCGCGTGATGGTAACCCTCCCCGCTGTCTGACGCTCGTAATATCCCGTGGTTTTTAATTAACCGTGGGGTATCGACAGAGCAGAATACTACCTCTCTATATACCAGGTGTCTTAAGAGGCTTGAGAGTACTGAACCGACAGACGGCGCAATATTAATCCAAAACATAATAGACTGCAGCATCCCTGTCGCGAAGCTACAATCTGCGATTGCTTTAACGCTTGCCCAGTCTGACAATTATGGGCAGCATTCTTTCATTATTGGAGAGGTCTATGTGCAGCAATGGACGTCCAATAGCTGATATGACTATCACATGTCTTAAGTATTAACTATGTATATAGTCTACTTTGTAGTAGGGCATTGATAAATAACACACTATAAGATTTTAACGAGCACTATTTTATTCGTTCTACAATTAAACGTTCTACAATACATTTTTAGTTTTAATAATAATTAATAGATGTCGCTGGACGACATTGCAATTAATATTCCATTAACATGGAAATCACTGTCGCCATGCCAACCTTGTGACTTGAAGATATTATGTCACATAACCCAGTAATTTCTCTGCCTCCCTTACCCTTCAAACAGGAACGTAGCAATGCGAACTCTGCTATATGGCGTTAGAAATGGTGAGAGTGCGGTACCAATGCAGATGGCCTCTTTAGAGGTCTACCACGTGTATTGTACTATGGTGGTGTATGTAGACCATTTAAAACCTTCGTATTAAGTTTAAAGGGTTTTTTTCACACTTATTATGCGATTATTGTCTCTCAATCAAATTAACAAAACATCAATGTAGTATCTTTTTTAATATTGCAGAAGAAACAGACCCAAAGGAAGATGAACAAAAAAACTCAAGGGACAACAAACTGGACTGCGACCCACCGGAGAGAGAACCGTCAGAGGTCGCGAAAGCCACCGACGCCGTTGGAGACTTGAACGCTCCCATGGAGGCAGAAGGAATTTCCATCACTAATGGTGATCAGAAGGCGCCACCTGATATAGGCAGTGAGTGTCAAATATTACTTTAAAGACCATATCGTCGATGATACTTTAATACCGCGTATGTAGCTTAAGTTAATAAGGTCCATTCTGCATCTTTTATAATTGAATTTTCAACTTTATTTGCAACACTATCATCGACGATATGTAATTCAAATTGTATATCTTGCGATATCTCTTCTTATTTTTCATCTTGATATTAAAAATTCGCGTCACATTCTTTCTTTAAAAGAACTTCTAAAATACTGTAACGGTTTTAATCTATTTATGCTTTATGTATATAATTTGATCCGACTTGAGAGATATAAGAGAATAATTAATTGAAGTTATTGTCGGAACCGATAGATGGCGGTATATCCACCAGAAACAGCGTAGATAAAATGCAACAGAGCTGGCATGCAGTTGCCACCGCTACTGCCCGGCTTGGCAATTGTGGGCAACTTCCCATTCTTGGGGAGGCCTATGTCTATCAGTGGACGTTTTTGGACTAAACTTTCTAAGTCTTTTAATATAATGTATTGACCAAGTTTCACGTGTCTTTACAGACTTTCTTCAATCCGAGTCGATGTCTCTTTCGCCGTCCCGGTTGCTGCGAGATACTGAGGGTTGGTTCGAGGGGTCTGTGCAAGACTTCTCGCTCAGCAGCTTCTTGGGGCAGCTTGAGGGACGTCCACCACCAGAACTCGCCGTATGTATACCCAGACCATGTTACGTCTATCTGTGACCGTGTAGAAGTGTAGAATTCTATCTACCCCTGTACCAGGTGTCGTAAGAGGCGTCTGAGGAACCGGAACTGACAGATGGCAGCACATCTATCCGAAGCAGTGTAGCTTAAATGAAAAAGGGCGGGAGTGGGCAGCAGCATTCGCGAAGCTACCTATTAATATTGTTTTTGTACTATGGTTTATTCTTTTTTAGATGTTGACAAATCTTGTAAGTGTCATGGTGGAATTACTTATGTTAGCACCAGAGGTTTGTATTCTAAGAATAAAACTATCAGTCAATATCACGTGTCTGCTTCAATTACCACAACAGGATAGATATAGCTTTTTATATATCTCTTTATACTGCACAGTTTAGATATCTGGGACATAAACTTCTTCCCGGAACCACAAAAAAAATAAAGACGGAAAGCTAGAGAAATGAAGCTTTTTCATGGCTGATATTATGATAATAATTAACAATTATTATCATAATATCAGCCATGAAAAATCCTCTGTTGGATATAGGCCTCCAGTTATATAAAAAAGTTTTTGTACTGAATTTCAGGTGGATTCTCAATTGCAGTCGTTAATGGCGGAGTCCAGCGTGGACTACGTAGCAAAGTTCGCTGACCTCGCCGCCGAAGTTACTGAGGAGGACAAACCCAATAACCTATAACCCGTGAACTCTATTACGTACGTCGTACGGATGACTTTTGTATACGTTTTCAGCATGGTCATGAAGACAAGTGAAGTGCAGTTGCGATAGTGGAATCTATTTCGTGGGTGGTATGGACTATTATGAAGGAAGAACATTTTAAGGAAAGCAGTTGCTGCACTCTATTATGTACGACTTACGGTGGATTTTCGTATAAATTTTTAGATGAATTTCGTCGATGATAGTGCAATACCGCGTAAGTAGCAGTTGTAAATAAAGTATAAAATTCAATTAGAAGAGATGGAAAATGAACTTTATTAACTTAAGCTACATACGCAGTATTGAAGTATCGTCGACGATTAGTTAGCATGACAAGTTAAGGGCAGTTGCGATCGTGGACTCGATTTCGTGAGATATATGGACTTTTGACTTTTGAAAGACGAACATTTTAAGAAAACACTTAGTGACCTCTGCTACTTACGTCTCAATGGCGATTTTTATATACTTACACATTTAGATAGTTTGTGATGGAGATCAATGGAGTGCGGTAGCGATCTTGAACTTTATTATCAAGGGGTTATGAACTGTTTTTTTTTTAATTTATAAGTCGACACGACAGTTCTTAATCAAAGAGGTACTGAATAATATGTTTATTTTTGTTGTAAGAAAAATGTTCTTTTAAAGGGCCCTCGAAGACTGCGAACACAAAATGTAATTTAGATATGTTTTTAATTAAAAATAAATAAGTTGTAATATGTCTAAATATATAGTGTATCATTAAAATTAAGAGTAGAATGTTGTTTCAGTTCAAAAAGGATTGATAAGAAAAGTTTTATAAATGTAATATAAAGCTTTTAGAAACAAAGTGAAGTAACTAATTTTTGCCAGTACAGAGTTTATTATTTGCAAATTATACAGGGTAGTAAACTAACTTCCCACAGTGCCTAGGGTAATCTTTTTTTTAATACAAATTTTAAACAGACAATGCGGTTATGTCTACTTTTTTTTAATAAAATTGCAGAAATGTTCTATATTAACTTACAAAAAATAAGGGTTCTTCTTAAAATTCATATATCCTATAAGTTAGTAGAAGTCCATTGCTGGACAAAGGCCTCTCTAAGTAAGGTGGAATTTTGGCCCATAATTGCTGCGCTGAGTAAGTGTGGTGGTAATCACCGAGTATGTATGCCCGGTTGCATTTCATCAACGCTGCTTAGGGTGGATATACCGCCATATGTCGGTTCCTGGTACCTCAGTCGCCTATTACACCTGGTACAGGTGGAGGTACTAACTCTACTCAGTCAGTACCTCACAACTTTTTAACATTACGATTAATTAAAATAAGTTTTATTACAAATAATTTATAGTCATATCTTTCATATGATGCTATGTTTTGCTAAGTAATATTAATATGAAGTTGATGATCTAATGTTTATACAAAGAACTTCCTTATCTTTGTATGTATAGTGGAATCCAAGCGAATCTAAGTTAACATGACATCAAAGGGAAGTGACCAACTCGTCATGTTAACCAGAGATTATAGAAAGCGTAGATTTAGAAGATATAAGTAAGTAACTTAGTATTTGATTATGGAATTTTTTGTTAGGTATTTAGCTTGTAAGAGAGAAACATATAACGTACTTATGTGTATAATGAAAAATGAATCGGCGAAACGAACCACGCAAGGAAAGACCCCGACGCAGTCGTGAGGAAAGAGGCACGGGTATGATCATGAAATAAAACGGTAAGAATAACCGGACAAGTGAGTTACTATATCTGGAAGTCATTTCTTAAAGAAGATCATAATAATAATAAATGAAGTCATTATATCCGAACAAGTTAAAGAACTGTGTGAAAACCATACTTCACACAACTTCATACCAATCAGTTGGTCAATATGGGCGGATTGTATCTACTATTTATTAAAATAGAAGATATACAATTAATAAATATGTAATTAATTATTTTTACAAATATCCCAATGAGATTTCTTTGCATTTTTTGAAAATGACTTATTGAATATTTTTGCCATTATGCGATCGAGTAACTTGAAAATGGCGCGTGGTAATTTTAGTAATTATTTCGTTTTTTTATGTTACAAAGTCATTTGCCCGAAGCATACGGTCTGCTTGATCGTTAACGTGACTGCAGTCTATAGACACTCGTGTCATCGCAAAGATAGCCACTAACCCTGTCAACTTACTATGACAGTGAGTGACGTAGTGACATATACTATGTCACATTTACCCGGTAATTTAATTGCCTCTCTCACCCTTCAAACCGGAATACAGTAATGCGAATACTGATATTTTGCGGTAGAAATAGGTGAGAGTGAGGTACCAATGCAGGCGATTTTTTAAAGGGCCTACCATATGTTCATTTTCATATTGGGAAAATATAAATAATGAAGAAAATGTGATAATTTGTGTAAAATGTGATAAGAAAACAATTCGGAAAACCTAATGACAAATATATATCGGCGGTAGTTTCGAATCTATTCTCTATATGCAAAATTGATTATACAATTATACACCTAAAGTATCAACGATTAGGTACGATAAGCGAGGACTATGACACATGGCGCGCGGGGAGTGGGCGCGTGGCCATTTTGATTTTATTTTCCCGCGTATCGAGATTTGTGACGTTAGGCGCCCCATACACCTACAACTGTTATACATACATTAAATAATATTGCACAATATTATTGAACGTTCAGGGATAGCATTGAAACATTGCACAATGATTGAACAAAAGATGGAGCTAGCTTAATTTTTATTGGGCAATATTTTTTCTTTCACTGTGTAGGCTTAACATTGCGCAATATTTTTCATTTTAGTTTTCGGAGCGATTACAGTCGGTCAGTCACGATATTATTTTTTTATAACTTTAGTCTATTATTTTTATCTGTCTATATTTTCCGTGAGTGTAAACTGGCCTTTGCAACCAATCTTTAACCTATATAGGTTTTTTTTTCTCTTCAATATTAATTACCTAATTAAATAATAAAATTACCAGCGCGGCTGTCGTCAAAACTTCGCCGTCAGACACGTTGCTCGCCCGAGAATATTGTTCAGACTGGTTTGTTAATTTTATTGAGTGAATTTATTGGAGAATCTATTAAACCTTTGGAATCAAAGGTTATTCAATATTATTGCACAATTAAAGGATTGTACAATATTATTGTAGGTGTATGGGGCGCCTTAGTTATCTTTTGACTCGGAGAAACTATGATATTCGTTAAGATTTTTATCATCGGCCACACTTATTTTTCCTCTCATGACAGATCTAAGCGAGAACTGTTTTTAATCTGTGAAAAGAAAATTTTAGCACCTAATTGAAACTTTATTACTCAGGATAGGATGATTTGTTCTCTATAAACTCGTACTGCCAAAAAATTAGTTAAGCCACTCTGGTTCTGGCGAAGAGTGACAGTCGACCTCCAAAGACATTCGCTGACTAAATTAGAAATGTTCTTAGAAATGGTCTGGTGTGATCTACGTGCGAGTGAAGCTCGTGCTTGATTATTGAGGAAGCAAGGAAGGTGTGTCAGGTTCGAAGAAAATGGAAACCTGCAGGCCCCTCCTAAACCTGATGGAAAAAAGGCGTTCGTGCATGATGAACTCCGTCAATGTATGCCATGTTGTAAACGATACATATTTTTAATAATATTGTGTATACGAGTTAAATTTCCCAAAGTTTATTATAAATTGATACAATTGTGTTCGTATACATTTATCTGTATTTACATATATGGTTGCTGTAGAAGTTATGTCAGTACATTCAAATAAAAATGTTATGAAAACGGACAAGCAAGTTGTGTTGCCATTATTTATTTTTTATTTATTTATTATTAACATAATTATACGGGTTATCACAATTATATCATTATGAAGCTGTAACAAAACTTGAATGATTCTACATCGAGCTTAATTAATAATGATTTGACGTCGACAAATACGGGTGAGACATAAGGAGTGCGTTAAGTAGCTTATTATATTATTAAAGTTATATTTATATAACTTATTATACACTCATTTGCAAAAAAACGGGCTGTTTTGATTATGATTTTAAATTTTCTTTAAATAAATACGGTACCGAAATGACTTCAATCATTTGTACATGTTACTGGCCGGTTTTAAAAATGCCGTGGTGTTTAAAACAGTACGTACTAAATTTAAATTTTCGTTTGGTGCTCGTTTTTACAGAAAACCACTTTTTATCCTACATTTTTGGTGCGAATTTCCAAAAGATAATATCGGTTTTCATAACTTTTAGTTAATTTTTATGATATTATTTCATATTTTTAATTGTCAAAACTTTATCTAATGCTGTTTAGCTGTCTCAATGTTAGAGAAAGTGGTAAAAGCTACCAAAATTATTGCGCTGTTAGAAGAGGGTTGCAGCCAATGCTTCGTGGCTCAGAGGATAAGTGTGAGTCGCTCGACGGTTCAAAGGACCTGGCAGCGGTATCAAGACACCGGTTCCGTCGAGAGAAGGCCTGGTTCTGGAAGAAAATCATGTACCCAACCACGGGATGATCGTTTTCTTGTGAGACGCGCATTGAGAAATCGCAAGTCTTCGTATGTGGTAGACCTTAAGAACAACCTCGAAATGTAAGAAATGTGCATATTAGTCTATGGACGGTCAGGAGGCTTCTTGCGGCCAATATATGCAGTCATCGCCCGGTCCGCGGCCCTAAGTTACTCCGTGAGCACAGAGTTCTCAGGTTTAGAGATTTAGGTTTGCTCAAAATTGTGAGTCCTGGACTGAAGAAGACTGGAATAGTGTATTGTTCTCCGATGAAGCCAGGATATCTCTGTTCGGTGAAGATCGACGTCGGCGAATGTTACAAAGACGAGGAGAACGCTTTGCAGAGGCTTGTTTTGAAGAAATCACACCTTATGGTGGGGGCTCTGTTATGTTTTGGGCAGGAATAAATTCAATGGATCGTACAGAGTTAGTCTTCATTGAAAACGGCTCACTGACTGAACATCGATACATTATCTGCTTTTACTTTATTAAAGAAAAAACAAACAAAAATCTTTGTTAACTTTTACTTCACGAGCATATGCACTTCTAGCGAGCATACACTACTAGTGAACTTTAGCATTAAAACCCATAAATTTAATCAAAATTTTATGATAATACTGACGAAAACGATTATTTGCTTATTAATTTACAAAATGGTGAAAGTAAAACTACCTTTAATTATCAAAACCAATAGTAACATTTGAAATGGTTCATTGCTTAGGTGCCCGTTTTTTTGCAAATGAGCGTAGTTTATCCACTCCGCAGTTTCTTTTTGTGGAGCAACTGAATGTAAGACGATAACAGTAATAAAACTACTCATTAATGACTTTCTCACGCGGTACCGGCATAGTAGAATAGTACCTCCCTCTGTACCAGGTGTCGTCAGAGACGACTTAAGGTACCGGAACTGACAGAAGGTATATCCATTCGAAACAGTGTAGCTCAAATACACAGGGCGGGAATGGGCTGCAGCATCCACGTCGCGATCGCTGCGCTCTGTGATTGCCTAAGCGCTGGCCCCACGCGGCTCTTATGGGTAAAAATCCCCCGTTCTTGGGAAGGCATATGTACAACAGTAGATTTCCAATTGCTGTAATGATAAAAATGGTGACACACGGTTTATTTTACTTATACCGATAATAGTTTTGTTAGGCGCAGTGAACGCGTAAAAGTAAGAATATAGTACGATAAAAGTAGATAACATTCTTCATCTGCGAATGCATTGTTTATTTTATTGTTGGATCATCATATCAGCCATTGGAAGTTCACTGCTGGACATAGGCCTCCCAAGAAAAGGGGTACATTGCCCACAATTGTCGCGCACGGCAGGCGTAATGCAATTGAGCTACCAATTTAACACACGAAGTGTACCATCTATAAATATATTTGAGATAGTAAAATCAATTGCAACTAATCACTTGAAGGTGGCAATGACCTTTATTGATAGATCGTTGGAGAATAATTATAAAAACCTTTAATTGAATTCCAATTATGACGCAGAGCTGAAGTGGGAAGGGAATGAGAATAGTAAGTACGTATTGAAGTTAAGGTCTCGCAAACACGAAAGAAATAAACAAATTAAAAAAGTAACGAGACGAAAGAGATTAAGAAAAAAGTGACAAATTATTCTTTAATTATTTAAAAAGAATTAAATCGAATGTCAACAAAGTAGTTTCTTCTTCAGCGTAGTAATTTTCGCCTGCTATTAAATTCATGATGTAGAACTCATACATTGGTACCTCACTCTCACCTACTTTACGCTTATTAACGTTTTTTTTACACATTTAGAGGCTAAATACAACTCTGCTAAATGAGGCTAAATGCATACTATACACCTAAACCACAAGCTTTAACAGTTTCCCTATCCCAAGGCAAGTAAACAATAAATTCACATAACATTACATATTGTGCCTCCTATACTAATTGCTTATATCATTTGTGTTCTGACAACAGACAACAGAGGAATCACAAATATAATACTTTTAATTCATACTCAAAACACAGACAGAACAAACCAAGAATTCCTTGTATACATGTCCTGGGAATTGAACCCGCCACATGTAGATGATAAGATAGAAACACTAGACCAGCACGATAGCGCAGATGGTAAGTAATGATCCTATCTTGTGCGCCACGGGTCGTGGGTTCGATACCCACAAGTGCTTTAAGCGACTTGCCACGGAGTTAGGCCAATATATAAGATGTTGTGGGATTTTTCTTATTATTACTGCTATATAATACGCCAATAATACTATTCTATGTTTTTATAAAGTTCCTGTGTTATTATTATTGGTGTATAATCATCACATCGAACATTGTTTCATAGAAGGTTAACTCTGCATGTCAAAACAATTTAGTAATGAAATGATTTTTATTCTATAAATAAATGGACGAATGAAATGCAACTCTGTTGTCACGAGGAAACGATTTAGAATTGATTGGTATTGTTTGGTCACAAAACAAAGGTAAGCGGAGATCGACTTGGTTGCGCTCGTTAATCAACGAACTCTTTATTACAAAGTCTTGTTCACTTTTATAAATGTAATATATGACTATATATATACAACCATTTATATGCATATCTTTTTTATTTTTCACCGAATCTTTATTAGATTCTTATTAGATCCTTTTGATATTTTTATTAGGTTCCGACAAAAAAGCTTACTGACCACGTGATAATAGTCGTCACCGCAGCCTGTAGTTGCTTGTGACATGACTAGGATAACACGTGGGCATTACCAACCTTGTGGCATGAAGATGTAATGTCACTCAGTGACCCTGCAAACCGGAATACAACAATGCGAACACTGTTGCCAAGAGTGAGAAGAAAGTAGAAATAGATAAGAGTGAGAAGCCAATACAGACGACCTTTGAATGAGGTCTACCTACTGTAATCTTGTGCTATGGATATCCCATAACGGAAATCACAAATATATTGCTTAATACCTTGTCCTGTCTGTCTTTACCACCTTTGTAGCACAAGATTCATCATTAACATCATCATTACAGCTGGAAATAGGCCGGGCAAAAAACCTCCTTTCTTGGAGAGGCCTATGTCTAGCAGTTGACTTTCAACGGCTGGTATGATGATGATGATGATAATGATGACGACGACGATGATGATGATGATGATCAGTAATGAGCTGCTAATATCGTATAAAGACTACATCACGCCTACACTATAACATATTTGGATGATATACTGCACACTGAAGTAATTCCAGTACAATGGGCAATATGAAAAATAATATTACTACATAAAAAGGGCGACAAAATGATATAAACAACTACATACCCATCAGCATTATGTCCAACATTTATAGCAATAGTGATCACGTTCGTTAGAATCACCAAAATCCTGGATGAAAATCAGCCACGGAAGGTTTTAGAACAAGTTACTCAACCGTAGATCACATCTATGTTGTAAGGCAAGTCTTCAAAAGAAAATAAGGAGTTAAATGTATTTCTACTGTTATTTTATCGATTATAAAAAGGCTTTTGATTCTACAGAACACGAATGTATATGGCAGAGTTTAAAGAATCAAGGGGTTGAACATGAATACATAAGAATTTTGAAAAATATATACAGCAATAATGCGGCATAAATAAAGCTAGAAAATGAAGGCAGAGAAACGAAAATAAACAGAGGTGTTCGTCAGGGTGACCCACTCTCACCTAAACTATTTACAGCCGTTTTATAAAAAATCTTTCGCAAGCTGAAATGGGACGAGTATGGCTTAAACATAATCGGAGAACAACTGTTACACTTATGATTTGCTGACGATATCATATTGTTCACAGATAAAATGACGAAGGAAGTAAACACGAGAATAGTTTAAGCTTGGAAAAGCTATTGGCGTCTTAAAGAAATAATGAAGAATTCTGAGATTAAAATGTCCCTAAAAATAAGATTATGCAATACATGCATACTACCGGGTTGTTCTCACATATGGGTGCCACACTTACGCACTTTTGTTAAGTGTCAGTACGAAATGCAAAATTAAAAGCATACCAATCAGCCGTGTAGAGGACCATGCTAAATATAAAGAAATCTAACAGAATAAGAAACAAACAAAATAGAACATGTGACTAGAATAATAAGAAAACTCAAGTGGAGATGGGCCGGCCATACAATAAAAGACAACGAAAAATTAAACAAACACATAATTTTCTTGTATCCAAGATTACACCAAAAGACAATACCGATGGTGGCAAAACGAAATAAAGGCAACAAACAGCTAGAAAAACATGGACTAGGACAGCACTTAATAGAAGAGAATAGAAGGAGTTGGAGGAGACCTTTGCCAAGTTAGGGCAAACGGACAATGACGATGTCGATAACAAGATTCAACAGCAATTATAAACTGATGAAAAACCATTGTACCGTCTGAATAAAAGGCTTATTATTATTATTATTTATACCAACCACGACCAGCTGATACCATAGATACGCTGCAGAAAGTCGACTGCTAGACTATTTGCAAAAACCGGTGGTCGCCGGTTAAATTGTATAAATGACGGCCGAAAACCAAAAAATTATTACTGAGGCCTATAGATGAATTCGTTAATTTAACATAATCTAGTGCTTGTTGTGTAAAAAATCCGTTTAGTACTATTTAATATTAACGTTAATTGTTCCAAAATTTCTCGTTCATCCATTTTTTTTAATTAACATTTATTTCGCTTAAAGTATTGATAAACTTCAATTAATATATATACTGTTGTATGCTCTTACACCCAGCGCAATCCTGTAACTTAAATCTGGTCTTTATTTATATTAATTTACTACTGAATTCTGAAGAACGTCTACGCCTTACACGAGTGTATTTTGGTACCTTACTTCATCTATTTTTACCGCCAAATAGCAGTGTTAGCATTGCTGAGTTCCGGCGTGAAAGGCATTGAGACTACTGGATAATTCGATATGTCAAACTATTATATTAAGGTTATCAACACGCTAGTGATATCTTTGTGATATTACGAGCGACGCTTACCGCTACGTGGGCAGTATGCTTGTTTGTCGACCTTGTATAGTAAAAAGATACAAAACAACGCTTGTCAAATGCCACGGTACAAATGCTTAAATATCCCTATCAACCAATGTTTTGGTATACTCTAAACAAGCCCTTACACCATGTAATAATATTAAATGATATATGATAATATAATGGAAATAAATGCAGATCCCTTAATTTTGATATACTACACAGTGTTGTGCGAACACTTATTAAAACATACAAGAATAAATTTGTTTTTTTAAATATGAAATTGAATAGAATTTATTTAGAACTATTTACTTTGTCATTTTATATTTTGGACGCTGTAGCGATAAGAAAGGAGGCGTACATGACAGTGGTAAGGTATTCTTCATCATTACAGCCATAAAAGCCCACGATTGGGCAAAGGCATTCCCAAGATAGGGGGATATTTGCTCATAATTGCCGCCTGGGCAGATGGTTTAGCAATCGCAGAGCGCAGCTTCGCGATGTACCGCTATTAGTCGATTCCGGTACCTTAGTCGTCGATTACGGCACTAGTTTCAGGGGAGGTACTATTCTAGTGTCGCATGGTTAGGTATTGCTTGATTTAAATTCGGGAAGAATGGGGATATACTTGCAATAAGGCTGCGGCGATCGAGAGCAGATTGTTTAAGTTATTCAACCGCTAACTAGCTAGATTATTCAGATTTAATAGGCGTCACTTTAATAGACGATCAACCATTGAGCTTCACATTAGTTAAATTTGACTTCGCAGAAACACTCATACTCTCTTTGCTATATAAGCTATTGTTCTATCCTTTCCCTCCAGGTTATCTGAAAAGCTGGTTCATGTTTCATAAGGACAGCCATGAAAAATCCCTAAATCGTCAAATAATTTATCAATCAAAACTCCTGCTCATTCCACAACCTTCTATGGAAAATCTTTTTGCGGTTCAAGCCGTTCATTTATGGCATTATCTGCCACTCTCATCTCTAATTTCCTGTCTTCTGTAACTGTGTTCTGTAGATGTATACACACACTTAACCTAAAATTTTTAAAAGTGTATTCACCATAGATGTTACAATAATAGTTGTGATCGGTTTTACAGATACTTCTCGATGCAGACATTGTTAAACAAAAGACTTTCGAAAAAAAACTGCTCGCTTAAATTGAATTACAAATATGACAGGTACAAAAATACGAGTAATAGCTGTATCTCGAAAACTAGAGCTGTTACAGAAAAAATGAGGGTAGATTTAGAATCAGTGATCTAAAAGTATTAAGCAAAAGGCACAAAATTCCATGCAACAAAAAAAAATTAATTTGTTCCCTTGAAGCAATCACGAGACAATTGTAGACAATTATATCTCTGGTTTCATCTCGTCCATCTCACTCTTGACGTTGAAACCGAATTTATAGTTTGAATATATATAGTTATTATTTAAAGATCAATCAAATATCAACGAAATGTTTAACTACACGATGTCTTATTAGTATTTATAATTTATAACATCATATTTTCGTTCCTCCATCGATATTTCCTGCGTCTGGGTGTTTAATATCAGTACTTTAGTATTATATTTGTGATTCCTCTGTTTATCTCAGAGTTTAGTCAATTTATAAGAAGTAGTGTGAATTATTCTTTTATTATAATTTAATAAGTTAAATAGTAAGCGAATACATTTAATAATATATAACCAAATCAAAAATCTAATAATAAAAATTTGACTTTGTTTGCAAAATAATAATATAATATGATAAAAACGTAATTCAGGTAGTACATAGGTATTACCTAAGTTACTATAGGGTCGAGTAGAGTACTTGACTATAGAGTCAAGTATATCAAAAACATTGAATTATTCATTATCATCATCATCATATCAGCCATAAGACGTCCACAGCTGGACATAGGCCTCCCCAAGTAATCTCCAACAGGACCGGTTGTATGCGGCCTGTGTCCAGCGCGATCCTGCGGTTTTAATCAGAATTATTTCTTGTAATAAACTCAGCACCAAAATTTTCTTACACATAAAAACCAATAATCCTTTTTTATTGAAATACTTTCAGCCACAACTTATAAAGGAGACTGGGTATCCTGTCAAAAAGTTCTTAGTACACACTCCAGATGGTTACATACTGCAGTTGTTCAGGATTCCAGAGGGGCGATCTAATACTTCTACTTCTGAGAAGCCCAAGAAAGCGATAGTATTGGTCCACGGCCTATGTGGTTCTTGCGATAACTATATTATTAGGGGTCGAGATAGTATTGGTGAGTAATTTTACTATTGATGGTACGATGTCGCTAAATTGCTGAAAATGGAAGTTCTTCCTCAGAGTCAGGTGATCGACGACTCGTAACGTCAGTTCCAGCGTCACCGGGAAAAAGAAGTCAGGTCGCTCTTCAATAAGCGACCCTTTTTGCAAAGTTTGCGGGGTCAGAACAAGACAGCGATCACTCTTGGGCGCCTTTAAGCCACGGGCCTCAACTTGTGTGGCCCTCGTTTGGGAGGACTTCTGAGGAGTTAAGAGGAGACTCTGGAAGAGTAAATCAGTGGCACTAGTGTGGCTAGTATGAATTTTGTGGGAGGAGATATCACGCACTCGCTGGCAAATTCAGTTTACTATTTTAAACTTAACTAGTGTGTGTGTAGTAAGAGTTTTTATATTTAGGGGCAGGGGAGGGTTGAGAAGGACATGTACGGCCTACGTTCTCGAACATTGACACTTCGCTCAACAAATTAGTACGCGGCTTCCGTTCGACGCCAAAGCAGTCATGTGTCGGGTTTTTGTTGATTCTGAGAGACGTTATTTTCTTTTTTTTTTTAATTCTTAAAACTTCTCATACATTACCCTAGCTCCGTGGTAAGTCGCTTAAAGTCCTTGTGCAAAGGCCACCAGACCACAGAGAAATCACTAAAGAAACTACTTAAATACTTATATTTAATACCCAGACATAGAACAAACACAAGTATTATCATCATATAAATATTTGCACTGGGTGGGCATCGAACTCACGACCCTTGGCTGATATATATCCTAGTGAATAAGAAATAATTATTTTAGTTAATTAGCGATACCGTGTAAGACCAGCAAATCGTAAAAAGCACCTGAGGTACCAAAACCGTCAGGTGGCCGTATATCCATCCGAAATAGTGCAGCTCAAATGCCCAGGGCGGGGATAGGCAGCAGCGTCTCCGTCGCGAGAGCTGTGCTCTGCGATTGTCAACACGCTTGCCCCGCGCGGCAATTACGGGCAAAATTCTCCATTTATTGGGGAGGCCTATGCTCAGTAGTGGACTTCCGAAGGCTGGAATGATACAACGTGATCCAAGACAGACACCGGCAGCGACGTTGGCAGTTATAATATTTTATCATAGTATTACTAGCAACATCTTCTTTCAAATTGCGTATTTTATATCAGATACCTGATGCTAACTCCGTTAGCATAGCAAACCAAATCTATTCCACAAAAACTGTTATATTTTTGTAAAAAAGAAACCTCTGTGCTTGCTAGTCTTGATTAAATTCCATTTATATTGATCTACCCAACCCAGCGTGATTGTGTAACAAACATCGATCCAAACTCTAAAACGCGGTTTATTTACTTTTTATATCCTGCAACGGCAACGAACGCTTGATGGTGCAGATAGTAGTAATCCTATCTTGTGCGCCAAGAGTCGTGGGTTTGGTTCCGACCCAGAGCAAATATTTCAACATATCAGCCATTGATAGACCACTGGTGTATATAGACTTCTCCAAGAAAGGTGATTTTTGGCCCATAATTGCCGCGCTGGGCAAGCGTGTTGGCAATCGCAAAGCACAGCTTTTGCAGCGTGGATCCTGCTGCCCATCCCCTGTGCTATTGAGCTGCACTATTCCAGGTGGATATACCGCCATCTATCGGTTCTGGTACCTTAGTCACCGCTTACGACACCTGGTGCAGTGGGAGTAGCTATTCTACTCTGCCGGTACCTCACGGCAATCTGTTGGTACCTCACGGCAAATATTTATATGTTGATATTTATGTTTGTTCTGCGTCTGGATGATAAATATATGTATTTAGGAAGTATATTTGTGATTCCTCTGTTGCCTGCCGAAAGCTCTGAAATTGACTACACGCTTGCCCAGCGCGGCAATTATAGGCAAAATTCCCCCTTGCTTAGCCTATGTCTAGTAGTGGACTGACACGTCATGGTATCTCGTTTGTGATTCAAAACTGTGTGGGCGTCTCAAAATTAACTTATACAAAATAAAGCTTAAAAGCCATGATTCGGTTTCAGCGTTTCTCTTAGCCGACGCAGGCTATGATGTTTGGTTGGCCAACCTGAGAGGTACTGACTACTCTTCCCATGAAACCATATCCAAGTCCGATCGAGAGTTTTGGAAATTCAGGTAATTTTATGAAGAGAAGAATAATTATTCTTTTAAATGTATCTTGATTAGAATAATAGCTGTCAAACTAAAGTAAATTTTACCGTTTTTATTTTCGTTTTATAGTTTCGCCTTAATACATAAGTGGAACAAACTGTATTAAGTAACAATTAGCAAAACATAATTAAAAACGGTTCAATAGTTTAGAAGTTTATCCCGCACAAACACCGTGACACAAAATTTTTAAACATAAAGATGAAGAAATTAAATTTAAATAACCAATTATAATACCAACATAAGTAACTTGTGAGACGCTACTACATCGACATTTGTCATTCTTTTTCTATCCGAAACACTGTCATTTTGCGGTAGAAATAGGTGGTACCTACCACTGCAGACGAACCTTTGGAAGAGATCTACCATGAAGTATTAAAAAGTATAGGGAAGTCACTATTATGAGATCCAAATCAATACAAAACGGTTGTACGTTGATATAGACAGTACATAATATATTGGCCTAATATTCTTTGTCTTTGCTAAAAAATAAATAATATGAGAGGTCTGATATATTAGAAAAAACACATCAAACTTTAAATGGAATAAGAAAAGTATATACATTATCTACATAGAACTTTCAATGTGAGAACACATTGCCCCATCGGTTTCGGACAGTCCCAATGGCGCAATCGAATAGTGTTCCTATCTTGTGCGCTGATGGTCGTGGGTTCGATTTTCGCCCAGTACACTTATTCATATGATCAAGATTTGTGTTTATTCTGTATCAGGGTGTTGAATATGCATTGAAGTATTACATTTGTAATTCATCTCTTGTCTGATATCCGAGTGCTTTAAGCTACATAGCTCGGAATTAGGTTGGTTTTTTATTGTTCATTTATAATGTCGGGTCAAACAGTTTTTTAACCAAGTATTTATTTATCAGCTTTCACGAACACGGCAAATATGATGCCCCAACATTCATAGACAAGATATTGTCGGTCACCGGCCTGCCTAAGATCCTATACATGGGCCATTCCATGGGATGCGCCACTTTCTTCACCATGCTGGCGCAGAAGCCAGAATACAACCAGAAATTAATTGCGTTCATCGGTCTAGGCCCCGCCGTTTATATGGACAACATAAGAGCCATGTCGACTTATGCGTTGAAGACTAAAGATATTATTGTGCGTATAATTTTTTGCTATATCACCTATTCCTGGTGCTATGAGGTACCGGCAGAGAATAGTACCTCCTCTGTATCAGGTATCGAACGAGGCGACTAAGGTATTAAAGCTGACAGATGGCGGTATATCTATCTGAAACGGTGCAACTCAAATGTACTTGCTGACCAGACTTCCAATGGCTGGTATAATGGTAATCCTAATGAGTTTGTGATCAAACTTTTATTTTCTGAATAAGTCAGTATTTTTTCTCGTACACCGTGGTTTCTGTTGACAGAAAAGATATCGACGTGGTCGCTGGTCAATGGAAGTCTAACCACCTAAATGAACTACTAAATGGCGTCTATAATAACAACTTTTTATCATCATCATTGCAGCTGTACGTCTAAAGCTGGACAAAGGCCACCCTAAAAAATAGGAATTCTGTCCATGACTGTCGCATTGAACAGGCCCACAGACAACCTAACTAGACGAGACGAGCGTAACTTCATCTGTCGATTTAAGAACCTTAGTTGCCTCTGGTGACACCCGGTATAGTGACAGAGGAAGGTATTATTATACTTTGCCATCCACACATTATATATATTACAGTTTTTATTTCTCTAAAATTCAGTATAGGGTTTGTCAATCTGGCAAGATCGCAATCTGTATTAGTTATCCTTTTAAATTTCAGACCAAGATGCATAAACAAAACATTTACATGTTAAGGGTTCCCAAAGGAATCGCTGAAGAGGCAGGAAGCCGTTGGTGCAACAATTCTGCGTCAGGCAGCGCTTGGGATATGATTAATGTAGTTGCGGCTTTTCTGTTTGGAGAAAACTGTGAGCAGCTCCTTAGGGTAAGTCAGTTTTGCAACTACATCAACACATACGCTGGATCTCATACAAAGGCTCTATGCGACAGGGCCGCCTATTGTATTGTACTGTTGTATGTTCTTCTATGTTATTTGATGAATGTGTTGTTTATGGTGTGTACAATAAAGAATATTATTAGTATTAAAGGTCTGTAATATTACTTTACTGTCACATATCTCTAATGTCAAACAGTGTCCATATCGCTGTGTTCCGATTTTAAGGGTGATAGAAGAAGTGAAATCTCTGGGTCTCCTTCAAGTCACAAAGTTGGCAATGCGCTAGTGAAATTCTTGTGATAACTCGGGCGAATTCTGATGATTTGTATAAGATGTTATTTCTATTACTTGTTGATTGGTTTTTACGATTGTATAGGGTAGATATTTATATCCAACTGGAACTTTGAGATACTAGAAGTCTCACTTACGTTATATCAACTGTGTGAAACTTCCAAGACTGAATTCTCCTAGATATCCTAGTGTTTTTTCAACAGATATGGTTTTTGCATATAAAACAGATGTGCGAAAGTCAAATTACGAGTGATTGGAGACACTGGAAAAGCATAGAATGTCGTGACAACGTCTTATAATTCGATGGAGTCGGCTGCACGCACGAAAAAACATGACTCATGTGGCGTTACCTCGCTCTGAGGCATTTCATATAAGGCTTGAAGTGCAAGCGGGAGCACGGAACGAGCGACAAAGAGGCACAATCGGCCCAACGTTCTGCAGCGTTCGATATCTTTCAATCTTGTACTCGAGGGAGCGATGCGCCAGCGCGGACAGCTGCTATACAATAATAAATTTTCATAAATAACATTAGATCGTTCTTTTAAAAAATGCAGCCATTCCATCAGTATTTCCTTTGATGTTGTCACGTTCAACTATCGACAGTAAACCGACTTAACAGACAATCGATTTTTTTTGCGATTTTTTTTAGACTATAGAGTAACAAGAGTCTCACATTACTGTAAACGTGCTTATGAATGCTCGTTGATAAGATTTATTAATTTTCAAACAAGTATTTTCAGGATATGGCACCAGTATTTATTTACAGAGTACAACCAGCGAGTTTGAGACAATTGTCTCATTTTGGAAAGGTTGCTATAACAGGTAAGTGGATTTTTTTTTATTGTCATTATAATAAGTGCGTTTTGAGTGGCTGTGTGGAGCATCGTGATATGCTGTTGAATACACGATAGGCAACAGCATCCCTCTCACGAAGCTACACGATTGCCACCACAATTGCCCAGTGCGGCAATTTAGGGCAAAATATCTCCTTACTTGGGGAGGTTTAGGTCCAATAGTGAACGTTTAATGGCTGATATGATGATGATGATAACAAATAAGGCATGTCAGCTAATAAAAGTAGACCTTTTATCATCTATTTTTTAAATGAGCAAATTATGATGCCTAAATGATAAAACTACTCTTTTAACGGCTTTAAAAGCGGTTTTTTTAACATTAAAATATATAATAAGAAATGGATTAATTAATAAATGTGTTATATTGTGATTTTATGCACGCATTATTGTTTTTAAGAAGTTTCAACTACTATGTTTTTGTTGTTAATTATAGGAATAAAGAAATTGGCCCAATAATATCGGTCCTATTAATTGTACTAAAGTTGTCTGTTGTTATTCTTTTTATAAAATAAAAATGGTTAAAGTTACCGAAACGTCGGAACGCTATCCCGCATTTTAATACCGTTAAAATAGTAGTTTTATTATAAGTAGTGAACGCGTAAATGATAGAAAATATTGTGAGTTTAAATCATCATCATACCAGCCCATGGAAGTCCACTGGACATAGGCCTCTCCAAGGGGAATTTTGCCTGCAAATGCCGCCCTGGGCACGCGTGTTGGTAATCACAGAGCGCAATCGCGACGGGGATGCTGCTGCCCATCCCCAGCCTGAGCATTTTAGCTACAATATTTCGGATGGATATATCGGTTTTGGTACATTATTCGCCTCTTACAACACCTGGTACGTGAGGAGGTACTGTTTCATTCTGCCGGTACCTCAAGGAGTAGTAGAATAGTACCTCCATAGTAAAGTCATCATCATCCTCGCAGCCATAAAACATCCATTGCTATACAAGGGCCTTCCCTATAAAATTTATGGTACAATAGCAATATTAAATAATTTTAAATCAATATATTTTCTTGTTCCGTGAATGTGTTCGTCTGTAAATTATAGTACATTTAGGCTTAATATTTAGTTCTAAACAATTATATTGTGGTAAATGTATTTATCGTAGGTATTCCAATGAAATAAAATAATAAAATAAACGATCACAAATATAACTGTGATGTTAAATTGTTTAATATTATTTACGAATAACTGTCAGTTTGGTAGGAAAATCTCCTATAGCAACTAAAACATGTGCATTCCAGACACGTGTTGTACACAATATCGCTTTGAGTTGGCTCGTACTGATTCTTATCTCGTGGTCTGGAACCGTGCTACTGCATCTCTTTTAGGCTGTGCTCTCTCTTGATTGCACAGCTCGTCTCCGTTTACATTTTCAATGGAGTATCTTTTCAGTGCATGTTTGTAGTTCGCAGCGTTTTGTTTATCATTTAGTGAGCTATTTATTAGCAGAAAATGTATGCGCTCATCCCGCTTTTTCGCTTCATTTACAGTCAATAACAGGGGGACCTTGCGATTATATAACCTAAAATAATTTTACCCGACGATGACCTCAGCTCATTATGATCCATGCATTATTCTTCAAGAATTTTCACAAGTCCTTTAAATTTCAATTTAAGCTAAAGCCAAAGTCATTTATTCAAGTAGGCCCATTACTAGCACTTAAATCGTCAATTAAATAATAATGAAAAGTGATAATAATTAGATTAATATATCCTATAAGTGAATATGCATAATTACAGATAATACAGATGACCCTGATAACCGAAGGGATCTTTAGTCATCTAACACGGATAATTTCATTAGGCCCATCTTAAACTAGTCTGCCGGCACCAGACGAGTCTTACAACTTAGTTTACAGTAGGTTCATTACAATGATCTACCAGATTATTTGCAATGTACCTCAAGTAAAACAAAAATTGAATCATATCACATAAATCTATTTCCTATGAATTATTCAAAAAATACATGCTAGTATCATATATAAAAACAAAAATCTTGATATTCTCTAGATGTAGACCCCTTACAAAGGTCGTCTGCGTTGGTACCTCACTCTCACCTTTTCTACCGCCAAATAGCAGTATGCGAATACTGAGTTTCGTTTTGAAGGGTGGTGTCTTCAGTTCACAAGGTTGGCGACACGCTTTATTTTTCTTTGTGATGACACGAGCGTCTATTGGCTGCGGTCATGTTTACCATCAAACGGACCGTATGCTTGTTTGCTGATTTCGTAATACATTTAACTAATTACTAATAATATTCTTTTTGGTAAAGATTTCTTAGTTAAAATAAATATCAACAAACTTTCTTATTTTTAATAGGTCTAATTGGTATTTCATCATGCAGATAAGAAGAAATCGGTCTTCTACCTCATCATTTAAGGTCATGGAACTGTTGCAATTATTGTAAAATGTTATCTAATGGTCTAAACATATCTGAATACGGCATGCCTGACAATTATAAGATTTTTCTTATCTTTTTACATACTTGACATCTCTTGCGAGTTCCGAGAACATTTTGGAGAGGTACTTCTGTAGATTCGGAGATGAAATCAGCTTTTGCGCGACTGCATAGGTAAACTTATACTTGCCTTGTGTGCGTTACACATTGAGATCCAGTATATTTACTGTTAGTATATATTTTACTGTATTGTCGCTTATTAGCCTGATATATTAAGTGATGAGTCGCTTAAAGCACTTGTGTTATGGACGCCAGATAACAGAAAAATACAAATATACAATCTAATACATATATTTAATACCCAGACACAGAACAAAAACAAATTTCATAAAATAAATATTCGCTTTGGTTGGAAATCGAACCCACAACCTTTGGCATACAAAATAGGATAACTATCATGTGCGCAATCGGGCCCGTCGAATTCGTGATTGATTTTGGTTCGTTTCGTTGAAAATAGTAAGTCGTAAAATCCACCGATGACCGCTGGGTCAGAATGACCCGTTTTAATTTGACATACATGTTTCTTGCTGCTGATAGATTTAGATTATCTCTAGATCCACAAACCCTCGAGCCAAACAAAGTATTCAAAAAATATATTTGACCTTTTTCAAATAACTCAAGGTCAATATGACCCAGTGTCAATGACGCCGGGTTAAAATGGCAAAGACAGTACTCAACGCAGGCCACATGCCCATCCCATTGGATGATCCCAACAGTGATTTACAGATATGATAATGGTGATGCCAATAATTGTAGTGTTATGATCTAAGTTATCAGTAGGTATGTGTAGCCAGTGGATGATCTACGGCCCTGAAACATAGTCTCTATGAACCATAGTCTCAATTTGAATTTCCGTAGGGTACCGATAGAGTAGACCTGCTTTTACCGGTATCGTCTGAGGCAGCGAAACAGAGAAAAACTGCGAGAGGGAAAAAATGCGTTCACTGATTGCGACTGAGCCTGCCCAGGGCTGTGATTAGGGGCATAATTCCCTTTTACTTGAGGAGGCCTATGTCAAGCAGTGGACGTTCTACGGCTTTTATGTTGATGGTACTTAATTGCCAATTTAAGTGAAAGTTTGACAACAAAATAGGAATACTATTGATAAGCATTTGAAGTGGTAAAGGTCTTGAAAGCAGACTTCGAAAAGTACAGTGTAGGAAGTGCGTTGGCAATTTTTGTAGGCCATAAGCTAATGGTTGTTCAGCCAAACGTGTCTTGAGGTATCGGCAGAGGAGTAAAGCAGTACCCCCCCCCCCTCCCTCAGTACCAGGTTTCGTTAGAGGCGAATAAGGACCAGAACCGACAGATAGCGATATATCCATTCGCATGGGTGGCAGCATCCACGTCGCGAAAACTGCGCTCGGTGATTGGTAACATGCTTGTTTAGCGCGGCAATAATGGGCAAATTTCCCTGCCATTTCTTGGGAATACCTATGTCCACCAATGTAAACTTCCAATGGCTGTAATGATGACAACGAAGAATGGCTGAACTAAGCTTGCCTGGGAGTGTTTTTATGTGGTTACTCCATTGTAGTTTGGAATCTTAAGTGGCGTTCAGAGATACAGTAGAATGAATAAGTTTTATTTTTTGCCATTCATACTAAGATGGCAATTGTAGTTCTTATATTAAAAAGAGGAGGTTGATTAGTTTAGTTTTTTAATTTCCGCTTATTTGTAGTTAACTTATTAAGAGCCGTTTTAATTGTTTCATTTACATTTTAATAGTTTTTGTTCGCAAACAATATCGTCTTGGAGATATCTCTCCAAAAGTATGGTAAATATATACTTATATTATAAATAATAAAGCACGATTTAACTTAAAATTACTCCACCAATTCATAAAAACAAAAAACTACAACTTCACCGAGTAACACGGGTTATATTATATTTCATAAAATCAAACTGGAAATACCTAAAACATAATGTAATGAAGCAAGGTTTATTGTGTGTTTTATAAGAAAAACATAAAAAAATTATTAGACTGATTTCAAAAATTATTTACTATTGATACTTATATAATCAATAAATAATATATTTTATTTTTAAATTCCTAATTTCGTAAATAAAACCGCGGTCCCTGCGGTATTAAATATTACAAAAATAGAAATGGACCCAAAACAGAACCTTGAGCAACCCCCATCATTATTGACCTAGATGATTTTACTTTACTTTAATCTGACTATAAGGAACTATTCAAATAACAATACTGACTGCCTTTATTTCTTCAGGAGTGTTCACATCGTGGGAAGACGGACTGTTCGGAGCGGTGAAACCATATAAGTTGACCAATGTTAAGACACCGGTGTCGTTGTGGTACGGCGAGAACGACATGATGACAGAAAAATCTGTATGTGTTTTATCTACTTTAGAAGTTTTATACTTAGAAAAATGCTGAATTATATTTAAAAATATATTAATAATAAAAAAAAACCAATTAGTCTTAGGCATTAGGAGACATTACATCGATGTGTGTTACCAGCGAAGACATATGGCAGCAATACGTGGTCTCTTACCATTGGCCATTTATACTTCAACGAACTATGGAGAGGGCAATGCTCGGAGTCTCTTTAAGCGATCGAATCAGGAATGCAAAGATTCGGAACATAACCAAAGTTACCGACATTGCCCGGCAGATTAGTGAGTTGAAATGGCAGTGGGCAGGGCATTTGGTACGCAGAACTGATGACCGATGGTTTTGGATTGGAGACCACGTACGCGCATCAGCGTAAGGCGTCCACCCACAAGATGGACAGACGATCTGACTAAAACTGCAGGATCACGCTGGACACAAGCCGCATACAACCGGCCTTGTTTCAGATTACTTAGGGAGGCCTATATCCAAAAGTGGCCGGCTCGTGGCCGACATGATTATGATGATACCTTATTTATTGATATTGCAAAAATTAAAGGGCACCGCCATGTTACCTCCAGTCATTACCTTTAAAGATTAAATGTTTTGGGTATCCCTTAGAGCCGTATCCTATAGTGGACTAACTATCTCTTCTTCCTCAATTGCTTCAGACTTTTAAAAGTTTGATAAGTGTTTATAGTTTACAATACCTACAATATTGAAGAGATCGTTTTATGATCTCAGCACATAGAGGCCACTTGTAAGACTTGGAATTATTGAACCCACAATATTACCGAACCCACAACACTTTGTGCACAAGATAGTAACACAACGGAATGCGCCATCAGACCCGACGTAGACCTAAGCAGACGTGGTTTCTCATGTAATTGTTTTATTTTCAGCAAATATTGAAGTTAGCTGCAGAGTTGAAGGAAATGGGCATTCTTGACTCAGTTAGGCCAGTCGGCGGTCCGAAGTTTAATCATATAGATTTCATATTCGCAAAGGATATATACAGTTTGCTGAACAAACAGCTATTGGAGCATGTAAATGAATTGTATAATAAATATAATACTTGAATTATTTGTTTTATATAAATAGTACCTCCTTTGTCACCAGATGTCGTTAGAGGCAACTGAGGTACCGGAACTGATAGATGGCGGTATATCCATCTGAATCATTGCAGCTCAACAGGGCGAGGATGGGCAGCTGCATCCCCGGTGCGTAAGCTGCTCTCTGCGATTGCCTACACGCTTGCCCAGCGCTGCAATTTTGGCTAAAATTCCTCTTATGTCCAGCAGTTGACTCTCAGTGGCTGGTATGATGATGATGATATAGATAATCTAGTTTAGTTACTGGGAGTGACTAAAACTCACCTACGCTAATTGGCTAACCTCCGGCGTGCAAACTTTTCTTCGAAAACACTTAGATTCGTGCAACACACACATAAAATTTGCATAGTTGTACAACATGGAGGCATTAGTGTTGACGTTAGGGCTTATCGGCACTGCCGCCGCGCCCGTATGCTTTATAGCTTCCGCGTTCCGCCGAAATGGCGGGAATTCGCTGGACTTTTGAGCGTTTTAAAAATGGCTAACTTCAAGATTGTTCTGAGCGTTCTAAATACGAATTCGGGCCAGAGTATTTTTAGGTCGAATGCGGCTATCAGTTTCGTGCGTTTCTTTTTTTAACTACGTAAATTTTAGAAAAAACAAGTAACGTATAAAGACTTTTTTTAGATAGTATAATTATGGGTTCTAGAATTTTTTTATACAGTTATTAATGGCTAATAACCGTCACTGTCGGCCTGATGCTAAGCGATATTATAGCCAGATGTCGGGTAATTTCTACTTAAACGTTTATTTTTAAATAGGACTATTAAGCCCAATAGAATATTTTAATACTAATTTAGATTTACTAATTGCACTTGAATTACCGATAACACTGATGACCTCTTAGTTATAAGAGTTATTTGAACAAATAGATCATTGTACTATTTTAAGACTAGCGTGCGTTTGAAGCTAAGTTTGAGCAGGTTCGTAAGTTTAGTCAACGGAATATAACCTGAAGATTATTGGTGGAAATTATTATACTTGGTTAACCATATTTCCTATTAGAATACATAACTCTTAGAATAAATAACATACATAACTCTTGGGTAAGGTAAAGTAAATAATATAATATGATAATACTGACATTTCAAATTATCTTTTCTTAATTAATGTTTACGTATGTATTTTAATCGTTACTAGGTGCACCCCTCCCTAACACTCACCCCCGTCTCCTAAGAATAATAAATAATAAAAGTAACCAAAGGTTTTCCTTAGAAGTTCTATCTGAAAGACAAAGTCCCGTTAAAATAGCCCCAGCCGTTTCAAAATATACCTCAAACTAACGGACAGACAGTTAGAAAAATGAAGTCGTACTTATCCTGGAAAAATGCATATTGCAAAACAATTGTGCCTTTGGGAAACATGTATGCATATATTTTTGTATCTGCTCATCGCTTACTACGGCATTGGTTTATTTATTTATTTTTTGCACATACAAAAATTTATGTTTATATGGCGGATTTAATACCAAGTGACATTATTTACCGGTCAATCATCGGGCAAACCAGAAAAGGGACGAAGGCGGAGCCAAACAAAAAAAGACACTAAAATATATGAATATATAAACAAAACTAATAAACAATACTAATATTTGAATGCACCTGATGTTGGTGAGTGAGAAACGAAGAGACAATTTAAGCGGAAACATAAGAACTAAAGAGAATGCGTAAGGCTCTCTTGAATACAGATTTGCTCGATGATTGTTTGATATTAAGAGGAAGCGAGTTCCAAAGTCGTAGAGCTGTCCGGCATGACAATTAACAAAACAGTACTGTGCATTTCATTAGGGCTATCACAGTTAAAATACATATAACGGCGTCGGTCGTGATGTAACGTTATTTAAGTAAATTGACGCACTAAAAGTATATTTGCGGCATGACTAGCGAATTCCCATGTAACGTGTCAACGGGTATTCGTTATTAATGATATGAAAAGTTGCCGGACCGACCGCACCTTGTGACCTTTTTAATTTGTAAGCCCGGCCAAACGATAGATCACATCGGCTTTATGAAAGTCGCCAACATTGTGATCGAGCATTTTTTTGTGACCTATTCGAAAGTTGGGAATAAACTGTGAGGTACCTACCGGTGGAGTAGAATAGTACCTCTCTCTGTAACAAATGTCGTGAGTGGTGACAGGTATATTTATCAGTTGAGCTTAAATACGACAGGATAACGATGAGCAGCAGGACCTTCGTCGCGAACTTGGGCTCTGCGATTACCACGCCTGCCCAGCGCGACAATTTTAGGTGAACATTCCCTCTATCTTCGGGAGGCCTATGTCCAACAGTTGACATTTATGGCTGATATGATGAAGATGTGGAAGTGCTTTGGCAACTTATAATGGACTCAGGCTAATGTATGAGCAAAATAGCATAAATTAAATGCAATAGGGTTTCAAAATTGTTTGTATGACTAAGATACAAAAATAAGATTATAGTTCAAAACGCGTCTTCAAAACAGCACTAATTTATCTACTTAATTTATCTAAGTAATTATGGTAGGTTAGGGAAAGCATGACTGAAAAATACGTTAGTAATTATGAAATTCCGAAAAACAGAATAATATTATAAACAAAGAATACATAACATAAAAGGTATAATTGTTACACAAGATAATATATATCATAGGGCTATGAGTCGTGCTTAAGAATATTTTGCGTAGCTTCGCAACGGGAATGCTGCTGTCCATTAATTCCCAGTTTCATTTGAACTGGATGGACATACCGCCATCTGTGTTTTCGGTATATTAGTCACCTCTTACGACTTCTGGTTCAAAGGGAAATATTACTTTTATCAGCCAGTACACCACAGAACAAGGGTTTTATATCATATCAGCTATAGAAAGAATACTGCTTAACATAGGCCTCCCCAAGAAAAGTGAAGTTTTGTCTATAATTATGCACAGGCGTATTGACAATCGCAGATCGTAGCTTTCAGGAAGGGTATGCTGTTGCCCATTCCCTTCCAGTGCATTTGAGCTACCGTATCGGATGGATATACAATTATAGCAAAATTCCCCCTTTCTTAAGGAGGCCTATATGATGAAATTAAAGCATGACAATTTCACTGCTGTCATTCTAATCAAGGTCACAAAAGAACTAGAATATATATAAACTTTGATGGTAGAAATAGGCGAGAGTGAGGTACCAATGCAGACGACCTTTTCAAGAGGTCTACATCTAGTGTATGCAATATTGTAGGGAGAAACATTGCACCATACCAGTCCGGGCCGCACAATACAAAATGCGAGACCTCGCTTTACATGTCATTAGGACATGCAGACACAATGAACGCTCTAATGAGCTGTGTGAGGGGCTACGAAGACTTCTGTCTAAGTAGACACCGCAAAGGAACTTCCCCGCGTGCAAATGTGAAGAATATTTTTTAGTAAGTGGAAATATTTTGAAGATAAAATTACTTTTGTTTTAACCATTTTACATTACTATCTATCCCTATACTACTGTCTATGTTTATAATACCTTAGGTCAAAAGCAGAGTAGAATACCATGCCAGGTGTCGTAAGAGGCAACTGAGGTGCCAGAACCGATAGTAGCTCTACGATAGCCGTTGCGCCTGCCTAGTGCAGCGCAACGGAGTTGCTGTTTCCCCACCCTGTGCATTAGAGCTGCAGTGTTTTTGGATGGATATACCGCCATATGTCGGTTCTGGTACCTTAGTCGCCTCTTACTACACCTGGTACAGGGGTAGGTACTATTCTACTCTGCCGGTGCTTCACGGCTTCAATCTAATAGGCAAATAAAGGCAATAAAATATTGTTTTTTAAACTAAAACTATTTAAAAATACATCAAACTGAAAAAAAAATGCAAAATCAATTTTTTTGATATTTAATGATATTGATGAAGAAAAAATACTAGTAATATTCGAAATCACGAGTTGCCAGATCCACGAAAAATATGGCACAACGCACCCACGCTTTGATGCATTTAAAAATCGTGCATTTTATATTTTTAAACTATATTTTATTTTTCACTTTCTACTTCGATTTATTATTGTTAGATAATATTAACTAGATGAGTACTCTAGCTGGAAATTCAGTAAACGGTACGCATATGCAAGCTGCAGCATCAATTTTTGTTCATCCTGAGGATCCTTAGCAGGATGATGAGATAGATCAAATATTATAATGGTACCAATTCTTGATATGTCTACAAAGTCAATTAAATTTGTCTATTTAAAGTGGACCAAAATGTTCGTTGAATAAGTCGGTTACAAACATACACACAGCTGAAGCTAATATAAAGTATGTGATGTAAAATGTGTGTGAAGAGATTATGAGTGGGAGTGATAGAGTGAATAGGGAGGGTTTTACTGGTGACATGTATTTCTACAATAACAAAACAGGATATTATATGACTTATTTCTGAACATATATTATATTAGCTGTGCCCGCAACTTCGTGGCAGTTTTTCAGGGTACCATATCTCTTTTCATTAACTTATATAAACTTTAAATGTCTTTAACTTTTTTAGCTATTTATATCGAATCAATAGCCTAAAAAGTAAGTTTTAAGTTTCTAGCTCTAAAACTAGCGGTACTCCCATACAACTTTTCATCCCCCTTTTTGACCTCTTACAACCCTTATTTCGAATTATAAAGCCTTTTAGCCTATGTTTTTTCTCAGGGTCCAAAGATTGTCTGTGCCAAATTTTATCAAAATCGTTTAAGAGGTTGAGGCGGGAAAGTCTAACAGACAGACAGAAAGAGTTCCTTTCGCTTGTATAATATTAGTAGAGATAATATAATTTATTTAAATTAATTAATTAATTTTTATTTTATAATATTAGTTTCTAAAGTTATATAAACTCACTACTATGGTATCGAAGGTATTTTGCTTTAATACTTACAATAATAGAAAAAACTTACCTGAATGTAACCTACTATGTAATTTTCGTTTATATTAAAATCATTAGTATTTTATGTACTGCAATGTCCTTCTAAGTGATTAAATCGATAAAAGGTAATCGGCGTATATTGTAATTGTTTGAAATATATTTTGACCAATAGAAATAAAATTGTTGTATAATCAGATATCCGTGATAACTATATGCGGTTTACATAGCTGTATGACCATTTAGGACATTAAACAGTATAAGCCGTGAGGTACCGGCAGATTAGAAAAGTACCTCCCCCTACACCACGTGTTGTAAAACGCGATTAAAGTACCGGAACCGGCAGATGGCGGTATATCCATCCGAAACAATGTGGCTGATATGCACAGGGTGGGGATGAGCAGCATGATGAGCAGATGCCCAGCGCAACAAATATCGGCAATCTTTCCTCTTTCTTAGGGAGGCTGATGAATCAGATATCGTTTCCCAAATAATCAAATTTTCGAGGATACATTCTAGGTAGATCTCCAATGAAGTAGGGCATAGGGTCACTTATTGAAGGCCTAGCCTCTTCCGTTAGTGATGCTGAAATTAATATCTAAGTCATTCCCAAATTATTTTTTTTGTCAAGACTAATAAGCTGATGTTCTAAGTATTCTTTCACTTGTAAGCTGTGATACTAATGCCTCATCTGCTATTCATGAAACATCCTTCCTTTTTTGTCTTTTTTACAATTACTGATTGGTTTTATTGGTTCAGCTACCAGGGTATTGGGATGAACAGATATTCTTTCAGCATATTTTTTTTGAACCTTTCAATTTCAGATTTGACTGTTGGAAAACCTATATTTTGCACATATATACATTAATGGACATGTAGAGCACTTAACGCCAAGTAGTATTATCTACCAGTCAAACGCAGGGAAAATCGAAAGAGGGACCAAGGCAGTGCACAACAAAAAAAATAAACTGAGTACTAATAGATGTAAATATATATACAACACAAACATTATGTGAATATGCCTGATATGGGAGAGTGAGACGGAGAGTATTGAAGTGGAAACATAAGACCTAAAGATAATGCTTAATACTCTCTTAAATACAGATTTACTTGATGATTGTTCGATATTAAGAAGAAGCGCATTCCACACACGTGTAGCTGTTCGGCAATAAACAAAACAGTACTATTCGTTTAATATCACAGCACAGCCACTTTCAAAGTGTCGAAATACAAATAAAGACTTAGTATAAGAATGGAACATGAAGCACGATTCGTGACGAGAAGTAAAAACTGAAAGAGTATAAGAAGGGCGAAGTTTATGATCATGGGATAGTGACATAAATTTAAATCGTTAAAAATAGAAAAAATAGTCCTAAAAATAGTTTTGAGTTCACTCGAGTGTACAAGGATCAAAGATAATTGAAAATAGTTGAAACACGAGTTTCCCGGCGTTGTCGAATAGGTAAGCATTGAAAAAGAAGACAGGAATAAGAAATATAGTCGTATTCCCGTAGGCCAAAGATAAAACGAAGGCAATTGTTTAAAATTCGATCTAGCTTATCCACTAATTGTTATAAAAAAAGCTTAAGGAAATATGGTCAGAGAAAAGCAGCATGTCTCTCAGCGAGTCATATTGGCGGTGTCTATTTCTATTGTAAGTCTATGGAGAGGGCTTCGTCCGCCACGCGTTGACGCGGGCTAGGATACTTTATATAAGACTTCCATTGCATTTCCATACGCTGTTTGCAGGATTACAGACTTGATTGCTTGTTGCGGTTTCGTAAATGAATGTCTTGACGCTTTTGTTAAAGCAACTTCATTGCAGGGATTAGAAGTAGAAGATAAGTGGGAGGTTTGACCATAATAAGCGCTGGGCAAGCGTGTTGACAATCGCAGTGCGCAGGTTTAGCGGTGGAGATGCTGCTGCCCATCTCCGCCCTGTGCATTTGAGTTACACTGTTTTGAACGGATATAATGACTAGACCAAAATTTGAATGATTAACTGCTGATTTCGAATAACCAATTTTTATAGTCCATCCGTTGTTGTCTCTAATCTCCCAAATGGCTGTAATAATTTTAATAAGTTTGTCATTGACATATATATAATATTACTAAAAGTAACTATGATTCCGCTGAATAAAACAAATATTTAGATTTTAAAACTGGAAACCATAAACAATCCTTTAAAGCAATTAAATAACCTAAATCTAACTAACACATATGATGTCCATTGCGTTCAGGATTCTCTGTAGAATGAAGCAATAAAGCACGACGTGACATAGATATAATTACGTCAAACGATCATGCCCTGTGACGTCAATATGACGTATTTGACCATATACGACGAACAATAAAAGGTTGCACACACAAAAAAACGATATTGAAAGCAAAATTCGAATTGAATAGCGAACTATCAATAAACTACAACTAAAAGTAAACACGAAGTTTGTTTGTCCGTTCTGGTAAAAGCGGAGCGTTTCATACAAAATTGATTCCCGCCAAAATCTACGTATTGCTAAAACATGAACTGGGGGTTGCGAGTTTGAAACTGGCAATATTATCGTACCGACGGTTGCAGCTTGCGCCGGTGCAGTTGAATTCTGAATCTAGAATGGAGTTGTGCGAGTGTTCTGGATGGCAGAACACGGCTACGGTTTCAGCGGAGATCGGTAATCTGATTTGTAGGTATTGCTCACTTAAGTTTTGAACTGAACGATCATGCTGTTTGCTATTTACTGACAATAGGAACATATAATATTTCGTAACATTTACGGCTTCATTGTTACTATTAAAAGGCAAATCGTGTCGCGATATTTTTTCGACTTTTGTATCTAATAATTTATATCTAATAATCCGTAATTTCTAATTTTATATTTATATATTTGTATATTGTCATAGAATATTTACATATTTTTGACCCTTGATATGATATTTTGCATGAGGTGTTTGCCTGTGAAAATTATCTTTTAAAAAATATTTTACGATAATGAAATTTATTAGTAACAGAGTAAGAATTGTTGCAACAACCTTTAATAAAAGAAAATCATACGTGATTTTTGTGTTACAGATCCTCGTATAATTTCCAGTGAACCTTTATACCTGGACGTGTAGTACCTGCAACGCAATAAGTATCGTTCCTTTTACCAGATGTCGTAAGAGGCTACTGAGGTCTAAGATACTAGAACCGACAAATGGCGGTATATCCATTCGTAACTGTGTAGTTTAAATGCACAGGGCGGGAACGGGCAGCAGCATCCCCATCGCGAAGCTACCGTCTGCGATTGCCAACACGCTTGCCAAGCGCGGCAATTATTGGTAAAATTGCCCCTTCTTTAGGGAGATCGATGTCCAATATTGCGCTCCAATGGCTGATATCATGATCCCTGAAGGAGTACTATCTCCATAGAAAATTCCATGTAATCGGCAGTATTACCTATTAATGTTACAGTTTGTGAGGAATTATTAAAGTTTTCGCTACCTGATGTAAATATACATTTGACCCACAAGATAGGATCACTACCATTTGCACCAACAAGTCCGACAAAGTAAAAAAAAAAATTACTGTGATTTTTCTATTTACAAGACGTTGCTTCGTACGAAATTTCTGAGTTCTGAGTTCACGGGAAGTATCCTGTTTATAATTTGTGAAAATTTTGCGGTTCAAAAGACTCAGTCTTTTGATCGGGTCGGCTCAGATGTTTAGACCTAAGTATTTGACATGTATTTCAGCTTGATACTTCCAAGTGTTTCTGGAAAAACTGATCTTGATAGTTAGACGGACTACAAAGTGGTCTTATAAGGGTTCTGCTTTTACCTATCGAGGTACGGAATCCTGAAAATACAAGTAAATGCGTGTACTCAATTTACAATCTGCTCTATAATCTTTTTAATTTGCCTAATGAACATATAATTGACTTTTCACGTGCTAAAATTTTACAAAATGAATACTGATATAAATCTGACAGTTCAATGCATAAAAAAACAATAAGCTACAATAGACAAGGTAATCAAGTTTATTAAGAAATCTTTGATAGATCTAATCCACTTTATTGTTCAATTAGTTTTAAGATACATTTTAATTTGTCTTAGTAATTGTCTATGAATTTTCACAGGGCTTAATGCAAGTGCTACTCTGACTCATTGAAATAAATGGTAATTGTTTTAATGTATATGGAGTCCGTGACTTGTGCAGTCACAAACGCGATTAACTGGCCTGATAGCACAGATAGTGGTCTCATGCACCAATGGTTCGATCCCTACCTAGGACAAACATTTATATGAGGATATTCATATTTGTTGTGTGTCTGGGTGTTACAAATACGTATTTCATTTTTAATTCCTCTGTTATTTGATAACCGTAACGTAACAAAGTACTTGACTTTGGGCAACTTAGCTTGCCGTCAGATCAGTGTACCTATAAGATGTTTTCTGCATTTCGTTTCATTTGCATAAATCAAAATATTTGATTTGTTTGAAAGTTTGATTACTAATGTTGCTAAGAAGTATTTTCTTTTTCGAAGAAACTACCAGACTGCCCAATGAGTTAGACCGTGACTAAACATGAGGTAGTCTTCTTACCTAATTCTATTACCGAACAAAGGTTGTTGGTCGGTACAAAGTTAGTTCGAAAGTTCTACAACTTAACGCGGGTTACACGCGGGTACTTTTTTCATTATTCAAAACCTTATTTGACTTATACATATATACGTAGATATTTAAATATTGTATTTGTGATTCCTCTGTAATCAATTCGTAACACTAATGCATTAAGCTACATATCTCGAAGTCAGGTCTAAGAGATGTTGCCGTTTTTCTTTTGTTTTTAGAAAGAAAAAAAAAACAGAATTTAACATAAAAAGACACATTTGCTAATTATAAAAACTGCGGTTCTTTATCATCATCATATCAGCCAATAGGGGTCAAGTGTTTGATATAGAGGCCTCCCCGAGAAAAGGCGGAATTTGGCAGATAATTGCCGCGCTGGGCAAGCGTGTTGGCAATCGCAAAGCGTAGCTTTCGCGATGGGGATGCTGCTGCCCGTCCCCACCCTGTGTATTTGAGCTTCTCTGTTTCGGATGGATATACCGCCAACTGTCGGTTCTGAAACCTTAGTCACCTGGAATAGAAGGAGGTAATATTCTACTCAGCCGATACCTCACGGCTAAGTTCACTAAGGCACATCAATACACAGTAATGTCTATCACCACCGCGTCGTCTCAAGAGTTTATTGAGAAGTTTACTGCTAACTCTTTTAATGAATCTATTGTTGGACGACTTCCACCTGACACCAAGATAAGTAGCTTAAAGCTCTTGTGTTACGGATAACAGACAACAGAGGAACCACACATGGTGATGATGGTAGTGGTCCTATCTTGTGCGCCAAGGGTCGTGGGTTCGAGCCCAACCAGAGAAAATATTTACATGATATTTGAGTTTTTTCTGTAAATGGGTGTTAGATATATGTATTTAAGTAGTATATTTGTGATTACTCTGCTGTTTGGCGTCCGTAACACAAGTAATTTAAGCGACTTATCGCAAGTCAGGTCAATGTATGAGACTGATGTCCTAGGTGTGAATCGAACCCATGATCTTTGGCGTACAAGATAGGATATCTACGATCTTCGCCATCGGACATCTGATGTTATCAATTTTCTAACAATTACTACAAATAATCCAAGTACTTAAGCGGTTTTAAACACACTGTCGACCATTCTGAAAACCGGTCCCATTAAGTCACCTAAACGTCGTACTTTAAATTTGCCTTTAAGTTATGCATTGGCTATCAGTTGCCCGCGACTTCGTTCGCGTTGAAATGTCACCGAATATCTGTGGAACCAGATAAGACTGATCAATGTGGGTAAGGTGTCTAACTTTTATCTTCGTATTTTAACTTCGATATTGGCCGAGGGGTACCAGCAGAGAATAATCCGTTACCAAATGACGTAACCGCCATATGAGGTACCAGAACCTACAGACGGCGGTATATCTATCCGAAACAGTGTATCTCAAATGCAACTTAACAAGGAAGAAAAACAGTTTTATTTTTTTTTTAGACAACGAAAGAAGTATACAGTCCTCGTGATAGTAAAACTGATACTAGAGCGTTGCCAATCTATTGACTTGAAGATTTATATCACATATTGAGGCAGTCATATTACCCAGTAATTTCACTGCCTCTCTTACTCATGAAACCGGAACTCAGAAATGCAAGCACTGCTATTTGGCGTAAGAAATAGGCGAGAGTGAGGTACCAATCCAAACGACCTTTTGTATGAGGTCTACTTCAGATTACCACCATGTCTATCCAGCTCGGCTACCTTTCCCTCTCTATAACCTATAGCTCTACTTTAAGTTGGTTTATAAGGCCCATAGTGGCAGATCTTGTTTCACACATTGGTGGGAGACTTTCTACTCGACAAACTTACCTCGGGGTAGATAGAGACTATGGATCTCCATTTGTTACGATTTTGGCATACCTCTCTTGCTTCCCTTACTCGCATTAGTCCTTCCATACACGGAAATATTTATTTTCATGTAATCGCCCATGAATACGCCCTGTTGCATATGAGCTACTTTTTCGGGTGGAATAATAAAAACAACACAAGAACATCACAAAAACATGGAATAGTAGGTATAAGAGGCGGCCTCATTGCTAAATGCATTTTTTTACTGGCAACCTTTGGAAATACCGCCAACTGCCGGTTCTGGTACATTATTCGCCTCTTACGCCACCTAGTACACGGGGAGGTACTATTCTACTCTGCCGGCATCACACTGATTATTATTATTGTTGTCATATTGTATTTGTTTTGTGAATATAATTATTGTAATAACCTCTTACTTACTTTTCTAAATTACTTTAAAATATATAGAATTGCTTTATGTTTTAATTGCAAAAGCGTGATCATTAAACAAATAATTGACATCAGAGTATTAGTTAGGAGATAAAGTAACAAAGCCTTGAAGTCATTTGAAACTTACCTACCCGGTAATCGAACCCGCAACGTTGCGGTCCGCCGCATTGCTGACCGCGAGATCAAGTTCATGATCTATAAAATAAACAACTTATAAATACTGACTGACTCTTTAAAGAGTTACGTAATATTATTTTTATTATAACAATGTTATCCAACGCATGTTTAATAAAAAAATATCAAATTAAAAAAGTGTACATAAATGCAATAGCAGAGCGTAATTCGCGATGGGAATGCTGGTACCTATTCCCGCCCTATCGCTATTGGGCTACCTACGCTGTTTCGTGTGGATATACCACCATTTGTCGGTTCC
Source organism: Heortia vitessoides (assembly GCA_020976665.1). Lineage (NCBI taxonomy): Eukaryota > Metazoa > Arthropoda > Insecta > Lepidoptera > Crambidae > Heortia > Heortia vitessoides. The sequence goes on along the minus strand of JACJUM010002279.1, from coordinate 13,733,359 downwards.
AGTACCTCAGATACAGTGGAAGGTGCTATTCTACTCCAGTACCCTGCAGCACATCATTATTAAATTCGTTGCTTCTATCTCTGCAAATGATGCGATATACGAATAATTCATACTTTATTTTAAATAGAGAATTTACAATAAATTCATACATAATTGTAAACTAGCTAACACACTTTTATGCTTCATTGTGATGGAATGACATGATACGCAAATTTTAATTATAGCTTCGCATTGGCGGGTTGTAAATATAATAGAAAATGCAATAATGCATTGTGAATCTAATTAGTTGTCAACCAGCGTCGCGTAATTCAGATAACATTTTGCATTAATATAGATGTAAATTATTTGACGGGCCCGATGGCGCAGATGGTAGTGATCCTATCATGTACATCAAGGATAGTGGGTTCGATCACTTACCACAACAAATATTTATATGATGATTCTTGGTGTTTGTTCCGTATGTGGGTAAAATCGTTTGGGGATCAATTTTTCATTATAAGTACTAACAAAAAATAAATAGATTAAATTGTTATGATCAAGTGGTAAATGGGGGGTCCACTTGACGTGATCTTACTCATATGTATTTTAGTATTGTATTTGTGATTCTTTTGTTTTCTAACATCTGTAACACAAGCGCTTTAAGCGGTAATTAAGGATGGACACATTTTTAAAACAATTTTTTTTTATATATTACTAATATGTTTATGTATAAATTGCACATAACAAATAATTACTCTTTTTTAAGTTTTTCTAGTATCACTCACAAGGGGGTCAGAGAATCGATTGAAACCTCCGGATTGCACAATATGCAAACCAAATAACTGATTTTTTTGAAATTTTCTGGGGAGGTCGATGAAGTCTCTTTTTATTAGACCTGTTCAACAAACAAGCATACGATCCTCATGATAGCAAGCGTCACTGCAGCTTAGTAATATATACTCAGGCGTTGCCCAACCTTGTGAACTGAAGATATCATGTCACATCACCCAGTATATTCACTGCCTCTCTCACACTTCATGCTGGCATACAGCAATGTATTCGCATTCGCTTGTTATGCTATTTGGCGGTATATATATATGAGAATGAGGTATCAAAGTGTGTCCAGTCCAGAGGTATAATAATGATTGTTTAATAATTCACCGTTGTACTTCACTTTGTGTCTTTAATGTCCACAATTTTTTCTCCCTTTAACCATCAACAATCATGCTCGAAAAAGAGCACTTTTACTGTGAGGATTATATGCAGGCTCATTACCGCCGGGTCATCAAAGGGACAATAAAAACCGCCATAATGCTTGTAATGTCTAGCTATCACTTTGTCACATTAAGTTGCTATCGTGTGGAGTGCGCTTTATGTCTTCCTGTTCCGTTGTGCAGGCTTATCAGCTGCCAACCTAGCTGGTAGGGCTGGTAGTCTCGCTAAGTGACTCGTTTTTAAATAAATTTGCACTGTACAGTAAATGTACCTATTAATCAGCTCAAAGAAAATTATTTAACTCGTAAGAAAATAACATTTCACTTACTGAGCTTATTATCATCATCATCATACCAGCTATTGAAAGTCCACTGCTGGACATAGGCCTCTCCAATAAAGGGGTTGACCATAATTGCCGCGCTAGGCAAGCGTGTTAGCAATCGCAGAGCGCAGCTTTTGCGACACCCTGTGCTTTTGAGTTGCAATGTTTTGGATGGATATACCGCCATCTGACGGTTATGGTACCTCTTACGACACCTGGTACAGGGGATAGGTACTATTCTTCTCTGCCGGTACCTCACGGCTCAGCGATTAATACTGAGCTAAAGTATGCATTAAATCTAATTTAAATTATGCAACAGGAAGCAAAATTCCATACATATATATTTTTAACATATTCATATTTTCTTATTTTTATAATGTGTTTGTTTATTACATTTTGGACAAATAACTAATATTACGAGTTATTTACGAGTTGTCACCTGGTGGAAATTGTCACATTCTGACATTTCAAGACAAGCACACAGAAATGCACTGAAGATACAATCTGTCCTTTTAACACTGAAGTACTTGAAATGTCAAATCAAATTCATTTTAGCAACACCTAACAATATCACACGTTTGTTAGAAACGAATTTTGACACAACACGCAATTCGTCAATCACGCAAATCGACTGACACATGACCATATAAATTACTTGTTTCTCATATTATAACATACTTAATTCTTTATATCTACTGATTAAAACCATTCTCTTGATTGAATTGATCTCGGTGAGAATGATTGTATATAAAATATATCTGACGAAATACATATTTATTGAGTCACGTGGCTGACAATTAACGTTTAAGTCTGACGAAGCCCGTGTTTGACTACTAGCGTGTTTGACGAAAGGTGTACATTTTATACAATGTTGTCTTAGTACATTGCTTTTTATCAAAACAAATATATATTCCGCAATATACGAGAGATCAGATCGTTCCATCCACAAACCTGTTTGTCACCGTGTTGTGTTCGAGATGCAGAGAACAGTAGTTGTGCAGGCTTATCAGCTGTGAATCAAGCTGGTAGGGCTGACGGTCTCGCCAAATAACCGTTTGTTAATTAAGTTACACTCTACAACAATTGTATATATCTATTATGAGTAGTCACCAGGTAAAAATTCTAACACAATTCATTTAATGTGCGGACTCTATGTCGATTCCATATTTGGTAACATTCCGTTGACAGCCCTGGTTATCATAAACACACACATCTGCTGATGTTCAGACCCATTTATTGTGAGATAATAATTTAACACCGCATTTGCGGGAGTAAATCTTTTCGGACGATGATAAAATGGCGTCGCTTTGTTCTGTGGAAAGGATTACTGTTCAACTCCCGATGTGGTTTGTTGATTTTTTCAATGTAACACATAGCTATGTGTTACATTGAAAATATATATATATATATATATACTGTGCAATCAGCATTCAGGTGAAAAAAACAGGCTATAATCAAATCAGGTTAAAAAAGTTGCTAGAATACGGGTGTAACATAACGCTATTACACTATTAGAAGGGCTTATTATTATAATTACACTATTAGGCTATTAGAAGTCCACTGTTGGTAATAGGCCTCTCTAAGAAAAAAAGTTTTTTGCCCATAATTGCCGCGCTGGGCAAGCGTGTTAGCAATCGCAGAGTGCAACTTCCGCGACCGGGATGCTGTTGCCCACCCCCGCCCTGTGCATTTCAGTTTTATTCTTTCGGATGGATATACCGCCGTTTGTCGGTCCTTGAACCTTAGTCTCCTTAGTATACTCTGCCGGTACAAGACAATTATTGTCTATTGAATGTAAAGCAAATAATAAAAGAGTTTTTTTATAAAATTTAATGAAATATAACTTTCAAATATTTGTAAAAGAATACCGACTAAGAGATCGATGTGGTGTAAAATATGATGTTGTGACAACAATAGAGTAAGGAATGTTGAGATGGTTTGGACATGAAGAAAGGATAGATGAAAATAAAGAAGGGCCAGGTCAGAAGTATCAAGAACAAACGAGCGTGTTTGAAAGGGCTAAGAGTAGGGGAAGCGAAAGAGATATGCCAAGATCGTAACAAGTAGAGATCCATAGTCTCTGCGACACAGGCGTGATGTTTGTATGTGTATGTATGTAAATTCACACCACATCTTATGTAATTGTACTGACTCCGAGACAAGTCATTAAAAGCACTTGTGTTACACATATAATAGAACACACAAACTTAAACTATGTAGTGAAATATATAGTTGGTTAATTCACACATCTCATACATTGACCCGACTCCGTGGTAAGTCGCTTAAAGCACTTGTGTTACGGACATCAGACAATAGATGAATTGATAGGATCTTAACTAGTTGAGATAAAATCGTCTGCTTATCCCGATGAGACAGGCGAAATATTAGTATCTTTATATCATTTTGTGTTTTCTTTTTCAGTATCTAAAGGGCCCGTTGGTTGTGGTGTTCCAAGTGTGAGCCAAGGGTCGTGGTTTTGATTCCCACTCAAAAAAATATTGAGACTGGAAGACACATAAATAATATGATACATATTTGTATTGTGTATTTAAGTACTATATTGATTCAACTGTTGTCTAATGTTTGTAACACAGGTGTTTTGGGCGGCTTGACTTGGAGTCAGGTAAATGTATAATAAATTAAAATAATTTCAGTATATTCTTTTGATTTTATCAAAACCTGCAATCTCAACGTATATTTTGAATTCAGATAACAAAAAGTATTGGATATGTTAGGCCCTCCGTACACGGACGAACAATTTCAATATCAATGCGAAAGTTAAACAAAATTAACGTTAACAGCAGTCGATAAAGGCATTACTGCCAAATTTCACTGCCTACCGCCCAATGCCAAGGGTGAGAGAGGCAGTGAATTGAGTAATTAATCACAAAATCCAAATTTGATGATTTGTAATTAAAGATTATAATTATATCGGCAAACTTAACTTTATTTTTTTAATTTAAAGACTTCTTTTCTTTTATATTATTTTGTAACGATTGGGTGTTACAATTGAAAAGGAACTTAAATAATTTGATATTGTGTCAGAGAGGTGGAATCCTGATGACCTAATCCCAACTGCATGAAGATAAAATCAAATAATTATTTATATTATAAAAAATTCGAATTATTAGGGGTATTATCATTATATGTGACGTTGGGCAGGCGTGGTCACAATTGCGGAGTTTTGCGAGGGCGAGGATGCTGCTTCACATCCCTGCCCATTTACATTTGAGCTACACCATTTCAGTTGAAGAAACCGCGAGCTTGTCGATTCTAGAATCTTACATACCTTTTACTAATACCTAAATCATATGGAAGTACTATTCCGCTGCCGGTACCTCACGGCTAGACCATAAAAATAACACTGGTCTATGTGGACGAATGTAAGGTAACTGTATTTCGGAGAAAGTGGAATTGTGAACAAAAAATAAAATATACTATTGAGAAAAAATATTGTACCAATAACACTATTAGGTAAGAACATTTAAATACATATCTAAAATAAATTGTACAAAAAACAGTCTTTGATTTGTTACCACTTTCACTTTCTTCATCGCTCACTGGACCTTTTAATATGGCGTTGCAGTATCCAGTCGAATATTGCATTTAGTTTAAATCATTAATAACACATATATGCCCAAATATATCGAAGAAAATTGCATTTTTTTAAGTCATTCGGGCCAAACGAACTAATGAGTCACCTCATGGTATTTAATCAGTCTCGCTCATGGACATCCGCCTAACCAAAGGCACCTGAGATTCATATTTTGTAGAAACATATGATTTTTTTGTATTGAATTAAGTCAACACACGAACATACGGTCCACGTAGTGATAGTAATTGTCACGGAGTACCGGGAGATGGCACTACTATTATAATAAATATATTATATAAAATATTAATAATATTTAATATATATATTGAATATTTCCACCTCCTCCTTCTCACTGTGCTGAGAAATCAGCTCCATTTCTTCATAGTTGTAGGTTACATACAGACACTTAAATGTCAAACTTTAACAAGTTTGTAGCAAATGATAAACAAGAAGTAACTACTCGTACTAAGCATTATTTGATTTAAAATATTTTCTATTAAACATTATCTATACCAATATTATAAAGCGAAAGAGTTTGTTTGTTTGTTTGTTTAAACGCGCTAATCTCAGGATCTATTGCTCCGATTTTGTTAGGTAGTCCATTTATAGAGGAAGGCTTTAGAAAATTATTTACATTTGAAGTCTCTCGTCGCATGCGCTGCATAAACGGTTTAAGTTATTCAAAAACTACGTATGAAAGAATTATTATTTCTTAATAATAAAAAAAAAGTCCGCGACAGTATATGTCTATCTCTCAAGATTTACTTATAATAACATTATTTGTCGAAGAAGGCTTGCTACCACTATAATGTGCAAGAAAGCCGCGCGGCGGCAGGTGTAAAAGTAAAAATATAATTTATTCCGAAGTACTTTGACCCCATATGTTAAAAACATATTTTTTTACATATAATTAAAAAAATCTTATTCACAATACAATAACATAAACCAACGTGAGCAATCAAAGAATAATCTCGATAGAGTTTCCTACAACCACGCGAACGAAGTCGCGGGCACAGCTAGTCTTAAATAGAATTCAGCGTACTCACAAGGTAAAGTAACGCGTTTTGAATAGTTAATAGAGTACGTATATTAAATGTTAGTCAATGACTTTTCATTTTGCCCGTCGCTCTAGTGCGGTGAGCCTTAGTTGTGTTTCGAACGCCTTATAAAACTTGGTAAAGCGGTTTTCTGCGAATTGCCGTTGAGTTTTTGTCAGGCGTTTTCAAACGTTACTTCCTTTTTTGCCGCCGACTGAAGCGAGTAAGTGACTCAATTCACATTTTATTTATTCGTATCGACGCGTGTTAAGGGAGATGGAATATGTTTCGTATTTTGTCAGCTCGTTACATTTACTTCCATCGTGTTAACTTCGTAAGATCGACGAAATCTCTTATAGCTAACAAATAAATATTGCAAAAGGATAATTTTGTACTTCATTTCCAGTGATATAACATTATTTTTATTTGACCAGGACGACTCAACAAGCCTACAGTCGGAGTGTAACTAAACGCCACCGCAGCCTATAAAAGTTTGAAATATCATGAGGATATCACTTGCCAACTTTGTGACTTTATGATATTATCAATCAATCAATCAAATCTTTATTGTCATTACAGGTAATATAAGGTTATTAAGTACATGTACTTAATGTACCATACATTAAGTACATGTACTGTGCCTCATGGGCAAACAATGTTCATTAATGGGTAACGACAGTTATTCGGTTTAATGGTATTTAAAAACAAGTCAGCAATTTTATTATTATATCTTACTAGCTGTGCCCGCGACTTCGTCCGCGTGGAATAGTTTTTTTAGTACCATACCTCTTTACCTTAGCTTATATAAACTTTGAATGTCATGTTTATTTGTATCGAATCAATGGTTTGAAAAATAAGTTTCAAGTTTCTAACTCCAAAAATAGCGATATTTCAATACAACATTTCATACCCCTTTCAACCCCTCACAACCCTTTTTTCAAATTAAAAAATAGCCTTTGACCTTTCTCAGGGTCTAAAGATTGTCTGTGCTAAAATTTATCAAAATCGGTTTAGAGGTAAAAGCGAGAAAGCGTAACAGACAGACAGAGTTACTTTCGTATTTATAATATTAGTAGGGATCACCCAGTAATTTCACTGTGTCCCTCTATCTTCCACTCTCAGCCTTTAAACCAAAAAACAGCAACGCTAACTCTAGTATTTGGTGGTTAAATAAGTGAAAGTGAGGTAATAATGCAGACGACCTTTGTATGAGGTCTTAATGTAGTTACAACTGTACCAGTAGTAAGGGGAGACTAAGGTACCGGAACCAACAAATGGCGGTATAGCCACCACGCCAGCTCAGCGCGGCAATTATGGACAAGAGTGCCTCAATCTAATAAAGTCTCACTCTCTATTTTTACAATATAAGTAAAAGTCATCATCATCATACCAGCCATTGAAAGTCCACTATTGGACATAGACCTCCCCAAGAAAGGAGGAATGTTGCCCATAATTGCCGCGCTGGGCAAATGTGTTGACAATCACAGCGTGCAATTTTCGCGACGGAGATGCTGCTGCCCATTCCTATCCTGTGCATTTGAACTGCAATGTTTTGGATGGATATACCGCCATCTGTCGGTCTGGTACCTTAGTCGCCTCCTACACCTGGTACAGGGGGAGGTACTATTTTACTCTGCCAGTACCTCACGCCTCTGGGTTATAGTAGTAGCGGTAAGTTACAAATTACCAATCGGATTATCCATGCCAAATCCAATACACGCACCAGGATACGTGCTGAGTTAATCTGAGTTAAGGCCTAGTACCCACTAAAATGCAGACAAGACAAAGAGAGAAGTGACAACAACAGATTTTGCAGCATAAAACTATCTTATAACGGCTTTAAAACCGATTCAATTTCTGTATTTGCGTCTAGCGGCAACTGTTCTAAAGAATAAAAAATTAAGTTAAATAAAATGCGTGTTAATGCTGTTAAAATAAAGTTTTGATAAAAGAAGTAAACGCAAAAATATTTTGAAGTTTTCAAACAATTTTACAAATTTCATAAACAATTAAAATAATCTTTGTCTTAATAGACATAAAATTGATAAATTTGTAGACCTTTTTTAAGGTGTACAATACTCTAGTACATTTGTTTGATCTATCCCGTGTAATCGCAAAAGAACATGTTTATTTACGATATCAAATAAGAAACTTCTAAAATTATCGGTATTTCTCTGATATGTTATGCATGTATTATACATAAACCTTCTTCACGAACCAAAGTATTTATTAAAAAAAAAACGCATCAAAAGCCGTTCCGTAGTTTTAAAAATCTATAAAAGTGACTAAGTTTCATACTATGTAGTGTTATAATAATTTGTTGTGAGGTACCATCAGAGTAGAATAGTAGCATCCCTGTACCAGATATGGCAGTGGCAACTGGGGTACCAGCACCGACAGATGGCGGTGTATCCATCCGAAACTGTGTAACTCAAATGCACAGTTCGTTGCGCCGTAGTGAATACCAGGCTTAAACCTTGTTTAATGGTTTATTAAACACTACTCGAATATGCATTCGCGTTCGGCAGATCATCGTTAAATTAAACGCTCCCGTTTAAACAGATGGCCGGAGCTTGATAACTGTTCAATGATAGTGTTAATTGATATTTCATTCTGTTAACGTCACAGTTTCAGTATGTGAACGCGACGGGACGGTTCCATGTGCTGATGGTAAACTTTATTGCATTAACCTTATTAGATCTTTTTTTATTATATTCAGATTATTTATTATCTTCTTCTGATCCAAAAGTTTCTTTTACAATTATCATCATCAAATCAGTCATTAGAAGTCTCCTGTTGAACATAGGCCTCCCTAAAGAAAATGGTGAATTCTGACCATAATATCTACGCTGGACATGCGTGTTGGCAATCGCCGAGTGCAGCTTTCGCCATAGAGATGCGAACCTCACGGCAAGGTGATTACAATGATCATTTTATTCAAAACATATTGACTATATTTGCTGGGCAAGTAGGTGCAAATGGTAGTGCTTCTATTTTGTTAGCTAAGGTGTTCGATACCCACCCAGGACAAACATTTAAATGATGAATGCTTGTTTGTCCTGTGTCTGGGTGTTATATATATATTATTTTATTTATTTATTTATTTATTCAACTTTATTGCACAAAATGTTAGAGAATGTACAAATGGCGGACTTAATGCCAGATGGCATTATCTCCCAGTCAACCATTACACAAAACTGAAATATATATATATATATATATATATATATAGTGGCGCAGGCAATATATATACAAAATAAATAAACGTGGCATACATATTTGTATAAATAAACGCAATAAATGCATATGATATAAAAATATATATATGTATATATATATACATAAAATAACGTACATACATAGAAAAATAGGGTTATAAAGTTAGAGAAGCAGCATCAGTAAATAAATAAATATTATACATATCCCAATTATATTTGTAATTACTATGTTATCTTATGACTTAAATATGTCACATTACCCACTGATTACACTGGCTCTCTCACCCTTCTTACCAGAAAACAGCAATGCGAACACTGCTATTTGGTGGATTTACCTATTTTTTACCCTTTAAACATGCAGACGACCTTTGAGTGAGGGCTTCCTCATGTGATCACCTAGTTAGATCAACATATGAAATATAGTGTGAAATGGTCTGCTTGATTAAAATTTATTTTTTGTTAATTTGTATCTTTGTTTTGTTTTTTTTATAACTGTGTACTGCCATTGTTACAAATAAATGTATCAACCCACAGTATAAAAAACAAAGCTTTCAGACAAAAATATGTATATTATATTTTAAAGCGACACTGAAACCAAAACAAGTTTATGCAAATACATAAACCATTTAGCAATAAAATGAAAATGGTTGGCGTTGCTGCCAAATAGAATTTTAAAAGTTGCCAAATGACGGGCTCGATGGTGCAGATTACTGCAGATGCTACCGTTCCTATCTCATGCGCCAAGGATCGTGGATTCGATTCTCACCCAGGACGAATATTTATACACGTATCCGCTCTCGCTCGTCGCTGTTTTAGTCGTTTAGGATTTGTATTACGCAACTCGCGTCATTTCCGGAATCCAAATATCTATAATATCCCTTTTATCTGTCTAGTGTGAAGTTCATTAGAATCTTGTGCATGTCTTTAGAATCCACACGAAGCCAAGTATAGACAAATGACAGAAAAAGTTCAGAAAGCTTTTCTCCGCTGCTATTATAAAAGGGTATACGGCTATTATCCCTTTAGGCACCCAACTAAGTTCTTGCTGGGAATGTTGGGAATGAACTCTCTGGTAACCAGGAGACCTTATGCAGAGCTGTCAACTGCTATAGCAATATTGCGTGGAGGTCTGGACTCGCCTAAATATGTAAAGCAATTGTCACTCATTTTTGTGCCTGACAACCATCTGCGCATTCGATCCGGACGAAGACATCGGCTGTTTGCGCCTCTGCCATGTCGTACTATAGCGCGTGCGCAATCACCTCTATGTCGCATGCAACGGGCACTTAACGCACTTCTTATGTCTTACCCGGACTTTGACGTATTTGTCGACAACGTCAAATCATTAATAAATAAGCTCGATGTAGAATAATTAAATTTTTGTTACAGTTTCATAATTGTAGAATTAGGATAACCTGTATAATTATGTAAATAAATAAATAAAATAAATAAATATGATGATATATGCAGTTTTTCTGTGTCTGGGTGTTGAATTTATGTATTTAGGTATTTTATTTGTTTGCTTTAGGTAGGACTTCTTTTAGAATCAGGCCAATGTATCAGATGGTGTGTGAATTTTTTATTATTATAATTGTATGATGATATTTGTATGTGTTTTGTGTCTGGGTGTTTAATACTGTTTAAATTTTAATGTCTTTAACACAAGTGCTTTATACGACTTATCACGGAGTCAGTTCAATGTTTGAGATGTTGTGTGATTTATAATATAAAAAAAATCATATCAGGGTGTGGTTCTATCTCTCTTTTGAAAATCTTCGCTATGTGTTTATTCTCCTTGCCATCGGTCACGTTTGAATCCTGCGATCTGAGCGGTGTACGCAGGTACTATCATTTCTATACAGTTAAGTATTTTATAGGTTAGTAACTGAAGAACTAGATTTAAACTCCCGTGGTTCAATTTTACTCTGTACCTGGTGGTCGAAGTCGCGGTGGGCTGCGTCATATGTAGCTTAAAATAGCAGAACGGAAAACATTTTCTAAGCCGCTGGGATGAAAACTATTTCTTAAAATAACAATGAGCTGTCAAAACTTATTAGAAATTGCACGGCTGGCTGTTCATGTGTTGGTTTGAACACTGACATATAGCAATGAATGTTGGGTATGACAAAAGAAGCAAGCGAGTAGAATAAATGCTGTTGAAATAAGAGCACTACAAAGAATGTGTGGTGTAGGTTTGAGAGATAAATTTAATAATAGTTTGATAAGCGATCGATGTGGTGTAACTTAGATGCAGTGAAATAGGAGAAAGCATGGATGATGGTAGAATGACTGCATAAATGTATAGAACAAAAGTAAAAGGAAGAGTTGGTTTAAGACGACCTAGGCAAAAATAGTTTAACCAGGTAGAAGAAAAGCCACGACAAAAGTAACAAGAACAAACGAGTGTGTTTGAAAGAACTGATTTGAGTAAACAAAGCGAGAGAGGGATGCCAAGATCATATTAAGTGGAGATCTATAGTATATGCCTACCCCGATGGAACACAGGCGTGATGAATGTATGTATGTAAAATAAGAATACAAAGTATATAAAGGTATTCTAACAAATAGATCTAGCAAAGTTCTAGGCATACATGATCATTATTACAGCCATTGGAAGTTCACTATATTGGTCTCCCCAAAAAACGGGGAATTTCAATCAAAATTTTATACTTTATTTTCTGTCTATTTGTGGTGCGTGAATATATAATGGTTGTATACCATTACATGTTAATAAAAATATTTTATTTCTGAATCAGAACTGTTTGTTGTTGACGTGACTAACACAAAAAAAGAGATCGGTTCAGTTATGAACAGATATATCTTCTGAATGCTCATCTTATGTTTGATAACCAAGTGGCAATTTTTATTTCTAAGGACAAAAAACCCACGATTTCATAGTTAGGAACAGTTTGTATTGCATTATTCAATTGTCATTCTTATTATTTGCCTTGATTGTTTCTTACCCTGAATTTTCAGAAATGTTTCAAGATTAAGAAATTAGCCGAATTAGTCCAGTCATTCAAGAGTTTTAGAGAACAATATATATATATATATATTAATCTCTAAACTTAACTTTTTTTATCTAAAATTTGTTAACTAAAATTTACAATCGTGCAATATAAATGAGACTACAAAAGGTACATAAATTACACTACAGTATGTAATATTTGGTTCCGGTATGGTGGTATTGTACAACCCCCTGTACAAAATGGTGTATAAGGCGACTGAGGTACCGGCACCGATAGCGGCTGATAGCGGTGTATCCATCCGAAACAGTGCAGCCTCAAATGCACAGGGTGGAGATGGGCAGCAGCATCCTTGACGCGAAAGCTGCGCTCTGCAATTACCAAAAAAATCAAATTGAACAAAAAAATCTCCTTTCTTGGAGAGGCCTAAGTCTAGCAGTGGAGTTCTAATGGCTTGTATGATGATGATGATGAAGTAGGTCAGAGAAGAGGCGTCATATGATCAACACCGTCGGGGGGACGGAAGTATATACATAGCACCCTCTAAATTGTTTCGTGGGTATGCCCTCCACGGGCGGTGGGACCCACATAACTCATTGTTTAGCCTATAGCATAGCATTTCTCTAGCGCAATAATTAGGTAGGCAATATTCTAGGTCATTAAAAAAAGTCAGGAACAGAATATATCCAGGACTGTGCGTATATTTTCTCAAGTGTCGGAACAGTTAAGCAATTAAAGTTTTCACATTCGGTGGCAGGTCAGCCCCTTAATGAACAAACTTCGGGCTTCGCTCGCCCGACTGGATGGCACGTATTACGTGTGTCCGACAGCTGAAAGCAATAGTGTTTAAATGATGTTTTTCAAAGCAAGCAATCATCATTATTATTATAATAATGCAAAACGTCTACAGCTAGAAATAAGCTTCTTTAAAAAAGGAGGATATTTGCCCAAAACTGTCGCGCTGGTTTGGTGTGGTGACGAATGCAGTGTTGCTTCACGACGGGCATGCCCCTGCTTATCCGGACACCCATATTGACGGATGCTGTTTTGAATAGATATACCGCCATCTATCAGTTTCGGTACCTTAGTCAGCTCTTACGACAGCTGGTACAGGGGGAAGTGCTATTCTACTCTGCCGGTACGTCACGGTTAGGCAACGCGCTAGTGATATCCAAAGGGAATCAGATGCTTGTTAATAAATTTAAGCTATATATCAAAATATTTTTTTAAAAAAAAGAACAATGGATAATTAAAAATCAATTTTAAAAAAACAGCCTTTTTTTATGGTAAACAATTATTTTCAGTAAAAAAAACATTTAATCTACAACTTTGCATGTAACAAGTCTGCATTAATTGGCTATCGGTATGGCCGACATTTAACAAAATGTATCATTAGACGGGTCTTCGAATTGATCTTTATCTGCTTGTGTTTCCATTATGAATTTATCCCATCTTATGCGCCAAGGGTCGTGAGTTCGATTCCTACCCAGAGAAAACATTTATATGATTATATTTGTGTTTGTTCTGTGTCTGCGTGTTGATTGTATGTATTTAAGTAGAATATTTGTGATTCCTCAGTTGTCTGGCGTCCGTAACACAAGTGCTTTAAGCGACTTACCGCGGAGTCAGGTCAATGTATGAGATGTTGTGGGAATATACGAGTATTATTATTTTTATAGCGGGTAGCACACGTAGTGGGCCGCGTCAAATAACGCCCGCTTACCAACACCACGCGGGCCGATGGTCTGTTGACCACTGCTTAATTAGTACACACTTGTGCTTGCACTCAAGTGTGTGGCGAGTTTTCTTACAACATCAAATAGGACAGGGCTGCTTTCAATTCAAAATTTATTCGGGTAACGTTGCAGTTGGAACGATTTTAATATTTATGTATATGTATATTTTATGACTAGAACGTCAGTTTGCGATGAGTGCGGGCCGCGTGCAACCGGACTTAATACCTTAGGACCGGAATATATAAAATAATAGAATTCAAGTTAATTACTCTAAGTAAATTACATGACGTCATTTATCTTATTTATTTATTTAATGTACACAAAAAAGAGGTACTGTAGTACCATTATTATGATAAAATAAAAAAGTAATACACATTGTTAAATTTAAAAAACAAGGCCCGATGGCGCAGATAGTGATTCTATATTATGCGGCAAGGGTCGTGGGTTCGGTTCCCATTCAGAGCAAATATGTATAAGATGATGTTGGTATTTGTTCTGTGCCTGAGTGTTAAATATAAATATTTAAGTATAAAGTTTGTGATTTCTCTGTTGTCTGATGTCCGTAACACAAATGCTTTAAGCGACTTATTATGTTAACAAGTCAATATATGAGATGTTTGTGAAATTAATTTACATCTACCACCCAGACACAGAACAAATATTATACAATTATAGATAATACAATTATAGATCATATACGCATTTATCCAGGGTTGGGATCAAGCCCACGTTAAGTATTACCACGTTACCCAAATTAAATGTCATTGTGATTGTCCGGGATGAACTTTTCTATTTTGCTAACTATGTTCAATTGGATTCAACTTGAAAAATGGAATAAATTATATCTATATTTATAGTCGAAGTATTATTTATGATAAACAAAGGTATATAGTTTAGACAGGAAAATGTAGGTCGGGTCAGTTGGTAGTCATACAAGCTTGATGAGGATTTGAATTGTAGAGAAATGAAATCAACATGCATTATTATGCGAAACAAAGGTTTTTGTTGTTAACATAATAAAATATAAGCACTTTGAGTACTGGCAGAATAGGATAGCACCTGCCATTACACCAGGTATCGTAAGAGGCGACTGAGGGACCAGAACCGATAGATGGCGGTATATCCATCCGAAACAGTGTAGCTCAAATGCACAAGGCGGGGATCGGCAACAGCATTCACGTCGCGAAGCTGCGCTTGCCGATTGCCAACACGCTTGCCCAGCACGGCAATTATGGGTTAATTCCCTTTTCCCAGAGAAGGCCTACGTCCAGCAGTGATGGTAATCCCAGTGCATAGTTTCACAACAGGAATGCCGCTGTATATCCTCATCCTGTTACATTTGAACCACAAGTTTTAGTGTGGATATACTGCCATATCTCGGTTCTGGTACTTCAGACGCCTTTTCCGATATCCTGTACAAAGGGAGGTTTTATTCTACTCTGCGGCACGGCACATCATCATCACATATTTATTTATATTTACATCTATCATCGCCGTGTGGTACCGGCAGAGTAGAATAGAACCTTCCCTGTACCAGGTGTCGTAAAAAGCGACTAAAGTACCAGAACCGAAAGATAGATATACATCCAAAACATTGCAGCTCAAATGCACAGAGCGGATGTGGGCAGCAACATTCCCGTCTAGAAAGCTGCGCTGTGTATAATATTTGTGATTTGATGCCAACACGCTTGCCCAGCGCGGCAATTATGGACAACATTCCTCCTTACTTGGGGAGGCCTATGTCCAGCTGTGGACTTTCAATGACTGGTATGATGATATACTATCATATTATTTTAAAAATCTGATTGAATCAGAAAAATGGGCTGGTTGTTACGCATGTCAAGTTGCGTGCACCAATTATATATATATATATATGCGAGAGCGGTGATCATGTGCGGTGAAACATAAAATTCATTGTTAAATAAACATAATATGGAAATGAATGATGATTTTATTACTTCGATACCGGCAGCCAACCGTGAAACATGGAGTAAATTAATTACAGCTGAAATGATACAGTCATATTTAAAAGCGTTATTTGTGCCCAATTTATATTTGAACAACACGAATTCTCATCACCATTATGGTAGCCGTAAAACGTCCAATACAACAACACGGACGCAGGCTTCCCCAATAAAGAGGGAATTTACTCATAATTGCCGTCCTGGGCAAGCGTATTGGCAATCGCAGAGCTCAGCGGTATGCTGCTGCCCATCCCCGCTACACTGTTGCGGGTGGATATACCGCCATTCTTATCTACCGCTACTGATTATCATCACATAAAATGCAACGTTGCTATAATGATGCAAATTATCATTATCATCAACACCATCATTATAGCAACGTTGCATTTTAAATTGCGATAATAAGTAACGGGCTTGTCGGGTTGCGAGTCGCTCGCATGTTGTATTTGTAATTAATTTAATTATAGCTAACAGTGGGGTATCGGTAGAGTAGAATAGTACTTCCCTCTGTACCAGGTGTCTAACAAAGGTAATAGACCCGATAGATAGCGGTATATCAATCCAAAATAGTGCAGCTCCACAGAACAGGACGAGAGTGGGCAGTGGCATCCCCGTTGCGAAAGTAACGCACTGCGATTGCCAACTCGCTTTCCCAGCGCGGCAATTATGGGAAAAATTCCCCATATTTTGGGGAGGTTTATGTCCGAAAGTTGACTTTAGATGACTAATCTTTCATTTTGAAACCTGATGTTGTTTTTTAATACGTGTCTTTATAAAATCATATAATATTCCGTCTCTATATTATTTATATATTTTATAGCTCGGGTGGTCGTCTTTAGATTACTGTACTAATGCATTTGCTAATCGCTTGAGAGGTAGGGTCTGCACGCGTTCAGAGAGGGCGACCGGTAGAGGTATACATAGCTGTTATGCTATCGAGCGCGTCGCGAACTAAAACCACGAATCATCACCATCATCATACCAGCCATTGCAAGTCCATTGCTGGACATAGGCCTCCCCAAAAAAGGGGGAATGTTGTTCATAATTGCCGCGCTGGGCAAGCGTGTTGGCAATCGCAGACCGCAGCTTTCGCGACGGGGATGCTGCTACCCATCCCCACCCTGTGCTTTAGAGCTGAAATTTTTGGATGGATATACCGCCATCTGTCGTTTCTGGTACCTTAATTGCCTCTTACGACACCTGGTACAGAGAAAGGCACTGAAATGTCGATGAAATTCGCTAAACCGAGAGACAGTGTGTCATACAGTTTACATTCCATATTTAGGTATATTGAATTCTCACCAATAACTTTTAAACACATACATTAACTGTGCAAAGTATAGGAAACCTATTTTTCCCCTAATGCGTTATTAAAAGTTTCATATTGACTTTCAAACAGCGGGCAAATTCACACAATGAACGACAGAAATGGCTGCCATTATACGGAAATTATGTGGGGAAACTTGTATCATTTCAACGATGGTAATGTGTTGTATGGGAGCGCATGGATGTTCGCACAATTACAATGAGGAACATATGGCGCGATGGCTAACCCGCCCACTGTCTGATCATCGATGTTAAGCAACTGTCGCAATGTTGGCTATTCGGATGGGTGGCCCAAAAATGATTCTCTTTTTGCTTAGAAAGCAAGCAGTTTTTAAAACCCGCATCATGGGTATGTGTCTCTTATTCACGTCTGAGTTATACCAGCACCCTATATACAAACATATATAATTATATCTATACTAATATTATAAAGCGGAAGAGTTTGTTTGTTTGTTTAAATGCGCTAATCTCAGGATCTACTGGTCCGATTTGAATAATTCTTTTTTTATGGATAGTCCATTTATAGAAGAAGGCTTTAGGCATATAGCCTACATACGCCTATAACATTACGCTGAGACCAATAAGAGGAAAAATGTTGCAAAAAAGGGAAAAAGGCTACCCCCAATCACCAAGTTACTATTCTTCGCGGACGAAGTCGCGGGCACCGCTAGTATGTATTAAAATGACATTTAATTGTTTTAATATTAAAAATGTTTTTAGTAGTGGCGCAGATGATCGTGATCCCGTTTTATGTGGAAAAGGTCTTGGGTTAGATCCCTACCCAGAACAAGTAATTAAATTATGATATTTATGATTGTTCTGTGTCTGGGTGTTAAATATATATTTTTAGGTAGTATATAAATGATGTCTCCTCTGTTGTCTGATGTCCGTAACACAAGGACTTTAAGAAACGAAATCTGGTCAATGTTTGGGATGTTGTGGGAATTATTTATTTTAATAATTATTTATTATTATTATAAGTCTATAGGGGCCACATCACCGAGTTAAACGTGATTCAATGGCGGATTTAGATTGGTTTGAGTATTTTTTTTCACATCTCATACATAAATCTGACTCCATAGTAAGTTGATGCACTTGTGTTACAGACGCCAGACAACAAAGTAATCTTAAATATATAAATATCATCATATAAATATTTGATCTGGGTGGGAATCGAACCCACGACCCTTAGCGCACAAGATAGGATCGCTACCATCGGCGCCATCGGGCCCGTTTTAAGGCGATAACAATGCTCTTTAAATGTCATTTATTTGTCTTTATTGTTGTTTATTTTTAACATCTTTAATAATATTCGTTATATATAAATTATATTGTCCCGTATTTTTAATATTCTTCGAAATTAATGTTGACTGGATACACATAATTAAATTCATTTGCTTACGCAGTAAATTAAAAACACATTCAAAAACACTGTTAATAGAAAAGATTTTACTTAAATAATAAAATAATTGAACGTCAGAGCAGTTGTAATTAATATAGACGATTATTGAATTAATATAGTTGGTTAATACAAGTCTGCAATAAAAAAAAGTTGAAACCAAGACAGCTGTCTTGGTTTTTTTTTATAATTCTTATGTTTTTGGGTGTGCTGAATTTGAAAATAACTTTTATTTTGTCCTAGCACGTCAAGTTTTCTGGCAATGTAGGTGTCTATGCGAAACAAGTATTATCTTAAAATGAACATATATATTTTTTTAAATCAAGTAATTTTTATTGCGTTTCAAAAACTTATTTTGTCATCTTAAATACATTAATTAGTGAGCATTAAACACATTTCTTTTTCCCAGTGAGACTCCTTTTGGTACATTTTCGCTTGTGGAAAGCATCTGAAAGGTCTCTTTGAAGCGTCCAACAGTAGTCTGCCATCATTGAGACACTCCGTCTTCCCTGGTATCTTTTTTCCATCTCCTTATCTTGATGAAATCGTTCACCTTGCTCTTCACTCACGTCTCCTAAATTTTCTGGAAAATAGTCGAGATGGTAATGAAGAAAATGTATTTTTAAATTCATTAAGCAACCTAAAGCTTGAAATGCTTTTAACATTTTTTTGACGATTTGTTTGTAGTTAGGGTTTTTGTTATTGACTAAAAATTTTGTTGTGACTTCCTTAAAGGCAATCCACCCTTCTCTTTGAGGATTCGTCATGGTTGTGACGAATAGTGGATCAGCCATAAGCCGTCTAATATCTGGGCCAACGAAAACACCTTCCTTCAACTTTGCCTCCAAGAGGCCAGGAAACTTTGATATTAAGTATTTGAAGCAATTTCCATCTCTTGGAAGTGACTTTACAAATTGCTTCATCAATCCCAGCTTTATGTGAAGCGGTGGTAAAAGAACTTTATGAGGAGGTACCAAAGTTTCATGCAGAACATTCTTTTCACCAACTTTAAGCTCCCTCGGAGGCCAACACTTTTTGGTCCAGTGATTTGTTCGGTCTCTACTATCCCATAGACACAAAAAGCAAGGGAATTTGGTAAACCCAGATTGCTGTCCGAGCGCCATGCCCAAGATTTTAAAACCACCGCACACTTGCCAACCGTGGTCTTTATATTTTAATTTATAAAGAATCAATTCCAAGTTTTTCTAGGTTTCTTTTAGGTGTACGGAATGGCCGACAGGAATGGAAGCATAGAAACCGCCGTTGCACTGAATTGAACCAAGATCTATAAAAAAAAGACGAGTAAACACTTAATTGTCCCGCGCCACTTTTACACTATCGGAGCGCGCACGTTTAGGTTACAACATGTTAATACTTCATAATGTAGGTGAAACAGGTTGTTCCTTATTGAGAAATTAATGATAGTTATGTCCTGTAAACATTTTAAAACAGTAATCAAAATAAAATTATACCTATCATTTATACTACAATATAATCCCTTTTAAGCCCAAAAAATCCATTTTTTGGAATAAAATTTTGCGTTTTGTTTTCAAAACACCTAAATACATAGAAATCAGTTGGAAATATCCAGACAGCATTTTTGTTGTAGACATTTAAATTGCAATTATTTTAACGTGCCCCATAAAAGGGGGCCAATTTAGAAAACAGATAAAAAAACATGGTTTTTCTGTTTTCTGTTGTTATTTAATGTCATCGTTGAGGACTTCGATGACATAATCGGTAGTGTCTCTATCTTGAGCGCCAAAAATGTGATAAAGATTTGTTTTTGTGCTGTGTCTGGGTGTTATGTTAATTTATAAAAGGAAAAAAATAGTAAATGTGAGTAAATGTGATTCGTATGCAGTATAATATTCATAACACAAGTGCTTTAAGTGAATTATCGAATATATCATTTTCAATATATATGAATAATATGCATTGTATGTAAAATATAATACAACAATTTTATTAGTACAAAATTTTTAAAATAAATCAATTAATTTTTATATGTATACAAAAAGTAAATTGTAATTATATAAAGACTATATACGTGATAAATGAATAAAAGGTTAACAAACAAAATAGTAAACTGCCTAACAAAATAGATCATACAATTAGTTAGCTAAATCAACTTAGACGGACCCGATGGATATCATCTTATGCGCCAGTGGTTGTGGGTTCAATCTCCACCCAGTACAAATATATATATGGTGATATTTGTGTTTGTCTTGTGTCTGGGTGTTAAAAGAAATATAAAAAAAATAAGTAGTTAAGTATTATATTTGTGATTCCTCTGTTGTCTGATGTCTGTAACACGAATTTTTAGGCGACGTACCACAGTGAGGCAGTCAGTATGAAATGTTGCGGGAACTTTTCGGCGTTGTTTTTTTTATCCCAGTCGTGAAACAGGCAGCTTATAAACGCTCGTAATATAATAATGGATATCACTATTGCTTTGCCAGCCGTGTGACTTGAAAATATTATGTCACACTACCTAGTAATTTCATTGCCTCTCTCACGCTTCAAACCAAAACACAGAAATGCTATTTAGCGGTAGAAATAGGTGATAGAAAGGTACTAACGTAGATCTTGGTACGAGGTCTACCTCATGAGCATTTTATTCTATACATATAATAAAACACAACATAGCGTCACACCATGATTTCCCTATATCAAACATCTGAATATTTTGGTTAATATTAATAGAATGCGATATTGCTTGTGGAAAGTTACGACTCCATTAGCCATCGGTTCTTCGTACCTAGTCCCCTGCGCACTGCTACTTTAACTAGCTAATCCACCGGGCTAGGTCGTTTTTTGGTTCTGTTACGAATCTCCTCATTCCTGATATAATCGTGCAATGATACTCCGAGCATTGCCCTCTCCATAGCTACACGTTGTTTCAACATGGTAAATTTGGACAAACCACGTTTCAAAGCCGTTAAGAAGTTTGATATAGAGCAGTGAACTCGCAAATGTTATCTTTATATATATAAAAATATCGTGAATCGCTGTTTGTTCGAGGTAAAGTTTTAAACTACTGAACCAATTTTATTTAATGTTTGCTTACTGTGTACAGTTGGATCTAATTTAGAGATATTTACTCAATAACAGCCGCAGTATATTTATCATGATTAACATAAATAGTTAAAATCTTATGTTAACGTCTCTCTGTTTAGCCAGTAATATATATTTATATAGTCTTTTTAATTACACCCAGACACAGAACAAACACAAATATCATCATATAAATATTTGTCCTGGGAGGAAATTGGACCTACTGCTCTTGGCGCACAAGATGTGATCACTACCATCCGCGCCATCGGGTCCGTCAAATGTAGTTTACATTTTATTTACATTTTATTTCTTTGTTTATAATGTGTTGATTTTTTACAACAACAACAAGCAACAAGCATACGCTCGCAATATCACAAGAATATCACTACGCGTTGCCAACCTTGTCACATTACCCAGTAATCTCACTGCCTCTATCACCCTTCCAGCCGGAACATAGCAATGCGAACACTGCTATGTGGCGGTAGAAATAGGTGAGAGGTACCAATGACGACCTTTGTAAAAGTTTACCTATCAACTGAGCGTTACAGTGAGCGTTACAGGTGCCTATATACGCTTATATCATCACTAGGATATCACCATATAGGACTTTTGTATCAGGTCTACCTCATATTTACTGCTAAAACTTTAAAACAAATGTAAGTTTAAGACTTGCGTTTGACTTGTAACTTGGAGACGACGCAACTTCCCCGTGCCTCGCCTCAATTGACGCCGGTGTCAAATATCTGAATGACGCAACGCCAATATAAAAAAAAGAAACTTGTTTTAAAGAAGGTTGACTTTCAAAGAGTGCCCACCCCATTCCGTGCGAGCCTATTTTCTTTCATACCGAGCGATAGCGCGGAAATTTCAGCCTGTATAAGGCTATGTTTGTATAGGATTTCAGTTGGTCTTGCACAGCCGTGGGGGGTGGACGCGCCGTCTCTCCGACGCTCCGCGTAAACATTCATGCAAATTAATTTTAAAAAATAATTCCCTTGCCCATAAACTCAAATCTCTCGTGGCGGATTGTTGTTTCGACAACTTTTACCAGTGGATTTACGACGTTTTCGGTTTGGTTATTTTTTTTTAGTGTTACAAGTGTTAGTGGTCAGTGTTTTTAGTGAAAGTGTTAAAGTGGAAATTGTGGGTTTAATAAAAAGTATACCTAAGGTGAGTAGATCTATCTATCATAATGTCAAGTAAATTAATAGGGCGACGTTGATAGTAATTATGTAATAGCGACGTTGTTAACCTGGTTATAGGCAATTAACTTATATCAGTACGCGACATTATGGCAACCTCGTTATATAGTAAAATGTTTGAGAAAGTTTTAGGGTATATTGTAATGTATATCCTTTTTTTTATGGCTAATGCTTTTCGCGCGAAACAGTTCATTTAATTTTTTATTTCATTAATTAAAATAATAATAAAAGATTACGCCGATAAATATTTTGAAAAATATTTTTCTTATTCGGCGATAATTGATGGCAAAGATAAGATATAAGATCCAAATGAGTTTGTTATTTTATGGATAATTTAATTGAAAATTTTCAAGTCTTTGTTCGGATTGAAATTAAACCGATTAACAATTATAGAACAGCCAATCTTATATTAATTGATCTGATCAACTTTCAAGTTGAGTACTTGAAAATGAAACAGAGGTAAATATATTATATTTTTTTACACTCTGTTTTTTTATTATGTACTTTATATAAATCTAGGTCTTATTTTACTATAAAATTAAGCTCTGACTATAAAATAAAGTTCATATATTTTCTAGCCTTGATTAAATACTACCAAAGTCTCCAATTATAGCGATGGGTCACAAATAAAAAATATAAATGAATGCAAGCCTAAAAACTAGACTCCCATTACTGGACAGGTCGTATACTTAGTCGACAGTTTGTGCATTACGAGACCTGAAAAGACCCTGGAAAATAAATGGTGATAAAGCCTTAGTGTCACCTTGGTTGGGTTGACGGGACCTACATCAGCGCTGCCGCTTAACAACCGATGTCTGAAAATCTAGACCTTTCGAATATTTGCCAACATTCATTTGTTTCTAGGGGTTGCTCGGTGGTCAAAATTCGACCCTAAATAATATTGTTTTTAATTCGAACTTTATTTTATTTCTTGTTATGGTAATTAGCAACAGGAAAAAATTGACATTCAATAAAACCATAGACAGTATTATCACTAAAACATATAGACAATGAATAAATACTTCAATAAAGTATATTCTAAATGATTAAAAGAGTAGTGTGTGTGTATTCCTAGTGCATTTTGTATAAAAAAAGCTTGATTCACTTCGTCACATATATAATGAAAACATTTCCCGTTCGTCCATTTGTGATATTTCCTTTAACGGGTACATAGTTTTGGCTTCACATATATATTATATAGATAATACTTATTGCGAGTTAATGAACATTTCGCATTTTAAACTCAAAGCGGCTCAAAGATTTTAAAGCTGTTGTTCGTCATATTTTAATTAAGCTCCATTTTAAAGCCTTTGGTTTTTAATGAAAGTGTCAAGTGTTAAATTATTATTGATAGTAGATAAGTGTGGGTGGACAAGCAAGCAACTCGTTTGCAAGAATAACGACACACGAAAAAAATCTCCCTATATTAATGGCCTTTAAACGCGTTTTATCTGAAATTTGAATTTTTGTGTTCGACGTTTCGGAAGTGAGCAAGGTTTTATGTCAGGACTTTTTATTCAATTGTTTATAATCATTCGCTTTGTCAACCAAACAGTATGGCTAACGGTTTTTTGTCATCTAACAGTGTGATGTTGTTGAGTTGTTGAATTTAGGGCAGGTCCCAAGCAAGTTGTGATTTCAAAAATAAGTGCTGTTTAAAAATAACTAAAGTACAGTATTTAAAGATTTTATTTTTCAACATTAATTTATTTTGTTTTGTGCCCTTATTTTTATTTTACAAAGAAGTGTAACTTGAATTATTTAATTTTTGCGTGGGTTGTGGTGTTAAGTGATTATTATACGGCGAGAAGTTTATTTTTTTTTCTTTTCGTAGTTTAGCACTATAAATAAAGATATAAATAGATTGTTACAACGTCACATACATTGATCAAACTCCGGGATAAGTCGCTTAAAGTAGAGTTATGAACATCAAACAACAGAGGAAAAAAAAATTAAAACTAAAATTATAAATTTATACAATCTCCGCATCAGGTTACCTTTAAAGGATTGAAACACATTATTATCTATTAAATTTTTTAAGCATAGATCCCATGTTTTAGTGACATGCTAATTTAAACCTTGCAATTTCTATTTCACCCTTTTGGAATTAAAATTGTTTAAAATCTCTATTTACTGTGTTTACGCATTCTGAATTCAAACAATTGAACCAATTTCAAGTTTCTACCATTAGTAGTTAGTTAGGCTGTGCGTGCTTGTAAATATCAGTGGAAACTTTTCTTTATATATATAAAGAGATATGACTCGGTAAAGTTGTAGGATATTATTTACTTTTTATCGGATTTCTATATTAACATTAAGTTTAGTGAAAATCATTTTTAATGTGTTACATTACCAATGTTATCTTAGCCAAAATTCGAACTAAATGTAAAAAAAATGTATAAAGTTAAATAAACTGCGCTTAAAATAGTAGTGAGTACGCAAATGTTACAAACAATTATTTATATGTGAATAGTTTTAGGAATAGTCTTTGAATTATAACCCAACAGACGTTGTCAGGACATTAACACTCAGACACAGAACAAACACAAACATCATATAAATATTTCTTCTGTTTGGGGCTTAAACTTCCGACCTTTGTCGCATAAGATAGAATATCACTACGATCTGCGCCCGTCAAATTTACTGTTTTAACAATGGTGATAAAGCCTTAATTAAACCGATTTTAATACACCACGCCTGTGTCTCATCGCGGTAGACAGACTATGGATCTCCACTTATTACGATCTTGGCACACCTCTCTTGCTTCCCTTACCCGCATTAGTTTAATTAGGCCCTTCTTTAATACTTTTAATTATTAATTTTATAGAAAAACCTATAAATTTGTATTATTGAATCAATTAGTAATATTTTTGATAGATTTAACGAAGTAGACACTTCTGCGAATGGCACAAATTAATTTTTGTCCATTTGGTTATTTATTGAAATGCCTTTTGAGCCGATGTTAATACCGGCTTTCGTAATTGATTGTTTGAACTGTGTAAAAACGGAAAAAGCTTTCTCATTATGAATTCGTTTATATTTTGTGTAACAATTAACTTCTTTACTCAGATATACGTGTTAAAGTTTATTAATAAATTACTTTCAATACCTAATTTTATATATATCTATTAAAAATTAGAAACGCAAAGTTTTTATTTAATTATCTTCATCATTATAAAATCTGTGAGAACTTACTGCTGGACATAGTCATCCTCAAAAACAAGGAAAAATTTGCTTGCATTATTGCTGCGCTGGGCAGGCGTAGTGGCAAACGCAGAGCTTCACGACAAGAATGCTACTGCCCATCCCCGCCATGATGCGTTTGAGCTACTCAGCATCGGCCATCTACCGCCATCTGTAGGATCCGGTATCTCAGCCACCTTTTATTACGTCTGGTACGGAGAGAGGTGCTATTCTATTTTGCCGGTACCACACGGCTGAATAAAACGGTTAAATAGAATACCTGGTGGCGATAAATATACTGTTAACACCTGGTCCCAACCTCGTAAAATATGTTTTTTACCTAATAAAGAGGCACAAAAGCAAATAAATAAATAACCTGATTGAAATTAGATCGAAGAACTTTTAGAGGTAACATAAAGGTCATCGACATTTGTTGCGCTCTCGCCTATTCCAACTATCAAATAGCGGTGTTCGCATTGCTGTGTTCCGGTTTTTATTGCTGAGGCAGTGAAATTACTGGGTAATGTGACGTAATATTTTCAAGCCGCATGGTTCACGAATCTTAACGTAGATATCACATCCCTAGATAAAAACTATAACAGCTTAACACTAAAAACGTTATAATTTACGATTGTATTTGAGTTCATTGTCCGTTGCCGTGTGGTACCGGCAGAGTGCAATAATACCTCCCTTTGTACCAGGTGTCATGAGTGGCGACTAAGGTGCCAAAACCGACAGATATACCGGCGGTATATCCATCCAAGAGAGTGTAGCTCAAATATACAGGGCCGGATACTATATATTTGGGCAGCAGCATTCCCGTCGCAAAAGCTGCACTCTGCGATTGCCAACACGCTTGCCCAGTGCGGCAATTATGGGCAAATTCTCCCTCTTTGAGGAAGCCTCTGTCTATCAGCTTCCAATGGCTGTGATTATGATGATTGGAGTACATGTTTGGCATTCTATTAAAAAAAAAGAAACACATGTTGTACATTGAAATTTCCGATGGAATTTGACATATTTGTTAAAATATTCGAATAAATGGCGATGTTCCCAGAAGTGTGGGATATATACGTTGCATATATGTAAGTTGATGCAGTATTTTTCTATAAATGCGATATCCTTTCATATCGAGCGTATATAGGCTGCAATGACGTGACGTTTACAATAGGCTTGTTTGCCGACAGTATATATAAAGTCTGATTTAAATATAGGTGGATGGGTATTGCAGCAATATATATATATTCTTTTTAAATAAATTTAGAGGTTTTTTTTTAATTTTACGTATATTTAATAGTATATGCTGAATTTGCCAAATACAATAATACCAACATAAAGAACTTATGCGATACTATGACATTGACATTTGTCATTCTCATCAAGATACATTAAAATGACCAGTCATAGCAAAAAAGAAAGTATTTTTCATCTCTTTTGAAAAAAAAAGTTATATATTTTTGATATTATTAAATGCCTAATAATAGACCTTGAACGATAAAAGGAAAATAAAAAATATAAGCAATTTTCTACCGAGAACTGTGTAGCGTGACAACAAGTTTTGGTACTATTAGCGTGCAAGCATTAAAACGTAGTAATTGGCTGTGTATTTGTATGAATGTGTGTGTGGAATAAGGAAATTATTTGTTTACGGAACTAAAAGGTCAGTGGTTGAAAATGAGGCGGTGAAAATCAGTGGCGTTTAAAGCTAGTTACGGTGCTTTCTTTTTGTCGTTAAAAGAATAAGCAAGAAATTCCCATAAAATCCATGATAAGTAACACATAAAGCACAGACAACATAAATATACTATTTAAATACATATATTTAACACCCAGATACAGAACAAACATAAATATCATCATACAAATATTGGTGTATAGTACTTGAGATTATTGCACTGTTTCAGATACCGCTATCCGTCGATTCTAGTACCTTAATGCAGTGGGACATACAATTATACTTTGCTGATATCATAGAGCTCGCCTTTATTACCACCAATTGTCATAAATATGCATTTAAAGGCTACACTTGTTATTTTCTATAGTCAGTTAACCGTAACACAAGTGCTTTAAGCTTCGGAGTCAGGTCAATGTATGGGATGTTGTGTGAATTTTTTAACAACATACAAACAAAACAAAGAAAAGTGCAATGTATAACAAAGGTGTATTCATTGTCACAACTCCACGAGTGCCCTATTATCAGCTCTGCTTGCTTGCATGATAATTACTGCGAGGGCTGGCACGCGACCCAACTCAAGGTTGATTTATTTATATTTTGACCCAGGTGGTGACCCTATGCGACAACGTTCTTTAATACGAGTGTTAAAAATGATAAATGAGGCAGGGTGGAATAATATCTTTGATTGTATCAGGTGTCATAAGAGGTGACTGGCGTATCGGCACCGTTAGATAGCAGAGCACAACAAAGGAATCACAAATACAAAACTAAAATACATATACTAATGCCCAGACACGTAAAATAGACACCTGTGACATCGGGCACGTTTGTTACTACACTGTTGTTTGTTAGTTTATATATATATATATTTCACTACTAAGTCCTGTAATAGTCGTTTGTCGTCTAGTAATAGTCGTTTCAAACTGTGATTTTTTTTTCTCATTTTAAGTAGTAGTAGTAGTAATAGTAGTTGTAGTAGGGTTCGATTAACTAACCCAAGACTAAAATTAACGACGATAATATTAATATTTGTTATGTGGTTGTGTGTGCTAGATCTGTATTAGGTATTATATTTGTCACTGTTCTGCGTTCTGATAATTGGAAAACAAGTGCTTTACGCGACATATCTCGGAGTCAGGACAATGTACTGTTATTTGAATTATCATTAATTGAATTAACCTAGAGTCGATGAGATGTTAATTTTCTTTTGCATTTTTTGTACTACAAGTTTCATTAAGTTATTTCAGTGACCTGTCGCTTAAATTGCCAAAATGATTAAATACTGTACAGCTTTTACTACAATCCATAGACGCTCAAAGTATCGTATAAATAACGATATCACTATATCTTCGTGACCTTTACGCTCTGAGGTTATCGTGACACATCACCAAGAAGTTTTATATGATTTACTTTTTTGTAAAAATCATGTTTTTATTTTATTTGTAGCTTAACTGAAATAGAATTCAATGTGAACTTTGGTTTACTATAAATCCTATTTGAGAATGTATTTATGAGGACATTATATAAGGAATAATAATAATAACTTTAATCAACAAATGGAAAATTAAACTATTATACATTTCAATGCTCAAGTACCGAAACTAAGTCTAGCTAGTTCTTATAGGGACTTGTGCTATATAATGTGAATGTATGTGTATATAGACGAATCTTGATTTAATCAGTCTCTTATCCATCTGTTTTTCTCGTATGTGTGGAACACGTAGACGCATCAGGCAAATAAACATCTAATATGGATGGGCCTGTAGTAGTGGTCCTATTTTGTGCGCCGAGGGTTTGATTCCCACCCAGAGCAAATATGTATAAGAAGATATTTATGTTTGTTCTGTGTCTTGGTGTTAAATATATGTATTAAGTAGTACATTTGTGTTTCCTCTGTTGCCTGGCGTTTGTAACACAAGTGCTTTAAGTGACTTACCACGGAGTCATGTCAATATGTAAGAAGTTTTGGGAATTTATTATTATTATTATAATTAACACCTGTGGTCACTTGTCGCTTAAAATTGTTAAGAGAAAACATCAATTTATAAAATTAATGTGTATCGGTGTTTGTCCTGGATGAATTTCTGAAATACTGATCCAACTTTAACAATTTTTATCTTACTGTGTAAAATTTGATGCAACTTGAGAGATGGGATATTTCAAGTCTCGATTTGAAGTCGCAAGTCGTTTTTTTCATGATAAACATAAGTTTATAAATAAAAATAACGTCTGTCGAGTCAGCGAGTATATACATATGTATTCGAATATAAATATAATCATATAACAGTCTACAGTAACAAAGGCTGTTTGCGTGCCGGCACGATCGGGCTACACAATTTACATGCAGTTGTAATAATTGGTTGCGTTTAAGTGGGGTTAATAAACTTTTGGGCCAAGTTTGAGATAAAGGCATTCGAGAAATGACGACCAATTTACGGGATCATTTTAAGGTCATGAGAAATAATGGGGGGAGGGAATCTGAGGACAATGTGCAAGATATTAAAATTTTTATTATCCCAGATTCCCAGATTTCTATATATTCCCACAGCATCTCATACATTGACCTGATTCCGTGATAAGTCGCTTAAAGAACTTTACGGAAAATAGAGGAATAACAAATTTACTACTTAAATACATATATACTCATTACCTTTACATACATTACATTATTAAAAAAATACGTTACCAAAATTATTTCAATCATTTGTACATGACGGGCCAGTTTTTAAAATATCGAGGTGTTTAAAACGGTACGTTCTATATTTAAATTTTGGTTTGATGCTCGTTTTTACAGAAAACCACTTTTTATCGTACATTTTTGCAGACACAAAAGCAGCATCCAGATACAAAACAAATATAAATAACATCATATAAATATTTGTCCTGGATGGTGATAGAACCCACGACTTTTAGCGCACAAGACCAAGTCACTAACATCTGCGACATCGGGCCTGTTTACATTTTTTTATGTCATGCTTCTATACAAACATACATCACGCCTGTGTACCGTCTGAGTAGAGACTATGGATCCACTCGCTACGATCTTAACACACATCCCACTTCCTTTACTAGTGTTAGACCTGCATGCTCGTTTATTCTCGGTACTTCTTTAAACACCTTGTTAAGTTTTGTTTTTTTTTTCTATCAGCCGAGGTCAACAAACAAGCATACAGTCCACGCGATAGTAAGCGTCACTGCAGCCTGACGTTCGTAATTAAAAAAAAATCACTAACGCTTTGCCAACCTTCACAAGGTTGGCAAAGCCTTAGTGATTTTTTTGAGGATATTATAAGACATGATTTTAGGTCAAATGTATATTTGACCCAAGAAAGTAGGTCAGGGTGAGTGACAAGAAATCTAAAAATGCCGGTGTGCGGCCTAGTAGGAAAGTATGTGATCTTCCACAACTTTATCATTCGCACCGCGGAATGGTTATTATGCGAGGCACGCGAATTCGATATCCGCGCGAACAAAACACAATTGTGTTAATCTGGGTGTTTGCGGCACGTTCCTCTTTTATACGTTTATAGTTTCCAAAACGGGATATGGCATGTTCATTTTTCAGTTGCGTATATTTAGGCTGACAAGAATATTACCTCCCAAAAAACCAATTGAGGTACCGGAATGGGCAGATGGCGGGATATCCACGCATTTCCA
This sequence comes from Heortia vitessoides, assembly GCA_020976665.1. Taxonomy (NCBI): domain Eukaryota; kingdom Metazoa; phylum Arthropoda; class Insecta; order Lepidoptera; family Crambidae; genus Heortia; species Heortia vitessoides. The sequence goes on along the minus strand of JACJUM010002279.1, from coordinate 13,701,828 downwards.
TTTCCCAGGTTTTGGTGGTGCTTACTATCAAGGTGCTTATTATCAATGCTTGTTTGTTGTACTGGTATAATAAAAATAAATTATAAGTTGAAATGGTAACAAGTTCGGCAAAGTAGAATAGTACCTCCCTCTGTAATAGGTGTCGTAAGTGGCGACTAAGACACTAGAAACGATAGATGGCGGTATATCGATCCAAAACAGTATAGCTCAAATCTCAAGGTGGAGATGGACAACAGCATTCCTGTCGCAAAAGCTGCGCTCAGCCATTCCCAACATGCTGGCCCAGCGCGGCAATGAAAGGCGAAATTCCCCCTTTTTTAGGGAGGGCCATATCCAGCGGTGGACTTCCAATGGCTCGAATAATGATAATGATGACTATTTAGTAGCTGTGCCCCGCGGCTTCACCCGCATCAAGTAAGCACCACTCACTTATTATAAGTAACGTACAACACGTAGGACGGGTATGCTGTCGCTCATCCCTGCCCTGTGCATTCAAGCTACACTGTTTCTGATGGATTTTCCGCTCGGTCCGTCGGTTCTAGTACCTCTGTCGCCACTTACGACACCTGATACAGGGTGAGGTACTATTATACTCAGCCAGTGCTAATTCAATATGTCCCGAAGCTAAATAGTTATTAAAACTTAATTACTTTTCTTGCTAACTCTGTTTTTTTATACAATAAATAATTTACAAACATGCATACCGGCCATGTTATAGTAAGAATCGCTGTATACGCGCTCAGGTTATTAAGGTCAAACAATGCAAATATAAAAATAGGTTAGAATAAAAAAGTAACCTATGCGGACGATTTAGTGAGGGACAGCTCAGCAGGGATAGAGACAGCTCTATACCTCTTATTTAATTTTTCTTATTTAAAACACATGACGTCCACAGGCGCCTGAAATGAAGATGGACACAGCGTATACTAAGAGAGGAAAAAGAGAAATGGACGAAAATAGTAATAGAATGGTATCCGGGAATCAGTAAAAAGAGTAAAGGTAGACAACGTAAATGATGGGTGATATCAACAAGATACGAGCAAAATGGACACGCACTGCAAGGATCAGAATAAAATAGAAATCTTTATTATAATCTATCTACAAGCTGGAAAAGAAAAACCAATTGTCAAAAGAAACTAATAATTAAAATAAGTTAATTGTATGGAAAAAGAAATACGTTGCAGTGAAATTGTGACTCTTCTACCTCTAGTATTTAAAGTAATTGATTTGTTTTAATAAAATTTGTTTATCGACGGTGACTGTTGTTAATAATAATTAATTGAAGGATATTAATATCTATCTTCTTTTATTTAGCAATTATTAAGCGGGTTCTAATTATTTAGCAATTTACGCATGTTTTTCCTACCGAACTTATCATTACTTGCGGTACCGGCTCAGTAGAATAGTACCCTCCCCCCCCCCTCCTTCAACAACCAGGTACGGCACTTTGTAAGATGGTAAATCCACCCGAAACAGCGTAGCTCAAATGCAAATACCACCACACCTGCCCAGAGACCTAACTCCATATCTTTCTTTACCAATCCCTAAACAAGCTTTTGTAGCACGATGATATTCGTACAATATCTCATATTTTGACCAGGCTGCAAGGTATGTCACTTTTTGTACTTGGGTTACAGACACCAGACAACAGAGCAATCATTAATAATACTTAACTATATATTTTTACACCCAGACACAGAACAAACAAATATCTTCACGAATGCGTAAGGATTTTAGTGCAATCATTCTAGTGTTATATGCGTCAGCATCTCAAACGTTGACTAAATCTGAGGGAGGTCACCTAAAACACTTGTGTTACTGACATTAGACAACAGAAAAATTATAAATATAATACCTTAATACATATTAGTAACACCCAGACACAGGACAAACACGAAAAATTTCCATATAAAAAAATCCCTTAGCGGATAGGATTTCTATCATCTGTGCCATCGGGCTCATCTAATAAACAATTTATGGTCAGTAAATTGAATTAAGATTTTTTCTTGTTACGCAGAGTCGTGATGGTGTTCATAATTTAGTTTGCGAAATAATTCATAAAAGTCTGTTACTAAGTCCCAACATAATAATAATAATAATAATAATAATAATAATAATAATAATAATAATAATAATAATAATAAATTCCCACAACATCTCATACATTGACCTGACTCCGAGGTAAGTCGCTTAAAGCACTTGTGTTACGAATGCCAGACAACAGAGGAATCACAAATATACTACTTAAATACATATATTTTACACCCATACACAGAGCAAACACAAATATCATCATATAAATATTTTCTCTGGGTGGGAATCGAACCCACGACCCCTGGTGCACAAGACAGGATCACTACCATCTGCGCCATCGGGATGGAACATAATCTTCATTATGTTCCATCGATCCCTGAAAGGTGCTAATATTCGGAAGTCTGGCCAAAGGTCAGGAACGAACTAAGACATAATTCGTAATAATTTCTAAATTTAACGTGTTCGTAACTTATTTATAAAAACTACTTTAAACGTCATTGAGACGTTTTTGGTCGACATTTTGGTTACTTTTCGGGAACTGCTTTCAAGATTGGTAGCCGCAATGCACAAAGGCTATTTTGTTGACAGCTACCACATGTCATTTGAACAATACGTTTTAGCTGTTGCGAGCGACTGTCGGATTTTCTTTTTATAATCAATCCCCACCCGCAACAAATATTTATATGATAAAAATTATGTTTGTTCTTTGTCTGGGTGTTAAAAAATGTTTTACAGTAGTAAATTTGTGATTCCTTTGTTGCTTGATGTCCGTAACACAAGTGCTTAAAGCGAATTATCACGGATTCAGGTCAGTGTGTGAAATGTTTTTGTTCATTTATTATTTATTTATTAATTATATGAGTTTAATTTTAGTCGGTGTAGTGCGATCCAAGTCCACCTCTGTAGTCGAGATCAGCTCCCATTCGCCGACAATATTACCTATAACGTTTGTATTGCGTGACGCTCGCTTCCCCGTGTACTACTTTCCAAGTGTATTTCACACGAGATTACACTTTGTAAATAATGTATTGTTGCTTGGAATTGTTCGTATGCGCTTACAATAGTTATCCATTACAGTTTTGGAAGTAATTAGTGTTGGGCAGCGAACGGTGTTGCGTAATGGATAGTGTCCATAGCGAATTAAACGTGATTATAATTAGTTATAATAATATATATTCACACAACATCTCATACATTGAACTGACTCCGCGATGAGTCACTTAAAGTATTGTTGTTATAGACATCAGACAACAAAGAAATCATAAATATAATACTTAATTACATATTTTTAACACCCAAACAGAACCAAAACAAATATCATCATATAAATAATTATTTTGGATGGGGATCGAACCGACGACCCTTGGTTCTTAAGATAGAGTCACTACCGTCTTCACCGCCGAGCCCGCCAAAGATTTTATAAGTTCGTGGCATTACAAGGATATCACTACTGCGTCGCTAATGGTCGGACGAAGATATGATATCACAATACCCATTTCACGATTGAATGTGAATTAAGTAGTAAGATACTAATCATTCATTTGCGTACATTTGTAAGTGTATGCATACACAGACATGCATACACCCACAAATGCATACTATGTACATACATTTACGTTTTTATCCATTTAATTAGTTTTATTGTATATCTTACGAATTTTATTTACGTAATTATTACATAATGTCTTTACTTTTTACATCAAGTCAGGGTTTGTTTCCTAAAATTTTTCTTATAATAACTTTTTTCTTCCTGATTGAGGAAAAAGTTGCCTGTGGTTTAAAGTGCAATATATCCTAAGTCGAAATACGACAAAATCAGTTACGCGTCAATACTTAAAATTCTAACAGACAGACATATTTACACTTGAATTGATATATTCATTCATACATCGGTCTATCTTTAATATGCATCATGTAATATGTATCATGTTGATGTTTTGCTTCTGACGTATCAAAAGTCTACGAGTTCAGCTGCACGCTAATCTGCTACGATAGGTCGTAGTAATCTCGTAGCTGCAGCTACAACAACAGCTACAACTGGGTAGGACATCGTAGTCACTGCGCGAGTTGTGCTACAACTACTTACAACAATTTATTTATCGATTTTGATATATTTTCATTGATTTATTTAATTAGCACAATTACTTACAAATCATTATATCAGCCTTAGGTAATATCTTTTATTAGCAACGCTGCGCGGTTTAATCAATAGTTCCCTTTTCGATAGTTTATGGGGATATCACACAGTTTATTTTACTCGTAGTTCACTGACTAATAGTGAAGTAATGTTTAAATAATTTTAGTAGATTTAACATTATTTGTTTATATATTTCTAATTTAAGGATATCTACCTTTTTACTAAATATAATATATTACTCTTAAACTCTACGTCTATATTACTCTTAAATAATGTAGTTTTAGTGAATGTATTTCCAATATCGTTATAATTTCGTTTCGTTCGTTTCCAATATGGTTATAAATAAAAAAACTAGTGTTTATTTTTTATAAAATTAGATTTAACAACAAAGAGGGATATCTGCGCATAGTTGCTTTGGAGGCGTGATCGCGACATCTTACCGTCCTGTAGTATTTTAGGTACTGTCGCCTCTTGCGGCACCTGGTGCAGACTGGGGCACAACTTTGCTGGTATAAAGACACACATTCAGTATTCAATAAATGTTACACAAATAATTTTAATTTAGAAAATGTATTCAATCGTGTTAGACAGTTAGTCGACACACCGCGTACCTCTGGGTATCCAATATCGAATATTCGAAATACTTTTTGATCATTAAAAGAGCTAAATACATATTTTACGAGGCAATGGAATGAATATTGAATTTTTTTTACGGTGATAAAATCTATTAGCTAATAAAATAACTTTCAAATTTCAAAATAACCTCTTTCAAAGAACCGTGAAATTATTTACACAGTCCTATTACACAAGATTATTCATGACGAAAATATACGATTTAATATTTTGCATGAACAGGTTGTTAATCTTATCATTTCTTATTTCATTCCCATACGGGATATGTTAAACAGCATCTTCAGAGTACCAGCAAGACTAAACTAGGCGGGATTACACCCTTTCATTACTTGCAAATTCAAAATTAAGTATGAAATCCTAATATTGACTTTCTCTATGATTCTGAGCGTTCTTTTAGAGGAAGAGAGTGGTGTTAAACGTTTATTTTATAAGTTTGAATTATGGCTACTATAATGAAGTGGTATATACTATTAATTTCATCATCATCATTATCATTGGTGCCGTCAAACGTCCACTGCTGGACATAGGCCTCCCAGAAAGAGGAAATTTTATTAATAAATGCCGCGTGGTGCAATAGCAGAGCGTAGTTTTGCGACGGCAACGTTACGTCCCACCTGCGCCCTGTTGCTTTTAGCTAAGCTATTTCAGCAGTATATACCATCAAGTGTCGGTTCTAGTACTTCAGTCGTCTCTTACAACATCTGGTACCTACTATTTTAACCTGCCGGAACCAAAAGGCACACAATCCTGATCTAAGCTGTAAATAACTCTTTCCAGTAAATTAAAACTTTTAATGCAGTCTCTGTTCAAGTGTTCCTATTTAAAATGCACTTCTTCTTGCCTGAACAAACAACAATTGTTCCCTTTAACTTTCCGTTGCGAGTGAACCTCAAAGGTTTTTCCTATTCCATATTAATGAACGGAAAAACCTTTTGGAAATAGTTTCAAAGGTATTTGCCATTTGAGTGAAAGAAATGCACCTGTCGACACAATATTAGACTTTGAAGAATTACTGCATATTGAATGTTTAACTTAAATTTTTAAAAAAATATTTTTAGATTTGTGGTATCAGTAATCTGAGATGTCCACTGCTGGACATAGGCTTCCCCAAGATAGAATGAATTTTGAACATAATTGCCGTCCTAGGCAGGTATGGTGGTAATAGCACAGTGTAGCTTCTCGATGGGAATGCTGTTACTTACATAAAAATTTGCTGAAATTTAGTCAATAGGTACCTAATTACTTAGCTACATTAGAAATGCTGCACACGGGATTATATTGAAACTTCCCACGAAAATATGTCGTTTTATATCAAAAATAGATTATAGCTTTTATTTGGCTGCTATCAATCTTATTTATGTACACAAAAAGAGAAGCTGATATATAATCTGTCTGATATATCAAAGCAGGGTAGAGAAGAAAGACGCAAACTAAAAGGGGTTCAAGTTTCTTGAAATTTTGCACAGGGGTTCTTTATGTAACGTAGGGGAGAAAAAAATGAAAAATAACCCTACGGGGGTAAAATGGAGGTGCAGAAGTTAGTATGAAACTTTTTTGTTTTTAAGGTTATTCAAATAAATTTCAGGAAATAAAACTCAGGTAAAATATTTTTTTTCAAATTACCGTTGAAAGATCACAAATTGGTGGTGCAAAAATCACATGAAAGAAAAGCATAAATGATATTTAATTGTTCTACATCTAAACGCGAGTGAAACCGAGGGGCACTGCTAGTATTTTAATATAATATTACGAGCAAACCAATTTTGTTGCAAAACATTTACAGATCCTGTATTAACATCCCCAGGAATTACCAAGCCAACCACTGTCAGAGGCGGGTCGAGGAATACGAAAACAAAAAAAAAAATACACGTTCCAAATAAACTACCGGTTCACTATAAAAACCGGTAAACCGTCCGTGATTCGAAGTGAGCTTTATTTATTTCTGCTTCAGCTAGCCGTTTGAACTTTGAAAAAAAAAAGCGAATCCGTTCAGCGAATGAAAAGAGAATTTTCTTACTACCACATTGTGTTCTCTTAATTTGTGGTGTTTAATCTATTTATGGAGTGTGGACTTGCGAGTTATCTGGAAATGTATAAAAAGGTTTGTGACCTTTTTACAGTTTATGGAGTCAGCACTGAGTTAGAGTTATAGTTTTAACAAGACGTATTAAGTAACGCAGAGTAAAAATCGATGAGACCTGATCCCAAAATAAGAAGCTTAAAGCATTTGTGATATATCAAACAAATAGAAAATCACAAATATACTACTTAAATACATCTAACCCTCAGACACTGAAAAAATACAAATATCATCATATATATATCCTCGGTGGGGATCGATCCCATGATCTTCAGCGCATACGATAGAGACACTACCTACCACCTGCGCTTTCAAGCCGGTCGAAAACCGAAGCTACGCTCAGCGATCAACCACTTCCCTCTTGGGAAAGCTTCCAACAGTGAACATTCCACGGTTTCTAGGATAAAGTTGAAAATATTTATTCAGTTTTTAGGTTTATAGAAAACGAACCAGTAAATAAAATAGTCGACTCATCGCCACTCTCGGCACTCTCCTGTAACATTTTTGAATGAACCAGCAACATAACCAAAATAATGTTGAATACATTAATGCATTTTGTATCATAACCCAGGACACAACTCGCGGAAACTCCCAGTAGAAAAATTAAAAAAAACAAATATCGAAATAAACTAGTCGCTTCACAATTTCAACCTGTGAATTTGTACCGGTCGTAACAAACAGATATATTTATATCCGTGTCCCATTTACCAGTTACTCTTGTATGCAATATAAATGTTGATAGCAATAGATCGGCTCTGATAATAATCCATTGTGCTTGAATTTGAAAATTCAAAAAAAAGCATATCACACAACATCTCCTACAATAACCTGACTCTGTGGTTAGTCGCATAAAGTAATTGCGATACAAAAGCATAAAGCAAAAATCAATGTAAGCAAAGTACTTAAATACATACTTTTAACACCCAGACACATTACAAACACAAATATCAACATATCAAGCCTGGCGCATACGATAGGATCACTACCACTTGCTCTATCAGGTTCGTCAGAAAAAAATTTTTGGGATATACTTCTCTCATATAATTAAATGTTGTGTTAAATATTAGCGGGTAATAAGATGAATAAAAATTGCTGATCAGGTTTTAAATAAGAATGACACATTTAAGGGAACCTTTAAGATTCCCTATAAAAAGTGTGTGAATAATGTTTTCTGTCCTATTTTATTCGCAATGGGTCGTGGGTTCGCATCTCCATAAATTCTAAGAGCACGTACCATCCGCTATAACCAATTAATCCGCGTATCAAAAAACCGACCAAGCAAAATTGAATCTTATATTCGCTTATTAACTCACTCAATCGATCAGTCACGGCCGCCTCAGATTAACTCAATCTTTGCCAAGACAAGCGGCAATAAGCTGTGGGTATATCAATCTTCTTTTAATTATCCACGAGCCTAGCGCAAACAGATTATCAATTTGTGGGTCTTTCTTCTAGGTTTATAAAAGAAAGCGCTTTTAACGGCTTTAAAATGCGGCTTATCAAATAGGAAGGAACGATTACTTCATCGGCCAAGCTTTAATGTCGTTAATAGATTTTAAATTTTTATTAAACTACTGTTTATAAAAAAATGTTCCAAATATAACAATAAGTGTTGATTACGATCCAAACGCCTGCCAAGTTCTTCTGCAAATTTGTTTATGATCGTATTGCATTTGAAGTGCAGACAGGAATGAAATATTTCCTACACCTATACATGAACATTTTTTTTTTGGGAGGCCTATGTCTAGCAATGGACTTCCAGTTAGTTAATCTATCTTGTGCGCCAAGGGTCACGCATACACAGGTCTCAGGTTTAAGTAGTATATTTGTGATTCCTCTGTTGTGTAGTGTCCGTAACACGCGTGCTTTAAGCAACTTACCACGCAGTCAGGTCGATGTATGAGATGTTGCGAGAATGATAATAAAACTATTTAGTATAAGCGGTGCTGTGAGATACCGGCAGAGTAGAATAGTACCTCCCACTTCATCAGGTGTCGTAAGAGGCGACTAAGGTACCAGAACCGACAGAAGGCGGTATATCCATCCGAAACAGTACAGCTTAAATGCACAGAGTGGAGATGGGCAGCAGCGACCCCGTCGCGAAAATGCGTTAGCGATTGCCAATACCAACCCAACGCGGCTATTATGGGCAAAATACTTTCTTTCTTGGAGAGGCCTATGTCCAATAATGGACTTCTAATAGCTAGTATGATGATGATCATGATAAGTGATTAGGGTAACCAAATTCACTTCTATATACCACATCACGTAGGCTCTTAGTTGATAAAAGTTATTTAAGTGACCAACTTATTAGTTGAGTCGAGTTACGTTTGTACAGAAGTTAAAATTTAATTAAAACTTAGTAGATTAGATGACTTTACACGTAACTTATTTCAAAATGATTACTCGACATCTTGTTGCTTTAATTAAGTAATTATTTATTTTTTTTAGAACAGATTGGTTGGATACTATAAAAATAAATACCATTCTTTATTTAAATGTTTCTAAATTTGAGACACTCGCCTAAATGATATCATAAGTCGTGAAACTATACTATTTCTGGAAAAATGTTGAAAGGACAATTCATCGTTTTTATCGCGTTCAGGTACTTTATTCAAATTATATCAACTTAGTATTTTTTTATATTTCTTTTCCATACCAATAGTACAAAAATATACTATATTTACCCATTTTAGTTTTTTTTTAGTTTGGATTTAATATTTTCTAGCACGTATTTTAATTATAATAAAGATGGTTTTTTTTATGGCTAAAAATGCGTTTTACTCAACTTAATATATTTTTATTATTATTATAGTAATAAATGCGTCGATTTTGAATTTTTTTTATTAAAACGTTGACAATCAGGTATGTAGTACGCGTGGTCATAAGCTTCACCGTAGCCCATAGGCGTTAGTACCTATTATTCCAAATATATCACTAGCACATTGCCAACGCTGTAAATATTACGTCGCAATACCCAGTAATTTCATTATCCCTCTCACCCTTCAAACCGGAACAAAGCAACGCGAACTCTGCCGTTAGACGGTAGAAATAAATTAGAAAAAGGTCTACCTCTAGTTCACTTTCACTATTAACATATCCGATAATTAAGTACACTTCAAATCGTAAAAAAATCGGTTAAGGCTAGAAATTTTCTCAATTCATTGATTATATAATAATAATAAATTCCCACAACATCTCATATATTGATCTCCATTATCTCCGTAGTAAGTAGTCGCTTAAAGCACTTGTTTTGCGGGTGCCAGACAACAGAGCAATCGCAAATATATACGACTTAAATTCAATACCCAGACACGGACCAAACACAAATATTGTCATATAAAAAATATTTGCTCTGTTTGGAAATCGAACCCACAATCTTTGGCGTATAAGACAGAATCACTTCCATCTGCGCCATCGGGTCCATCAAATTAGACAGATAAAGGCGATACTGCTCCCAAAATGAGAGTCCAAAATTTAAGGCGACGTCTCTCCCTAATTTGACGTTGTTGAGACGAAGATAATTGCGTTTTAGCTATAGGAATGTTCAATTTTGTAGGCAAGCACAGATAAGCCTATGGGTTAAGAGGAACGCGATGTGAAATTGCTTGTTGCTTCGTGTAAACAGAGACAGTTTCAGCATTTTGTAATACGTGAAGATGGTTAAGGTATCTTATAAGATTACGGTAGGATTTTTTAAAAAGCTCGCACCTTTAATATTCTGCGAACATTAAAGGTAGAGGCTTAATTTATTTTTTCATTTAAACAATTAAAATATTAGCTTTTCTCCCGAGAATTTGCTCGTGAGACTTTTATCGCCTATCCCTGAGGAACTCTTGTTAGTCCCATAAAAAAATCTATGTCGCTTTCTGACGGCGTGACGTCGTGTGGATATTATAAATAAGAAAAGTAAACATCAGATTAAATCTATCCTATGGGAACATGTTTTCGGGATAAAAAGTAGTTTATGTGTAAGTTGAAGCAATCAATAATCTCTGTGCGAAATTTCATTCACATCTGTTTCGACGTTCGGGTGTCAAAGAATAATAAACATACATCAAGTCCATTCTTAAAAATGTTGGCGTTTGTAATATTAATTAAGATCATTATACAAGCCATTGAAAGTCCACTGCTGGACATTAGGGGGGCCCAAGAAAAGGAAAATGTTGCCCTTAATTGTCGCGCTGGGCAAGCGTGCTAGCTAATCGCAGAGCGCAGCTTTCGCGATTGGAATACTGCTGCGCATCCCCGCCTTGTGCATATTCCGGATGGGTATACCGCCGTCTGTCGGTTCTGGTACCTTGGTCTCTTACGACACCTGGTGTAGTGGGAGGTACTATTCTACTCTGCCTGTACCTCATGAAACACGTGTAAAGTATGAGGACTATAAAATCAGTATTAAATAGCCCACTTCCAGGCTATATAACATCACGCTAGCATCAATAAATCGATTATCCTTTAATTTTAGGTTAAAAATAAACTTATGCGTTGCTTCTGAAAACGAAGAAACGACAATTAAAGTCTATTCTTCCACCAATTATTCTTATTTATCTATTTTAATCTAATACAATGCTATTTTTTTCATAACCTCTCAACTGACCATTGACCTCAGACTCTAGCGCTTGTCAGTTGTCAATGTCATTGGTAATGTACAAGCGCGGCAAAATTCAAAATTAAAGAAATATTATTTCTTTACACCAATAACAACAAAGCATAATTTATACTAGGTTTATTTTACAATTTCGTGGCTGAAACTGCGAGGATACTTATAAATAAATTACATCTTAATATGCCTGAATTCAATTCCTTTCAATAAGAATTAAAGACTCGAAGTAACTTATTCAGTTAACTGGAATCTTCGGATGAAATAGCGTCTATAATCGTCAAAGTTTTCAGTGTCTAGCATAATTTTAACTAGATATGTCACCATTAAGTTTTACACAGAGTTCAGCGGAGTAGAGGCTTGTCAAAGTGAATTCTCGCTCGCTATCTGCTGGGGATTTTTGTTTGTCGGTTGAATTTTATTAACAGCGATTTCTCACGTAATTCCTTCTCGTGACAATGTGGGGAAACGATATGTTAATTATGTAAGTTGCTAATAATTTATTTTTCAATTTATGAAAGAGTTTCTGAAATGAGATTTTGTCGTTTTAAGTTTATTTGTTACTAACGTACAAAAACGTTTATTTGTATTACGTACAAATCATTTTCCAAATTCTATTTTAGATAGTTCTCCCAATTTTTTCGGAAATATACATTGTCTATATTACTCGGTAAAAAAGAAACACACTTAGAGTGAAAGAATTTATAAAATCGGACCAATAGTTTTTGAGTTAAACCATAACGAACAAACAGAAATCAATTCTTTCCTTTTTATAATATTAGTATAGACTAGTGTTTCGCCCGCGACATTGTCCTCGAGTTTTTGCGTTTTGTTACGTACTGCAAATTATACCATGATAATGATGATGAGGTATTGAAAGTTAATTTTAAATTATAGACAAAGTTCGAACAATTCATTATTTTTTATGTTTTGAAATCAGCAATCAAGCATATATACGATTTGCTTAATGTGTGAATGTAATCGCAGCCTATACAGTATCGTTACAAGGATATCATTAGCGTGTCGCCAACCTTGTGAACTAAAGATAATATGTAACATTTACCCAGTAATTTCAATACCTCTCTCACCCTTCAACCGGAACACAGTAATGCAAACACTGCTATTTGCAGTTACCTCATGTGAATATATATAATGTATATAAAAAGAGAATCTGATTAACTGTCCGTCTGATATATCAGTGTCCCGCATTTCAGTCAGTCGGACTATAAGGCTAACTTATAAGGGTTAAAAAACTAGACATTTTTGTAACGTAGGGGACCTAAGAAAGGATTTTCTAAAATAATAATGAAATTAACCTCTTAAAATGAAGGTGCAAAGTTAGTGAGAAACTGCTGTTTTTGAAGTTTCTCTAATGAAATTCAGTACTTCGTTGAATGTCATGAAACACGTGTAAAATATATTTCGAAAATTATGCTTTAAAAAGGTAAAAGGGGGTTTCAAGAAAACTGGTGGTGATAAACGTTCTACAATCATTATCTATGTAGTAGATAGCGCTAATGAAACCACTGTCTTAAAATTAGTGGTCATACAACTAAACTAGGGCTACATATGTTAAATGCCTGGTTTCCGATCGTTAGGCTTATACAGCTATATAAAACCCTTTAAGTTAAAGGGTTTTAACATTTGACAGATTGGGCAGAGGCGTGACAGCTGCCAACGTGTTTGTGACAAAATGACAAATGTGTAGTAGTGACGGGGATAATTCTAATTGGCCGCACCCAGAAATATGTTAGCGTTGTAATAAATAGCAAAATTGGTAATAAAATTGCGTTATGCTTTTTTAATAGCTATTAATATTAAAGTATATATATATAAAGATAAAACTTATTTGTATACATATTATACTCAAGTTTCAGGTGGGACTCGAACTTTCATCTTTCCTTTGAAAGCAGACACGTCCAACTTTTCCAGATATTCTTTTCGTGCAGAAAATAATAAATAATTAAGTAATTATCACAACACTTCATACATTAACCTAACCGTGGTAAGTCGCTTAAATCTCCTCGACCAATTTGAACAATATTTTCTTTCACCATAAAAAACCTACTTCAGCATCGTTCCCCACCGTGATAGTGGCATGGTAAAAATCAAACTATATACACCTAAAATGGAATGTAATCAAATTTATATTAATGGTACAAAAATATTTTTTTTTGTAATACAAAGTTACATCACCATCAATTAAAATCTATGTTGTATTCTTAAATTCTGATGGTAACAGAAACGCGGTTTCCTGTAAGTATGTTACAATATTTTATTTCGGACGAACCTATTACCAGACTACTTAGTCGTCAATTCCCGCGCCACCAAAAAAAGAGGGCGGGGCCTCTCACAGATGAGAGGTCCGATGCCCGTAATTACCGCGAGTTAACAGTACTGCGCGTTAAGCTACGGTGGCTCCCGCAAGGCTTGCGGGTTCTGAGCGCAATCGACGGCGATCGCTCGAGGGCGCCTTGAGAGGCTCGACCTAGGATCGGGCGGCCATTGTTGGAGGTGAATTTAGTTATACTTATACTAATATCTGTATACATAAAAGGAGAATCTGAATGACTGACATATCAATGCAGGGCCGGAACTATAAAGGTTATGAACATCAAACGTTGCACAGAGGTTCCTTTTATGACTTAAGAGAGCATAATAAAAGGATGTTTGCGTATTCACCCCCCAAAACGATAAAACGGAGGTTCAAAGTTAGTATGAAATTTTGCTGTTTTTGATGCTATAAATGAATTTCAGTATAATAGTTCTTGATGATAAGCCGTGAGGTACCGGAAGAGTAGAATAATACCTCCCTCTGTTACGGGTGTTGTAAGAGGCGACTATGGTACCAGAACCGACAGATGGTGGTATATCCATCCGAGACAGTGGGGATGAGCAGCAGGACTTCCAATGGCTATAATGATGATAATAGTCCTTCAATAAAAGTCATGAGAAACGTATGGAACTCTCATACTAACTTTGCAGCTTGAAATGTTAGTACGAAAGCATTACAGTTCATCACGGGTAAAAACGGGTAAAAAAACTACTAACACTAATTAATAAGTTACAAAAACGTTGACATTTTTTTTATTATTGTAGCTTTCGATCTTATATTTCTTTTCAAATTGCCAAAATAAAAGTCTATTGTTGGACTAACACCTACAATGTTTCGGAAGATTATACCTCCATCTGTCGGATCCGGTACCTTAGTCGCATCTTACAACACCAGGCAGGTAATATTTTCCTTAGCAGTACCCCACAGCAATCTACATGATCATTTCAGCTATATAAAGTCTACAGTTGGAGAAAGATAAATCCAAGCAAAGACAGATATTTATGCCTATAATTGCCGCACTAGAAAAATATAGCCATCGCTGAGTGCAGCTTGGTAACGAGGATGCTGCTGTCCATCCCTATCCTGTAGTATCACAGCTGTATTTGAGATATACCACCATCTATCGATTTAGACTTTAGTCTCATATTACAATATCCAACATAAATGGAGGTGCTAATTTCCTGTGCCCAACAGTAATCCCCATACTCCAGGTGTAACGTGCGAACATTAGCGTAAAAAATCGTCACGAATATCCCATTTGGCATTGTTGTCGGACTTACAAAACGGTTTCCGATACACGGCAGGCCCTTCGTTTGAACTGTTAGTCATTTTTGACGGAGGTGCGACGAAGGGACGAAAACTCGGGCTTAACGTTCTTTTATTGTTTTCACCGTTCTTATTTTCACCTTTGTGTGACAATTCAATCTCCTTCCGGACAACAATGTATGAATCAGAATTCTACAATTATTTCCTTGTATATATACCTTTATTGTATACTAGCGACTCGCCCAGGCTTCGCATGTTTGCAAAAAAAATAAGTTAATGTAGGTTATACCTAAGAGATAGGCATATGCAATCGCAGACTTTTTTGTAGACCTTTTCAAGGTGTAGGTATTTTGAACTGTAGAATAGTAATTTTCCCTGTATCAGGTATCGTAAAAGGCGAAGGTACCAGAATCGACTGATAGCGGTATATTCATCCAAAGCGGTGTAGCTTAAATGCATCTCGGCGGTAATGGGCGGCAGCATTCCCGTCGAGAAAAGTTGCGCTCTGCGACTGCCAATACCCAAATTCTGCCCATTGTGGGAATTATGGCTACAAACTCCTTTTCTAATGGATAGATTTAAACATCTCGTCAGGTTTAGCCAGCATTTGCAATGTTAGCGCAAATAAATGCGATATATACGACATTACATTAGAAAACTCTTAAATGATCAGTGTTTTTCTAATGTATTGTGCATGTATTATACATATAAATATGTCTTTTCAATCGCTCTATAAATTTAAAAAAGCAACAAAATCCGTTGCTTTGTGTCAAAGGTCCAAGCGTACATAGAGTCAGTCAGACGCGCTAAGAGACGACACAAGAATACTACATGGTTTTGATAGCATATATTTATCATCTGGTCGCAAGGCTGAAGGTGTGCGAAAAATGTCTTCTAGACTGTTCAATACGTTAATGAATTGAATTCAAAATAACACCTGTCATTTTGGCCCATGGAATCGAATTGGTTGGTACTTCACTCTCGCCTATTTCTTCCACCAAACATTGGTGTTCGTATTGCTATTTTGGAGGGTAGGGAGGTTGTTTAATTACCGAGTAATATGACATAATATCTTCAAGTCACGAGGTTGGCAACAAGGAAGTGATATCCTTGTGGTCACACTTACTCTCACGCAGGCTAGCTGTCGATTTGATTGACCAGCCCGATGGTGCAGATGGTAGTGATCCTGTCTTTTGCGCTAAGGGTCGTGCGTTCGATCTTTACCAATATATTTGGATGATATTTGTGTGATCTTTTTCCTATTCTAGTATAAAGTGGACGCCAGCTACCTATATTTGATTAAGGACCAGTTTGAGAAGCTTGAACACCTTTGATATTCCTACATTGGATTTATTGTAGGTTCACGCAAATATGATCATGTTTTTGAATTTCGTATAAAGTTTAGATGCCTTCTTATTCGACTTACCAGGAATGTTCATAATCTTTCACTATTATATAATGTACTACCCTGTCCCTTCTCCCCTTCTTATCATAAAAATCCCTAGAAATGCCTGTGCATTCCACAAATTATTTTGATAAATCCTTTAAGGCTCAAGCCATTCGCATGTGGAATGCACTTCCTTTGACAGTCAGACGTCTTCAGTTTTAGGCATAGTATTACTTGACGTTATCATAATTCCCTACATTACACTGTTAGCCGTTAGTTGTACTATGATTAATTTATGTATTGTTTTTATATTCCTGACGTACAATAAAGTAATTATTAATTGGTCTATATCTGGGTGTTGTAGATATGTATTCAAGTAATATCTTTGTGATTCCTCTGTTGACTGATGTCCGTAGTACTAACGCTTTAAGTGACTTAACTCGAAGTCAATTTAAGAATGTGATGTTATGTAAATACTATATTATAAACTAGCTGTGCCCGCGACTTCGTCCGCGTGGAGTAGCTTTTTTTGGTACCACACCTCTTTACCTTAATTTATACAAACTTTGAATGTCATTTTTATTGTTTTCAAATCAATGGCCTGAAAAATAAGTTTCTAGCTCTAAAAATAGCGATACTTCCATACAACTTTTCATCCCCCTTTTCGACCGTTTACAACCCTTATTTTAAATTAAAAAAATAGCCTATGTCCTTTCTCATGGGGTCTAAAGATTGTCTGTGCCAATTTTTATTAAAATCGGTCGAGAGGTTTAAGCGGGAAAGCGTAACAGACAGACAGAGTTCTTTCGTATTTATAATATTAGTAGGGATTGTCGTAAAAAAAGAATGCAAAGAATTATCTTGATATTTTTGCCTAGTGATTTTTATGTTTTCAAAAGCGGTGTAATTAACACACGGACATGTTAGCGGAAAACTAGTATATATAATAAGATTGGAAACTTTTATAAAATAAAACGTACAAATATGTAACACGCTAATGCATTCCGCTGACACATCCATGACAGTCATTGGGATCACTCGTCGTCCCCAAAGACAATGGATTGACGAGGGACGAGCCCTGTTTCGTCCAACTATAATTTGTTCCGACCCACTTGTATATTTGTTTTGACTGTTAACCATGTAATTTGTATAGAGAATTGACTAACGGCTTTATTGTAATTATTAATTAACGGCGATTGAATAGATCGATTAGATAGAATAAATCAAATCAGATTATATGTTGTATGTTTGTTTAATTATCAGATATAGTTAAATTATACGTGAGTAAAATTATATTTAATGGGTACTAATACGTGGTACCGGCAGAGTAGAATAGCTCTTCCCTCTGTACCTGATATTGCAATAGATCGGTGAGGTACCGAAACCGACAGATGACGGTTTATCTATCGGAAGTACTGTAGCTTAAATGCAACAGGGCGTAAATAGGCAGGAGCATTTGCCGTTACCAGGTCGATAAACAAGCATATAGTTCGCGTGATAGTAAACGTCACCGCTGACTATAAACGTTCGTTATCATCATCATGATCATTCAGCTATTGTAAGTCCATTGCTAGACATTGGCTTCCCCAAAAAAGGAAAATTTTCCCCATAATTGCTGGGCTGGGCAAGCGTGTTGGCAATCGCAGAGCGCAGCTTTCGCAACGGGGATGCTGCTGCCCATCCCCACTCTATGCATTTGAACTGCACTGTTTCGGATGGGTATACCGCCATCTGTCGGTTCCAGTACCTCAGTTGCCTCTTACAACACCTGGTACAGAGAGAGGTACCATTCTATTCCGCTGGTACCCCACGGCGGCACTACGTTCGTAATATCACACGGATATCACTGGCGCGTTGCCATCCTTGTGACTTGAAGATATTATGTCACATTACCCAGTAATTTCACTGCCTCTCTCAACCTTTTAATTGGAACACAGCTTTGCGAACACTGCTACACGGTAGAAATAGGTGAGTGTGAGATACCAATGCAGACGACCTTTCAATGACCTCTCATAAATGCAAACATTACAATAATCAATCTTATGTCAATTAAATTCCTTCAAACCGTATGATATTCAATTATTGAAGTTGAATACCTGAGGTTAGTTATCAACACACCAAAACACCTTAATTGTTTGCCGTAATTCACATAACAGCAAAATAATTGTTAGTCATTTTGTACAAACCTATTATATTATTGTCTTCGAGCTGCACATTAGGCAATTATCATCGTATGTTAGGACATACCTAAATATTTATGTGATATATATGTACTAGCTGTGCCCGCGACTTCTTTCGCGTACGATAGTTTTTTTGGGTACCATACCTCTTTATCTTAACTTATATAAACTTTAAATGTTATGTTTATTTATATTGAATCAATGGCCTGAAAATAAGTTTCAAGTGTCTGACTCTTAAAGTAGCGATACTACCATACAACTTTTCTTCCCCCTTTTCAACCCCTTACAACCCTTATTTTAAATTAATATATAAAAACCTATGTCCTTTCCAAAGATTATCTGCCATTGTCTTGTCTGATTGATTGCCAAAGTCTAAGGATTGTTTGTGCCAAATTTCATCAAAATCGGTTAAGAGGTTTAAGCGGGAAAGCGTAATAGACAGACAGAGTTACTTTCGCATTTATAATATTAGTAGGGATATATAAAAATCGTGTCGGTGTTATTTTATGGTAAAATTATACTATATCTCATTTTATAGACGCAACAAAACTTCATGACAGCTATAGACCTACAGTTTGTCATCAACGGGACATCGTCTGTCGACGTATATATATATTCCAATTTCTATCTTTCTCTCACGAACGTAATTTCCTCTAATACTATCTCGCTCTTAACTCCTTCTCATCACCCTAGTCTTTTGACAAATTATTACTGTGACAGTTATCCAACTCTGGAATGCACTTCCGTTGAATATTAAGCAGTCCTCAAAGAAATTAATTCTGAAACGCTTTTTCCATACTGTATTTACTTATGCTGCTTTTCTAACTTTGTAACCTTATTTCTGATATACGTTATTATTCTTATTAATGTACATCTGGTAATATATATAACGATTAAAACAATTACTAGAAGCAATCCTAACAGAACGTTTTCAGAAGCAACGCATAAGTTTATTTTTAACCTAAAATTAAAGGATAATCGATATATATATATATTTCATATTATATGTATTTATTGTGTTTATTTATACAAATATGTATGTAAAGTTTACCTTTTTTGTATATATATTGTCCGCACCACTGTATATATATTGTTTTTCTGTTTCGTGTGATGGTAAACATGGAAATAATGCCAACTGGCATTAAGTACACTATTTGTACATTTTATAATATTTTGTGATATATATACATGTATATCACAAATTTTAAATTTATCTAACAAGCAATCATTGCTTGACATAGTCCTCTCCAAGATAGGGGGATTTTTACCCATAATTGCCGCGCTAGTCAAGCGTGTTGGCAATCGCAGAGCGCAGTTTTACCGTCGGGGATGCTGCTGCCCATCCCCACCCTGTACATTTGAGCTTCACTGTTTTGGATGGATATACCGCCATCTGTCGGTTCTATTCTCATCTAGGGAGAGGTACTATTCTACTCTGCTGGTACTACATGCTTCGCTTCAAATCGGAACACAGCGAACACTGCTATTTGGCAGTATAAATAGGTGAGAGTGAGGTACCAATGCAGACGACCATTATCTCTTACAATCTATTAGCCTACAGTTACTCTAGTTAGGTGTTGTGTGAGTATAATTGTTATTATGTGTTTTGTAAATTGAGTTTCTCAGGATGCCCTGAATGACTGTAATAAAAATATACGAGATGTAAAGTGTATTTTTGTATTCTTAAAGAATCTGACTGATAAGTGTCTGATAGTCTTTATATTTTTTTTATGTAAAAATTATTATTTTTATTATGACCTCCGTGTTAGAATAAGAGAGTGCAATATACAAGTCCAATATTATTCCAATTAGCGTTTCCGATTGTTTTAGAAACAACGGCAAAACAGGAAGCGAAGTATCAGTCCAATAATAACTGTGTAATCTTATATTTGAACATTTTGTTTGGAAATGAATAAATTGGAAGTTTTATGGATTTGTTGAGTGAATGAAGTATGAATTAATAACTGTCGTTTGTAAATTTTTTAAGAGAAAGATTTAGGGTTACAGATGAAATAAGCAACACGTTATTATTTATTTAGAACACAGTTTCTAAAGATATAACAAAGTACTAACAAGTTTACTAAATTAATTATTTTTTCTTGAAGCAATCGTTGAAGCTTAAAAAATATATACGATTTATTAAATATAAGATTCAAAAGATAGCGCCGATTTCTCAGCACAAAAAGATTACTAGGAAATAATCGATGCGTCTTCTAAGGTCCTGGTAGCACATCGGCAGAGCAGTCCGCCGAAAAGGTAAGTTGCAGGTTCGATTCCCATCTGAAATCCAAGAAAGCTTGAAATATTTCAATTTGTTTTATTAATATATCGCATAATACCAATCAAATATCTCAATTGACGTGAAGTCGACTATGTGACCTAAGAATATTATTTCAGAAGATCAGTAATTTTACTGTCACCCCACATACCCT
Organism: Heortia vitessoides; assembly: GCA_020976665.1. Taxonomy (NCBI): domain Eukaryota; kingdom Metazoa; phylum Arthropoda; class Insecta; order Lepidoptera; family Crambidae; genus Heortia; species Heortia vitessoides. The sequence continues at coordinate 13,680,741 of JACJUM010002279.1, read as the reverse complement.
TTAAATCTGAACACAAAAACGCTAACTAGGATTATCATGACTATCATCATATCAGTCATTGGAAGTCCACAGCTAAACATAGATCTTCGTAGATTTATCGGCGGGAATACTGCTGCTCATCCCCGCCCTGTGCATTTGAGCCACACTGTTTTAGACAGATATACTGCCATCTTTCTGTTCTGGTACCTTAGTCGCCTCTTATGACATCTGTTAAAGGAGGAAGTACTATTCTACTCAGCCGATGCCTCACAGTAACTAAGATGATGTTGAAATGAAATTTTCGTCAAGAGCGGTTACACAAATCTCGTTATATATTTCTCGTTTCTTCTGAAAGAAAGTAGGGCACAAAGACTTTTTTCTAAAGGGTTATGCCATAGGCACATAGTATTTATAAAACAAGCGAGGGCCCACAGACCAACAGCAACTTTGTGGCTTACGTTTTATCGGTATACCCTCCCACCAATTTTGGGTAACTGCTTGCAAACTATAAAGGGACACTGAAATTATTATTGCCCGCATTGAACATTGAATACCCGAAAGTTTACCAAGGGTTTATGGGGGATATAATATTGAAGGAGGGAAATTTTCGCGCGGGTCATTTCTTTTTTTGTAAGAAACGCCTAAATATTTTGCGAGCGCGTGAATACGCGTAACACGGTACGTGTTCATTTTGTACATTGTTCCAATTATTTGATCTGTCACTTCTCGATTGTTCTCATTATCATAGTAGCCATTGGAACTCCACTGTTGAATTTGCCCAGACTACCTACGTTGGGCAAGTGTAATGGGCAAGCGTGTTTCATTTTAGCTTCACTGTTTCTAGTTGCTATACCGCCATCTGGCAGTTCAGGTATAGGATGAGGTACGTCCTGTGTCTGGGTATTGAATATCTGTGTTTAAGTACTATACTTGTGATACCTCTGCTGTCTGATATTCTTTACACAAGTGCTATAAGTGAATAATCTCGGAGTCAGGCAATTACATCCGCGTTTTTGCATATTTATGATATCATTATAACTTCAACGCAGCAACGAAACCTTTCAAAGCGTGTATTGTTGTCCCGTTTTTGCCCCATTTTTGATTGATGCTCTGCTCTTATCAGTTGAAGCGTGATGTTATACAAGCTAAATTACTCTTTATTTTATCAGCTATCTGCCAGTTAAAGCCCCATCAAAATCGGTCTAGCCGTTTTAAAGATTACCTCAAACTTACAGACAGACAGACTAAATTTTTTTTATCCATATGTATTTAGTAAAAAGCAGTCTTTTTATTATTACAAACAGACGCTCCTATTTTATATATACGTATTGATTCGAACTTGAACAGCAGTATCAACCTCAAGTGGTTATTTACGCATCTCTAAGTAAAATCCCTGTTGATATTTGCGAAATGTTTCTTGAGGAAGTTTGTTTTTGGTGGCCATCCGTGTTTGCTCGCTGGCGTCAACAGTTGTGGTTGTTTTGTGTCGAGGTACAAGATTCGGGACATTTGAAAGTTATACTCTTGTATTATCGGTTTGTAAGACATTTCGGTATAATTTGGCTTGGCGGAAACCGAACGAACTTCTTAAGTATCATAAAAATTGCTTTATATTTAAGCTTATTTCTAGTAATTATCTATATAAATAATATATGAAGCGCAACCTTTTATAAGGAAATCGAGTGAATTATGATACCGTACTGAACAAACTTACAATCTGCGTCATAGCAAACATCTCTGCAACGTTTAGATGCTCATATTATCACAAGTATATCACTACCGCATTGCCAACCTTGTGACTTAAACAGCCAGATATATCACAATACCCAGAAATTGCGAAGTACCGGCGGAGTAGAACAGTACCTCATTTGTATCAGGTGTCGTAAGAGGCGACTAAGGTACCAGAACCGACAGAAGGCGGTATATCCATCCGAGACAGTGTAACATCCCCGTTACCAAAGCTTCGCTGTGCTAATTTGACGTTTTGGTAGCCAGTTAATTTAATGGAGTTATAAGTAGTTTTATTACATTACACACCATTTTAAATTAAAATGAAAAAAAAATTAATACAATATTGAAATATCTGCATCACAAGTATAATATCACGGTTTCTCTGTAGCATTTGAACTCCACTGCTTTAGATGTATATACCGCCATCTGCCTGTTCCGGTATCTCAGTCATCTTTCACGACACCTGGTACAGGTGGACGTAATTTCCTATGTCAGCACCCTACGGCTAAGTGTATGTAATATGTTGTTTATTGAAACAAGCAGTTTAATTGTTGCTCTGTAAAGAGAATTTTTTTTTTTTTTATATTAACTATTACAAATTATTTACAAACCCATCTTACTTCTACACTTATTAACTATTTACTAATCTGTAAAGAGAAACAACATTAAAAGCTACTGCTTCAAATAATATTTTTTACAATAAGAAATAAAATGTGCTTTTATACAAGCAGAGACAATTTTCTTTCTATATGTCAAATACTAGAATGATCATGATGCGAAGCGCTGTCACCACAGATTATACTTTGACGTATGAAGGAGCGGAAACGCGGGGAACTAAAATTAATAGGGGATTATAGGAGCTTCATTATATGTATATATATATAAAGGTTTTATATGCATTTATAAAGGCAACGGATTCATGTCAAAGGCGAATTTGAGCCAATACGGTTCTTGTATAGAAACATTAGTACAGAGACATCTCTACGTTTGTCTAGTTGAGGTAATTTAAAAACCTCTAAAGCTTTATTGTATGAGTAGGATCTAGTACGTTTCCCAAGTGAACATGCCAAGTGCCTCATAAATCTTTTTTGTACTCGTTCAATCCGCAATACGTGAGTAGCATAACGAGGGCGTCAAACTATACTACCGTACTAGTATTGAATTGAATAAATACTAAGCGATTATAATATAAGACTTTTGTAACAGTTTTTCTAAATAGTTTTCTGTTCTTTATTTATTATAAACCCTAAAATTTCATAAGTTTTGTAATCTATATGGTTATTAAAAGTGACCTTTTGATAACATAAAACATCCATCCCTAATAACATTCCCACTCATTCATTTGCTTCCCGTTGATGTGTAATTTGGAAGGTCCTATTTTCCGAGTAATACCTAATACAAAGGCATTCTGCTTCAGTACTTAACTCTCACCTATTACAACTACAAATTAGTAGTGTTTTTATTGCTGTTTTAATTAGTAGTGAAAATACTGGGTAATTTGACATATTATCTTCAAGTCATAAGGTAAACCACGCGCTAGTGATATATCCGTTATATAACGAGCCTCTATTATCATATGCTATATATGTATGCATTTGTACATATCCATTTGTTCATTATTCATACATCAATCCACCAAAGAGACTAGTTAGATTTCTTTGGCCATTTAATTGATAGTTTTAATTCGTCAGTATACACATACGGTGTACCGTATTTGAAAGAGAGGGGGAGGTCGTTAGCAAATATGTAAAATAAGGCTGGAGCTATATGTGAACCTTGAGGAACACCCGCCGGGTACTTTGCTGCTTGAAAGTGTATCCATTAATGGACGTATTATGTAGAATAATCGATCTGTGATATGAGACTTAAGATACATCAAGAAAAGACTATATAATCCGTAGATGGATAATAGAATCTCATTAGGATACCATGATGACCTCTATCAAAAGCTTTACTGAAATCCGTACATATAGCATCGCCATACTCATTTACATCCAATTGTTCGATTAGCTTCTCAGCGAACATTTTTAGTTTGTTTGCGATTTTTAGTTCACATCCTATCCCTGGAAATATCTTCTTATTCCGGAAAGAAATCTGTCAATAAAAAAGTCGTGCCGATTTTGGTGTGTTACTCCAGATTATAAATAAATAATCTCAGTGCCAAACTCCATTTCGATCTATTTAGCCATTTTAAAACACTAACAAATCTACATCCATTCTTACAAACTTCAGAGTTTATAAAATAAGTAGAGTAGTGGAAATCACTAATTGCTTTGCCATTTATACCCTTCAAACAAAAAATATGCGAGAACTGATATTTTGTAGTAGAAATAGACGAAAGTGCAGACAATGAAAGAATTCCACCTCACAAATCAAACAAGATTTTACAAAAAGCAACAATTTAAGCTAACACCAAAGACAAGCGAATTAACGCGACCGACAAAACTCTAGAAACTAACCAAGTCGAGCGTCAAGAATTACATTCTTCCCTTTCTTTGTCCCCAAACTGGAGCTAATTAAAAAGTCTATTGTTCCACAAATCCTACCCTTCTCGCCACAACAATAGCCGAAGTACAAGAAAAATATCTTGGTATTACGTTACATGGAATCTAGCAAGGAGAAATCAGAAATGATTTTTAAATATAAATTTTAATTATAGGTAATATGATGCGTTGTGCCAAAGTTGAAATTATTAACAGAGTGGAAACTGAAGTGCTCGAATAACGGTTGGTTGTTTAGGTAATTCGATTCATTGGTTTTTGTTTTGCTGTGGTCGCAAAATTTGTAATGGCGTTTAATTACGGAGCGTGGTAAATTTAGGAACTGTACGAGTAAAATTAATTACAATTTAGTAGGCTATATAGGTGAACTTTAAATATCATTTGTAATAAATGTTATTGTAGATTTTCAAAATAAACCACAAATGGTGTCACTGAAAATACAAAGAAACGAAATTAAAACACTACTTGAAATGCTTCTTTAATTATTTAATTTTTTATAAGTTTTTATAATTTTAGATTAGACAAATCAATTGAACGTCAATCCGTTATTAAACCATGCATCGCACCCTATAGACTTCCATTATTCTTTTTCAATTTAAAATTATTAATTGTTACATTTATTATTCGCAGATGATAGTGATCCTATCTAGTGCGCTAAAGAGCAGATAAAATAAATATTTGTGTTTGTTCTGTATCTGGGTCTTATTTATATGTATCTTAGTATTATATTTGTAATCACTCTGTTGTTTAATGCATGTAAAACAAGTGTTTTAATCTACTTATCTCAAAGTTATACCATCGTGTGAGACGTGGTGTAAATTTGTTGAAATATAGTCACATTAAATAAGAAACTTTATACACTTGAGATATTAGCCGTTGGATGTCTACTACTGGACATACATGGGTAGCTTTGCGAGGGGTTGCTGCTGCCCATCCCTTCCCTGTGCATTTGAACGAAGATGTTCTACATGGAAGTTTTTTTGGGCATCAGATAAATTGTAAACCAGATTATAAGCCATGTAGCTAGTGCATCTATGTCTTTATGTATCATATATTCTGGAGTTCCCCAGGGATCTATATTGGGTTCATTACTATTTGTCACCTTTATTAACGACATTGACAAATGCATTTTAAATTGTAAATACCTTCTTTACGCTGATGACTTGAAAATATTCTTGCGAATAAGGAACTACCAAGATCACATTCTATTACAAAAAGATCTGGATAGATTCAGTTTATATTGTTACGAAAACAAGTTGGAGCTCAGCCTCGACAAATGCAAAAGCATAAGCTTTAGAAAGAAAAATACAATAACCTATTTCACTTATTCACTCGGTGGTACGGATATAGACAAAGTACAATCGATTAAAGACCTAGGCATTACATTAGATAGTAAACTCCACCTTGACATTCAAGTAGACAATATCATCAGTAAAGCTTTTAAAATGTATGGCTTTATCGTATGATCCGCTGCTGAATTCAGATACTCAGGTACACTGATATATCTATTTAAATCATTAATAAGACCACAAATTGATTACACCGTTGCTACATGGAACCCATTATTTAAAAAATATGAGGCAAATTTGCAGAGAGTACATAAAAAGTTTTTGCGGTATGTTAGCTACAAATGCTATCGTAAATATTTACCGTACGAGGCGCTTTTAAAAGATCGTAAATTGATTGACTTGAAATCAAGACGTTTACATCTGGAAGCTATGTTTCTTTACGACCTTTACAATAACAGATTCGAAATCATAAACACAACAGCAAAAATAAGGTTCTCAGTACCCTCTAGCCCCCATATTCGGACATCTCACTGTAACAATATTTTTTTCGCAATAACTCCGTCACGTAATATCGCAGGAATCCGATCTCCACTGAATCGAATGTTTAAGACATATAATGATAAATTAAAGAACGTAGACATGTTCGCCGGAAATAAATCATCATTTAAAAAAAATATTATTAAATCATTAACAGCATGAACAGGGACAGCACACACACGCAATCAAACACATGCCTATACATAAACACACACAAATACGCACACGCATGCACGCATATAAGACGGTCTATACCTTGTTTACTTATCGTATATAGTGGATGCACACACTAATACTTATACTTTTCTTATCTTACCTTACCTTCTTAGTAATTGCATACATGGAGAATTTTTATTATATTTTTTACATTACTGCACAACAGCATTCCTCGGGTATTGTCATATGTAACTCCTAAATATAATATTTGACCAGCTAAGTTAGGTTTACAATGATTTATATGATATTAGTCGTATTTTTTAGATTAAGTGAGTATTGTGAACTTGTTTTTGGTCAATATATATATATATATATATTGATATATTGTCCTATGATCATCATCATATCAGAAGTCGTTTGTTCAGTGGTGGACATAGCCTTGTTAAGGGATTTCCAATAGCAAGAAGGTTTCTACCAGATCTGCGGCTCTAGTCAGATGTATGTTCGCTTCGTAAAGTTCTAATGCAGTATAATTGAGTGATTAATATTATGTAATCGAATGATTAAAATGTATCATATTTATTTCCCCAAATTTGTATAAAAATGAGCGTTATTCTTGAGTTATTTGAGATGAAAATTGTTCAAAGGTTAAGAAAATATTGCTTGACAGCAATTCAACTCAATTTCGATTTTGTACATCTTTCTGGTTTATCTATTTAATTTGAATTATAACGATAACGTGTCTGTTTCTTTCTTATTTCTCATTATTGAATAACAAATTAATAAATTTTATTATCTCTTTATTTCAGGTAATGGACAATTCGCTCAAGATGTGTCGTGGTTTGATAATAAACATCATCAAAGCAGCTGTAGAAATTACTCTGCTAGATATATGGAATGGGGATCATGCCTATAATTGTTGTGCTGAGGAAATGTAGTGACAATTGCAGAACGTAGCTTTTGTTGCATTTGAGCTATGCTGTTTCGGATGGATATACGACCTTAAGTTCTGGTACATCAGTAGCTTTCTGTAGGAAGCTACTGAAGTACCAGAACTTAAGCTGTAGTAACATCAGGCTTAGGAGAGGTACTATTCTACTCTACCGGAATGTAGCTCAGGGGATAGGTGCCAACATCCCTGTTGCAAAGCTACGCTCTGCTATTGCCACCACGCCTGCCCAGCGCGGCAATTATGGACATAAATCTCTCTATTGGAAGTTTGTTTTGTATGATACAGTATATACGAGAATAGACAGGCCCGATGGAGCATTTGGTAGTGTTCCCGTCTTTTGGGCCAAGGGTCCTAAGTTGAATCCCTACACAAGACAAATACGGAACTATTAAACACAACATCAATTAACCTCATGTTGTGTCAGTGTTACTATTTTAAAATTCTTTGACATCTAAATTTATATTTGCTTTTGCAGGAAAAACCTTTGCTCTTAAACTCGAAAAATTCCTGCTAATGTAAATAAATAAATTATGAATTCATACATCCAATACATTGACCTGGTATGATTAATACAGTATTTACGGAACGACGAGACGGACCTGATGGCGAATTTGGTAGTGTTCCTATCTTTTGAGACAAGGGTCGTAGATTTAATCCCACTATATATATATAATTATAATACACTCTTTATTATAGACCAAACAGTATATTATAAGAGTAAGAACAATAATAGCGAAGAACATTGGCGCAGACCGCGTTTTCTTCTATGCAATCTTAGGATAGAGAAGAGCGAATGCAACGTAAGCGGTAGCAAGAGATATACATCAAATAAATATAGCTGATAACATATGAAATATATATATGTCGGAGTTATTGCGACGCCAGCGCCACTAGCGGCGATGAGCAGAAGTAACGAGATTCCAGAGCCACATAAAAGCGTTAGACGGAGTCTATGACGTAAAGGTCGGTCAATCAAAATTCAGTTCAGGTGTCTGAGCTTAATTATAGTGGAGACCTAGAGATGGCAGATAACAATCGACTATATCTTTCCCTCCGTATTACATAAATAAATAGATTTTTATGTACAGATAACGAAAATAATTCCTAACTAATATTTCTAAATCCAAAATCCTATATCTGTCTGTCTGTCTGTTATGCAATCACGCCTAAACTACTGAACCGATTTAAATGAAATTTAGTACACAAACAGTTTAAAGCCTATGATAGGACATAAGCTACTTTTTCATTTGACAAAAGAGTTGTAAGGGGTTGAAAGGGGGAATGAAAAGTTGTATGAAAGAATCTCTATAATTAGAGCTAGAAACTTAAAAACTTATTAATTGGGCTATTGATTTATATATATAAATAAATATAATATTTTATGTTTATATACGTCAAATGAAAATATATGGTGCCCTTAGAAATTAGAAAGAAATTAGAAATAACTGTACGCGGACCAAGTCGCGGACACAGTTAGTATATATATATGTTTGTCGTGTAAAAGCAAATACCAATTTGGATATTATAGAATTTTAAAAATAAAACACTGACTCAAAATTAGGTGATACGTTGTTGTTACCCCGCTATTTTTGAAGGTGACATTTGTGGAGTAAACAATTAATTATAATACTCGGTCAAGGATACAAAATTATTAATTAATTGGCGTAATATTAATTATTTATGAGCCCTGTAATAATAATCTCAGTTTATTTCTGAAAGCATTTTCCTTTACCATCGCCATTATAATGATATGAATATGTAATGATTTCCGATAACAATCGGCTTTGTAGTTTTTGATGAGATGTGTATTATTTTTCAATTATTTTACCTTCGCAATATATATATATATATATATATATGTGTGTGTGTCAGATTATAGATACATCTTGAAATTATCACATTAAGATTTTGATAAGGACCGATAGCGCAGATGGTGATGATCGTATATCATGAGCCAAGGGTCATTATTCGATCTCCACCCAGGACAAATCGATTAAACATATATATGATGATATTTATAAGGAACCTATTGCTGGACTATTTAGACGTCCATACCAGCGCCAAGAGGGCGAGGACCTCTCATAGATGAGAGGTCCAGTATCATATCAGCCCGATCGACTGAGGACATAGAACTTACCAAATTTACGCCAAATCGTGCGGTTTTGTGCCGCCTGGAACCAACAACTCCCTGAAACGCTCACCATCGTCCGTCCAACTGGCGGGTGGTCGGCCTATGATGCGCTTTCCAGTATGTGGCCTCTATTTAAGAACCTTCCTCCACCATGTGGCCTGCCCACATGCCACTTCAGCTTACCTATTCGGTGAGCTATGTCGACGACTTTCCTTCTCCTACGGATCTCCTCATTTCTGATTCGATGACGCAGGAAAACCCCGAGCCTAGCTCTTTCCATTGCTTGCTAACCGACCTTGAGTTTCTATGAGTTTCCTTAAGAGTACGTAGTCAAAATTTGCGTTTTCAAAACTGGATAATAGGACGAGAAAATAGTACACAATTACAGTTACGGTCGTGAGTTCGATTCCAACCCGGAGCAAAAATTTATATGATCATATTTGTATTTGTTTTATGTCTGGGTGTTAAATATATGTATTTAAATAGTACCCGTAACTCAAGTGCTTTAAGCGACTTACTATGGAGTCAGGTCAATATACAAGATGTTATTAGAATTAAAAAAAAATTACGAACACAGACCAGCCGAATTGGATTCAGTGACTACGACCTTTTTCTCGAAGTTGGATCTAACTAGTCGGACAATTAGTCCTAGATACGTAGACATATTCATCAAAAATTTTGAGTGTAGAGATCCGAACAGTCATTGGAGTGGGCACTATATACATATAGGTCTTTTCCATATTCATTTTGAGGCCGACGCATTTAGAAGCTCTGTCAAAGAGGGATGGCTTAAGAATAATGTAATGTAAATAATGAATTATGTAAATGTATGATATTTAAGTCATTTAATTATGATTCATCTGTTGTCAGATATCAGTAGCACAAGTACTTTATGCTATTTACCTCGGATTCAGGTCAATGTATGAGGTGTTGTGTCAATATATTATATTATAAAAATAATAATAAGGGAGGCTACTTCGACGTCTGCTACTTTCTAAACTTACACGCATTAGCCAAGGAATTTTGGTGCTTTACCACATAAAAATACACAAAATTAAGTACAAGCACATTTTTACAGTTCATACCGATGACAATTTTGTAGATCGTAATTTAGCGAAGCGAATTTCAGTAACCACTGCCCCTAGAGTATCTAACTGGAGCTACGAGAAAAATATCAAGGCACAGTTCACGTTTAAATTATCATTATCATCATATTGGCCATTTTAAATCGACTGTTGGACATAGGCCTTCCCAAGAATGGGGTAATTTTGGCCACAATTAGCGTGTTAGCAATCACAGAGCGATACTTTCGCGATTGGTATGCTGCAGCCCAATCCTGCCCTGTACATTTGAGCTACACTGTTTCGGATGGATATACCGCCATCTATCGGTTTTGGTATGTTAATTGCCGCTTATGACACCTGGTACAGGGGAGGTACTATTCCACTCCACCGGTACCTCACATATTTTAATAGCAATATCAAAAGGGTTTAATTTACATAAGATGTTGCATTTGTAAAGGTAGAGTTGGCCGTTATTTATATTACCTGACCCTCGGTAATTCCTCGCCGTGTTACGGCCATCGTAAAGGCTTATTCTTACAATGGGCTTTACAAGATTTTGTAAATTGTATTTGCGGCGCGGGGCAAACCTTTCTAGTGATGGGACAATTATTATCATAAATTTTATTGCTCCTTCTAATTTATAATAATATCACAAACGTGAAAGTTTGTGTGGGTAAATGTTGGTTACACGTTCGTACCAGAACAGATGAAAGATTTAGTTTAATATTTATGAAATATAATTTATTTTATATTTATACAATAGAAGTACATATCGAACTGCTCTATCACATTTTTTTCGTTTATATCCATCCAATGGTTGCAAGGAGGAGATCGTTCTGAGCGATAAGGCAATATAGATATTTATTTAGATAAGTGTACATTTATAAATTTTATTTTTCTCGATGCAATTTTTTTGGAATAAAAATAGTATATTATTATTATTATTTGTAAAATTGCTACACTGGTAAATTGTTCTCTCTTTCTCTCTATAATCTCTCCTATAACCTTTTATAAACTAGTTAGAAAATAAATTAAATGTCAACAAATAAATTTTTGAGTAGTTAATACAATAGCCTATTTGTTAAAATGACTCTTAAGACTCTACTAAGTCATTAGGGCTATCGGTCATTTATATTCTATTTTAAGGAGCGTCTATGGTAAATAAATGCTAAAAGAGTTAGATTTTAAACCTAACTTGCATTATTTTTTTTTTATATTTTTTTGTTTTTTGTATACACAAAATATAACTAAATATTGACGGGCCAAAAAGTTGTGGGTTACAATCCTATCCAGGACAAATACTTATATGAAGTTTGTGTTTGTTCCGAGTCTGGGTATTATTTATGTTTTTTAAATATCATATTGGTAATTCTCCTGTTGCCTGATATCCATGCTGTAAGCTACTTATCTCGGAATCAGGCCCACGTACAAGTAGTTTCGTAAATTTGTAATTAATTAATTACAGCAATAATACGTATTATTTATAAGTAAAAAAATGCATTGCATAAAAGAGACATATCTGACCCAAAGGTCCCCAGAAAGCTTGCAGCATTTCCGCGATGCACAGCAAGCGAGATCCTCTGCATCACCAAACGCCTTCCTAATTCTCTGATATAACAGTTTCATTCTTTATTCCCTTTATATTTGAGATATTTTGGTATGCGTATCCATGAGTTGCACATCACTATGTAGGCGTAGGTTAAATTAGGTGTAGGCGTCACTAATTGTGTACGTTATACTCGTGTCAAGGGTCGTTTTGTTCCGGGCACAACCAGATGCCGGTACGCCTGACTGAGTACACAGGGATTTCATTATAACTTATGATTTGTATTTGTTTGTATTTGATTTCGAGTCTATAAAAATAGACTGCTCGACACAAACTCAGGTTTTACCTAGTTCTCAGGATGACTTGGAAAACCACATCAAAAACAAAAGCGATGACTTTAACGTAAAATCTAAGAAGCAGTTCTGGCTCTTCAAGCTGGCTGAAGCAGCTCTGGCTCGTCAACAAAGTAAGGGTCTATTGCTCAATTATAAAACCGATTTGGACATACAAAATCAAACTGTGGTCATCATCTAGCAGGTCAAACATTATATATTACATAAACATTACACTGCACAACATTACACACATATTTGCCTTTAAATAACTCAAAACAAAATCTTAGGAATAATCGCATCGGCACGCTAGAATACTTGTAAATCTGAAATCCACAAGTGGCTGGACAGCTCTAAAAAGTTATTAAGCTAAATAAAGAGACCGCTTGACATCTCATCTAAATCCGCAATCAGGTATGATTTTATATCCTAATCTATATATCAGATCTGACTGACTTACTGTCTTAGTGACATTAACGCAGGGTCTAAACGAAATCTAGCACAGGGGCTCCTTTAATAACGTAGCGTAACAAAAAATTCTGAAAATTGAAATTATTCAAATAATATGAAGATTTTTCATTGAAAGTCATGAAATACGTGTAAAATATTTTTTTCTAAAATCATGCCTTAAGTGGGTAAAAGTGGAGTGCAAAGTTAGTTTTAAAAGTTCTTCGATTTTTATAGCTATTTCAATAAAATGTTTTATTTAGGCCATAATAATGATTATTGTCGAATTTTGTGTGAATTCAAATAATCGGAGTTGATTGCCAGATAGCTACAGTTATCAAGAGTAAATAGCCATTTTCTTTTTTATATTTATTATTCTCACTAAAACGAGAACAATGTGGATGAACCTGCGGGGTGCGTGGGTGTGCTAATTTGACGAGAAAACTCTTACTATTTTGCAAGGGTAGACAAAGCATAGACTCCATCTTTAATTCTCACTCTCAACACATCTGATTATAGTCTACACGACTGTTGCAGGAAAGGGAAAGAAAATAAATGACACTGACCTAAACTCAAAGTATACTTTTCACGAATAAGCTTATCAATAAAATGAGCACCTTAAAATCGTCTAGATATAAAAGCAATGGTGTACAAAGAACATAATTACAAAATTAATAGCGTAAGAGGAAGACGCTATCGCCGCTTGTTCGTTGAAATGCAGAAATTATCACATGAGGTTGACATCATACAGAGGTCGCCTGCATTGGTACCTGTGTATTGGTACCTTGGCATTGCTGTGTTCCGGTCTGAGGGGTGAGAGAGACAGTAAAAAGGTTGACAACGTTAGTGATGACTTTGGATAATTACGAGCGTCTATAGGCTGCGGTGACGCTTACTATCACGCAGACTGTATGCTTGTACACCTAGTCTAATAAAAAAAACCTTAAGTTTCTTCTTAGAAGGCATATTAGGCTGTTGCATCTTCAAGTGCTAACTCGCTAGTGATATAATATAACATATAGTATTCCCACAACATCTCATACATTAAACTGACTCCGTGGTACTTCGCTTAAAGCGCTTATGTTACGGACGTTAGACAACAGAGACATCCCAAATATAATATTTAAATACATATTTTTAACACCCAGATACAGGAAAAACCTAAATATCATCATACAAATATTTGTCGTGGGTGGGGATCTAGCCCACGACCCCTTGCGCATAAAATAGGACCACTACCATCTACCAACGGGTCCGTCAATATATAATGTGATATTACGAGTGTTTATAGGTTGTGGTGACCTGGTCTCATCATCATCATCATATCAGCTATTTGGAGGAGACAAAAGCCTCCCTGAAGAAAAGAGAAATTTGCCCATAATTGCCACGCTTGGCGAGCGTGTTGGCAATCACAGAGCGCAGCTTTCGCAATGGAGATGCTGCTGCCCATTCCCGCCTTACCTAGGTCGCTTCTTACGACACCTGGGACAAGGGGAGGTACTATTATAATCTGAAAAGAAATGATGTTATCTGAATTCCATTTGATTATCACCTTGGTATAGTCGTTATGCAACAGTAGAAGTCCTGCCACTTCGAAGCGTGTGGCATAATATACTGATGTTAGAATGTTGATATAGCGCTGGCGATAACCTTGCTATGACATGGCTATCTATAAGCAACGCTGACGCTTGCTATCACGCGAACCATGTCTGCAGTTAGTATTAAAAAAGGGGAGGGTTGGGCGGTTCGCCTCAAATCGTTCCATCGATCTGTAATTAGGCCTACATTACTTTTGTACACAAGGCAACAGCGCAACCTATACCAAATCAACAAAATTTCACTGTTTTTTGATTTTAATGACTCTCAATTAGTGTTGTAATGGACTAGCTGTGCCCTTTGGTTCACCCGCGCAGTTCTGTTTCCTGGAATAATAATAAATACAGAAAAAGTTGTAAGTCTCTCATAAGAAAAGCTATGCTATCTACCAATTAAAATATGATTATTTGAACTCCGAGGTATATCGGCAATCTTTATTAGGAACTCATAATCCAAAAATAACCGCTAAATCCTCTTAGGGGGTAAATTTTAACCCAAAACCGCTAAACCCTCTTAGGGGGTACATTCTCAAATACCCTTTCTTAGTGCTTACCTACGTTCTTAAAAGAAACCCTGTAAAAGTTCAAGCTTCTTACCCTTATAGTGTATGCCCTACTTTGATATGTCAGTCAGTCAGTCAGTCAGTCAGCTTCACCTTTTATATATACATATAGATTCACACATATCATACTAAAACTAAGCTAAAGAAAAATTGCAAAATATACTCAAATACTTATCAACACCCAGACTAAAAACAAACACAAATATTCTTTCTTGTTAATGTTTTTCCTGGTTGGTGATCGAGCCCTTGGCGCATAAGATACCACCATCAAACGCCATCGGTCACGCCTTTATTAAAATGGATAATCATAAAAATTCAGATCCCTTTAGCAAAGACTTAACTAGGTTAGCCCCCAAGAATCAATAATTACAACATCAGACCCAAGACATTTTTCGTGTTCTTTTTTCTTTATTACTTAAATAATTGACAAATATGTTTTCGACAAAACCGTTTTCATTTGAATATTTCATGGATTTTATGCTGTGAGGTACTGACAGAGTAAAATAGTACCTCCCACTGCACCAGGTGTTGTGAAAGGCGACTAAGGTACAAGAACCGACAGATGGCGGTATATCCATCAGAAATAGTGCAGCTCAAGTTCACAGGGCAAGGATGGACAACAGCATCTCCGTCTAGAAAGCTGAGCTCTGCGATTGCTAACACGCCTGCCCAGCGCGGCAATTAAGTGCGAAAATCCCCCTTTCTTGGAGAGCCAATGTCCAGCAGTGGACTTCGAATGGCTGGTATGATGATGATGATATTATAGAAAATAATATATTTATTGTTTATTTATAAAATCTCTTTCAGGCGATGTCTTTTGATAACCTAAATGCTAAAATACCATGACGTCAGTCGTCACGTCATCATGGGGAAGAGGTTTGACCTCTCAGTTCATCATCATAGCAGCCGTTGAACCTCCACTGCTGGACATAATCCTTTTCAAGAAAGGGTGTAAATTATGATAGAAATTTGCCTATAATATAATTGCCGCGTAGGGCCGAAAAATGTTCGCCAACTACGCTCTATAGCAGTTGTAGTTTCTGGTGGATATAAGGCCATCTGTCAGTTTACCTCAATTGTTACTTATGGCACCTGCTTCTGGGAGAGGTACTATTTTACTCTCGCGGTACGGTACGGTTCATTTACTCGAACGCAATTTTCACATGAGTCAACAAAAAAGAGCCTGCTGAGAAAACTGATGGTAAAGAAGGCTCATTGTCACCTCGGTCGGCTAACTGCAAGTTCATTATATGCTATAAGCTTAGTTATAAAATCTGTTAGGTAATGGCAGCCTAGTTTAAAGATAGGTCTACTAAAAGATGACTCTGTCTATGTATCTTAATATCGTAGTCAGTAGATTTATTCTTATTTTTTCAGTCAAAAGAGCTTGTGGTTTGGTTAATTTGTGTTAGATTAAATGAATAACACTAAGATTTACACAGTTATACTTCGTATTCTTTAATATTTAATTGGAGAAGAAATACAATGCGGTGGATGTTTCGGAGTAGAGAAAGCCAATTAGTATGTGAATGAGAGGCAAGTATTGCTATCGATTATATATCATTTTAGATTCATATTATGAGTTATAAAGCGCGCAATTTAAAATTATTTCAACAAATTTAATTAAAAATATTTTAAATTTTGCCTTTGATGATGATGAAGTAAGTCCGTGGAAATAAATTATCCCCATTTCTCTTTAGTTCACATTCCAATGCATGAATAAAAAAAAGGAAACACAAAGGCGTCTATAGTGATTGCTCGCAAAAGTATTTCACAATTGGTTCCCGATTTTTTTAATGGAACGATATATTCTATAGGCATCAATCCATTACATTTTTTATGAAATAGCATTCTTGTAATTGATTCGATGCTATTTATCAATGAAGCTGGAGCATTCGGAGTGAGATCGATCGATGGGTGTTAAAATACTATAAAAATGTGGGTGTAACATGTGACAGGTGTCAATTATAGATGACAGCTCTGATGGCGCAGATGATAGTGACCCTAGGGCGTCAAAAGTCATAGGTTCAAATATTTATATGATTATATTTGTATTTGTTCGGTGTTTAGATGTTAAATATATATTTTAGGTAGTAAACTTGTGATTTCTCTGTTGTCTGACGTTTGTAAAGCAAGTGTTTGAAACGGATTATCATAGAGTCAGGTCAATGAATGAGATGTAGGAATTTAGATTATATCTATCTATAAAAGTCAGCCTTTATTTTTTCAATCTAAAAAGCTATACCTCTTCTTGCTTATTGAAGCCTTCATAGTCTGACAGTTTCTTTAAATTGTATAGATATTTTTTTCGTAGTTAAACTATCTGTAAGGAGTTACTTATATAGGATCATTTTTGAACAAAATTTGAAACATTTAATATTTTATGGAATACCTAATATAAAATTGTACAAGACGACAGGTAGATGACGAAGACAGATGTACAAGACGTAGGTAGTCGTAAGGTGACCTTGAACTTTAAGCATCGAATAAACTTAAATGCTGTGCTAGCATCCCACGGGTGTATTTAATTTTATTCCAAGATCAAAAGACGTCTTCATTTTTAAATTTATTTTATATTGTGAAATCTGCTATCAAGCACTCTGTCCGCTCGATGGGAAACGTGTTCGCAACTTATTGGCACTAACGCGTTATCACATAGATATCACTAGCGTATTGCAAATCAGCAAACCAGCATACGATCCGCTTGATGACAAACGTGCCAGAAGCCTATAGACACTCGTGTCATCACAAAGGTATCACTGGTGTTCAACCTTGTGAACTGAAGATATAATGTCATATTAACCTAGTTATTTCATTGATCTTCTCATTCTTTAAACCGGAACACAACAATGCGAACACTGTTTTTTTTGTAGAAATAGGTGAGAGTGAGATACCAATGCAGACGAGCTTTGGCAGAGGTCAGTCTTCCTCTAGCCTTTATTCTTAAGTAAGACAACACAATAACAATTAGAGAAATGGTTATCAGATTTAATTAAAAATAAAAATGTATTTATACCAAAGTATATGGTTTAATAAGCTGCACATCAGAGTAGAGTCTGGTGGTTTGATTATTGGTTATGATATTAAATTACGAAAACAAAAAACACTTCAAGCAACATCCCGGTAGCGAAAGCTGCGCTCTACGTTTGCCATCACGCTTGCCCAGCGCGGCAATATGGGCGATTTCCCATATCATGGGGAGGCATTTTATGCCCAGCAATGACGCCATACAGATTCCATATGAATATAAAATAATTTGTATAATTTATATATTAATAAATGATGTTAATATAAATGAATAAATTCATACAACACCTCATACATTTACCTGATTCCGTGATAAGTCGCTTGAAGGATTTATGTCGAGAACATCAGAAAACAGAGGAATGACATATATAATATTTAATAACCAGACATAGAACAAATTCATTAATAATATCAATGATTGTCATCGAACTAACGACCTTTGGTGCGCAAGACACCATTGGCACCATTTTGGCTGTTAAAAGTTAATGTAGATATGAGGTGTATAAAATTATTTGTTGCACATAAAATGCACACACAAATTATGTTTCTTTTTTTATAATCGTTATTACAACTATTCTACTGCTGGAGATAGGCCTGCTCAAGAAAGGCGGAATTTTGTCCACAATGCCACACTGGGCAAGCATGTTGGCAATTGCAGAGCGTTGAAATTTACGACACCTGGTACAGGGGGAGGTGCTATTTTTTCTACTCTGCTGGTACCTAACGGTTTTTTTATTGATTATACCAATTCGATATCAAATTTTAAGACAGGACAACGTCTGTTGGCTTTTCAAATAAAATCAATCAATATCAATTAATAAGTTGACCGTTGCACCAAGTTCACCATCAAAGTTTTGAATCCACGTGGGCTGCGCTGACGTTAGTTGGTTAGAGATTTTCTCTGAACCTGCCGATTCGTAGAAAATACTCACGTTATTCACTGAATGTTTCCTTATAATAATTGGTCCTCAACGTTTTATTTTTAGGTCGAGGACGGATTTGAGTTTAAAAAAGTTACTTCGTATATAAGATACTAATATATAGGATAAGATAAGATACTTCGTATACACCCCCTAAGGGGGTGATTTTAATTGAAAGTCAAGAAACATATATTTCAGAAAATCATCCATTTAAGTGATAAAGCGTGGAACGGTTATATAAAAAAATTCACCAATTAAACGCATCTGAAATAGTTTTAATACAGAAATTGACAAGTGTGTCCTGTACTGTATCATTCATTTAATTCATTTATCATCATCATACCAACCATTGAAAGTCCACTGCTGGACATAAGCCTCTCCAAGAAAGGAGGTTTTTGCCCATAATAGCCGCGCTGGGCAAGCGTGTTGGCAATCGCAGATCGCAGCTATTACGACGAGAATGCTGCTGCTATTTGAGCTGCACTGTTTTGGATGGATATATCGCCGTCTGTCGGTTCTGGTATCTTAGTCGCCTCTTACGACACCTGGTGCAGTGGGAGGTACTATTCTATTCTACCGGTACCTCACAGCATAGAACGATAAAATATAATTGGGGGAAACAGTGTGCTTGAGTTATATAAATCTTGTCTGCATTATCCAAATACGGGACGGAATCTCAGGACGATTGCACACGGCGCCTACTCCAACTAGCCGACGAGGTCTAACTTTATTCAAGACATCATTCAACTTATTTGTCCGCTGCTCATAGTACACCTTCCACGTTCCGTCGGCATGTCGAAATCTATAGCCCCCTTATAGTCGTTTGCACTGAAAATTTCGGTAGGGTGGCACTTGATTTACGCCCTTGGCCGGCAAAGTTCCCGCTATGAATTTCCTAACAAAAATTCTAAGTGTTAATTTTGTGGTATTTTATGGATTTATCACGCAATTTTGAAAAGTGCATTATATTTGTTTTCTATCTATTAGTTTAGACGAATTTAGTTCAACGTGATTGCTATATCTAAATCTGCCGTGAAGTACTGGCAGAGTAGAATAGTACCTCCCCCTGTATTCCTTTCCCCCTCCTAGGTGTAAGAGGCGACTAAGATACCAGAACTGACAGATGGTGGCATATCCATTCAAAACTGTGCAGCTCAAATGCATAGGGCGGGGATAGGCAGCAGCATTCGCGTCGTGAAAGCTGCTCTCTGCGATTGCCAACACGCTTGCCTAGCGCGGCAATAATAGGCAACATACCCCTTTTCTTGGGGGGAGGGACTGACCAGCAGTGGAGTTTTAATGGCTGGTATGATGATAATGATGATGATTGCAGTGTTAGATGCTAAATGTGTCTTTTAAAAACGGAATGGTTTACTAGTCCGAATTTAATTTGATCGAAAACGGTCAATCCACTTGATTTTTGTTGCTATGTGTATTGTTGTAAATATTTTTAGAACATCTAAATATCATTTGACATATTTATCATTGTCCAAACTATGCCTGATATATTTTTGAAATAACTTTGTGGTTTTGACCGAATACTCTATAATATATATTTTTACGTTTCCCATTTAAAATAGGTGAGATTAGTTAGAGTAAAAAATTCAAACATATGAAACGGTATAAACCACAGGCCAACTGGTGCAGTGACAAACGTTTCGACCAAGTAAAAATTATATAAACCAAATATTAAGGAAAAGTTTTCGAGCAGGGGTCATAGAATTTTCAACGGATGTATATACGAGAAAAACTCA
The DNA here is from genome assembly GCA_020976665.1 of Heortia vitessoides. NCBI lineage: Eukaryota > Metazoa > Arthropoda > Insecta > Lepidoptera > Crambidae > Heortia > Heortia vitessoides. The sequence continues at coordinate 13,660,217 of JACJUM010002279.1, read as the reverse complement.
CAACATAATTAGTTTTCTGTGATGCAGTGGAATACTGGAAAGTGGAAAGCAGAACAGTAATACCCTCTATAACATGTGTTGTGATCAGAACCGACACAAAATCGTTTGAAACAACATAGCTTTAATACAATTGGGTGACATTCATCATCATACCATCCATCAGAAGTCCACTGGACATAGGACTCTCCAAGGATGGGGAACTCACGGGGAACTTTGCTGGTAATGACCGCGCTGGGCAAGCGTATTGGCAATCGCTGAGCGCAGCTTTTCCGATGAGGATGCTGCTGCCCATTCCCGTCTTGTGCACAGCTACGGATGGATATACCGCCATCTGTCGGTTCTGGTATCTTAGTCGCCTATTACGACACCTGGTACAGGGGGAGGTACTATTCTACTCTGCCGGTATCTCGCGGCTAATAGATGACATTAATGTGCAAGAAAACCTCCACTCAGCATATCATTGGAAGTCCATTGTTGGACATAAGCCATAACCAAGAAAGAGTTCCCTCTTTCTTGGTTATGGCTTATTTCCAACAATTTTGCCCATAATTGCCGCACTGGTAAGCGTGTTGGCAATCGCAGCGTGCAGCTTTTGCGACGGGGATGCTGCTGCCCATCCCTGCTCTGTGCATTTGAGCTAAACAATTTCGAATGGATATACCATATTTCGGTTCTGTCACCTTAGTCGCGTCTTTCTACACCTGGTACAAGGGGAGATACTATTCCACTCAGCCAGCCCCTCACAGCTGTACATTAAACTCTACGTATAAATTCCCTTGCCTCTTAAAGAGTCCAAACTGCGTTTCGGAACTCCATTTATCATTTTATAACATTATTCAATACGGCGCCTATATTTTTAAGACCATAACATTTTACGATTGACCCTAGCGTCGGGACTTGCTGCCATTAACTTAAGGTTCAAAATGGTAAGCATATGCTGACCGTTCAATGTTATCCCAAATACGGAGCACGTAGCACCATCTATATAAGTGATATCAATTTATATTTTAGACTGGCCGTCTAACGTGGGTTTGCTCACATACGATCTATGTGTCTTACATAATACTGTCACTGATAAGCGTCGTTAAGGTGCTTTTGTCACCGACATCACAGCCGTTGGAAATCCACTGGTGGACATAGATTGTTTACAATAAATTGTGCGCAATTTTCGCGAGAAAGTGTATGACCCTGTGCATTTCAGCTACACAGTCTCGGATGAATATATCAGTATGTCGGTTCTGGTACCTTAGTCACCTCTTACGACACCTGCTACACAGGGAGGTACTATTCTGCGCTGCCGTACCGGCACCACCTCAAGGCATACGTATGATATATGTGATTTGATATATATATATATATATAAATTATCCTTACTTAACTATAAATATATATAGTTATACCTGGATGAAATAACGAGAAAATTCTTTCAAAAATAACCTTTTGACTTAATTTATTATGTAATTAGGTAACATAACCACATATTATAGTGACCACGTCAATATCACAATATTAAAAATCTTTGGCCATGACAATTGAGATGACTCTTAAGATCCCGTTGGGTCATCAGAGTCATCAGCATTATGAATTCATATTACTGAATTTAAATTATTTTTCGTCGATTTGAAAGTGCTTCTAATGGGGCTACTTGTACAAAGAATATTTTGTATTAATTTTAGCGCATTGTATATTAGAAGTAATTTAAAACAAATTAAATAACATAATTTAAGCTTAAGAGTTTTGAGAGTCAGGCGGGCCCGATGGCGCATTCCGCAGTGTTTCTATCCCAAGCGGTTAGGGCCATGGATTCGATCCCTACCGAATATATTTGCTTGTTTCGTGTCTGTGTTAAAAATGTACTTAAGTATTACATTTCTAATTCCTCTGCTGTTTGCTGTACACAACACAAGTGCTCGGAGTCAGGTCAATTTATGAGATGTTGTGTGATTGATTTTTTAATTTATCTGCTGGACATGAACTCCCCAAGAAAGCGCGAATTTTGCCCATAATTGCCGCACTGGGCAAGCGTGTTGGCAGTTGCAGAGTGTAGCTCTTGCGACGGGGATGCTGCTGCCTGCCCACTCTGTGCATTTGAGCTGCACTGTTTCCGTTGGATATATCGCCTTCTGTCGCCTCTTACGTTTGCTGGGCAACTCCCCCTGTAGGGGAGGTACTATTCTACTCTGCCAGTGCTACTTTATTAATCTGCTTGAGACCTGACGAGTTAAATCGTGCTCGTGTTACTACAGAAAGTCGCTGATTAAGTGGTCTTATACGTCGATTTTACATTGAGAAAAATAGCGACGCACAGCCACGAAGCCTGCGATCGCGGTGTCTCGCCCTTTTTTGTTTTACAAATCGGTTTCGCATGGAACGTGTGCCCGATTTTTATTCTTATTGTTCTGCGGAGCGGAGTAATGTATGTTTTAGAGCGAACTTTGAATAGAAATCCCGTTACGGCACTGAGTATTATTGTATTTAGATGGTATTTGTCATGTTTATGCGTTATTTTGATTTCTGTATTACATCAGAGTGGATTTATTATAATAATATTAACAATAAATTCACACACATCTCATACATTGACCTGACTCCAAGTTAAGTCGCTTAAAGCACTCGTGCCACTGACATCAGATGTGAGAGAAATCACTAATATAATTCTTAAATACATATATTTAACAAAAACAAATATCACTAATGAATATTTGTCTAAGACGGGAATCGAATCCACGACTTTTGGCGCATATGATAAGATAAGATACCATCTGCCCCGCGCTTATAAATATTGACTTTTAATTGTATTTTCTCTTTTTTAAGAGAGAAAGTACTTATAATTTTAAAAAGAGGTAGCCATGTTTTCCTTTTTTCGCCTGAGTAAAATAGTACCTCCATCTTATGCCTAGTCTTAAATATATTTACATTTGTTTGACTTACATGTAAATATTTAATATGTAAACTCTTTTGTTTATGGTTAAAGTCTGCGGTCAAATTAAAAAGAGATTTAATATTTGTCTTTAATGTCTATTGTCCCTGAATTTCAAACGTATATAAACAGAATTATGAATGTCATTGTTTATCGATCCTGAAATGTTTACATCTATCTATATATATATATATATATATATATAAAAGAAAAAGCTGATTGACTGACTTATCAGGCCAGGGTCTAAACTTTAAGGGTTAGAAACTTGAATTTTCGCAAAGAGATTCCTTTTATGACGTAAAGGAGTATGCAGCTTAGTAGTTTTTGGAGTTATACGAATGAAATTCAGTATAATATTAATAATAATCTTTATTTTTTCTCCTTCTCACTTAAGAACTAATTTACAATAACTTTACATATATTGAAGTAATTTAATCAAGTGCGATAAAGACTGGAGTCTTTAACTAAGCTTACCTTACTAGGCTTGTAATTTTCATATCACTGGGCCTCCCTACCGGTACATCAGTATATACTTTATATTATTTTATTGTGTTTTCGTGTGTATATGTGAGTGGGTATATGTATTCATTTAAGTTTTTGGCAATTGATACTAATAGAAATAATCTGCTTTTATTATTAATTATAATAATATACTCTCACTTGCGTTTCGTCGTATTTTATAGTATTCAGCCATATAGAAACGTACTTTTTCAGCTCTTTGCAGCTTTTTGAAACAATTTACAAAAATTTATGGATTTTATTGTATAGATATCCTCCTTGATAACAAATGAATCTTCTTTTCAAGCCTGATTTAATGTACATACGCCGGCATACATTTTTTGTCTTTTACGTATTCTACGTAATTCTTTTTTATTATCAATTAATACAGAATATATTAATTTTTATAAAGGTTCTAGATTAAACACGTAAATATTTTTTTAAAATCTATCCTTAAGGAGCTGAAAGATGGGTTCAAAGTAAGTATAAAAATTTAACTTCTAAAATCTTAACGTGGATGAAACCGTGTGCTAGTAAAGGTATAAAGAAAAGTTTGTAGGAAAAGAGGTTTTGGATAGAGACTAATCTCGATGAAATCTGGCACAGTTTATTAACAGTATTTCAAAGTCTTCATTAATACAAGCTTCTTTATATCACATATACATGTTTTCGTGGGACAAACTTGCCATTTTATTATTCTCTGAGAAATCGTCACAACTTTTAACAGTTTCATAACAATGACAAGAGTTCCTTAGGGATGAGTTATAAAATAAAGTTGTCACGGGCGACAACCTTAATTTTTTTTAATATTTACACTAGAAATAAGGCTCGCAGTGTCCATTGATAGGCTTAAAATATAGATAGACAAGGATCGTCTGCATTGGTACCTCACTCTGGTGAGAGTGAGTTTTTCCGGTAAAAAGCGGTGTTTGTATTGCCGTGTTCCGAATTGCAGGGTACGAGGAACAATACAACTACTAAGTAATTTTAAATAATATCTTCAAGTAAAAATAGTAGGTAATTCGTTCGTTCGTTATAAGATTTTATGATAAAATGCCGAGTAGTATCTCTATATTTATAAATGAGAAGTTGACTAACTGATTGCCTGGCGGAATTATATTAGAGTCTTAATAATTTGCACAGGGAATATATTTCAAAAGTAGAGGAGCACCAAGTAAGGACTTTTGAAAATTAACCCCCTTAATTGGTAAAATGGGGGTGCAGAGTTAGAACTCATTGTGCAATTTTTAAAGTTATTCGAATGAAAATCAGTACGAAGGTTATTTTCATTGAAAGTCTTAAAATACGTGTAAAAATATATTTATAAAAATCAAACCTTAAGGGGGTAAAAGGCAGTACAATTTTAGTATGAAAGTTCTAGAAATTAACACGGGTAAACCAGCGGGTCGCTGCTATTTACAAATACCCCTTTAAATAAGTTCTAGAATTACGTGAAAGATAATCTTATTCCTTAAAAGATTATATTAATGAGGAAACTAGTTGAAATTGAATTAGATTGCTTTAACTTCAATTCCGACGCCTGACTTCTATTCTATAGGACTCCTTGTCAGTATATTTATTCTTGCAGGTTCCTTTCTGGTGGTGAAATGAACATGCTATAAACTTAGTTCTAAGACCTGTTTGGTGCCGGCAGGCTAATAATAATAAATACTTTATTTTACATCAAACGTAAAAATACATGAAAAGAACAGAAATTATAAAGTACAATGGGCGGCCTTATCGCAAATAGCGATTTCTACCAGGCAATCTTTGCATGGAAAGACTGAATGAGAGAAAGAGGTAGTAAGAATCGCTAATAAGAACGATAGAAAAAATATATTAAACATACATAATATAAATAGATTGTATATAAGGAAATATAATAAGATATAACGAAAGTGACAGAAAGTGATCACCAACCATTTGAACACAAGCAGGGACTGCGCGCTTCTAAAATTAAGCGGAAGTGCATTCCACAAACTAACAGCCTGTGCCGTAAAGGTCTTAAGGCTGTTAAAGCTAGTATTAAAATAGGCCATTTGATGACCTAAATGACTCACATTACCCCTTAGGTTATTTAAGTCATCGGCTATCTAAGTATGCAAGAATACGTCTGTCTGTCTAAGTGTTCAGTTTTTACGGTTTACCATGTGTACTTTCTTAGGGCTGGAAGTTCACCAACAAGGTAGACAGATGAGCTGACTAAAAACGCAGTATCGCGCTAAATATAGGCTGCATGCATCGAGCGGAATTCACCTGCACAGATCTATATTTGGTGGACGTCCATCGGCTAATAATATAATCTACTATACTCAATGCACTCTTGTGTCAATAGCCCGACTGCGACATATTTACAGATAGATAGATAGTGGGGGATCTATTCGGAATAAGTGCTTGTCTTCTTGTGAAACTGAATGTTTGATTTTATTTATTTTGTCTTTACATTTACATGTACTGTTGTGATTGTTCAGATGGTATTTGTCATGTTAGTGCATTATTTTGATTACTAAATTAAAACTGTATGGAATTATTATAACAATAATAATAATAATAAATTAACACAGCATCTCAAACATTGACCTCACTCCGAGGTAAATCTCTCACAGGTACCTATTAATAAATAAATTCACACAACATCTCATAGCTGATTCCGAGATATGTCGCCTAAAGCACTTGTTACGGACATCAGACAACAGAGGAATCACAAATATAATACTAAAATATATATATTAACACTCAGACACAGTACAAATATATATTAATATTATCATATAAATTTTTGTCCTAGGTGGAATTCGAACTTACGACCTTCGACGCATAAAGTAGGATCACTATTATCTGCGCCAACGGGTTAGTCAAGTAAGTTAAAGATAACTGTTTTTGTTGCGTAACAAATATGTAAGTTATGATACAAATAATGAAGCCATGAGGTATATAGGCACCAGAACCGATAGATCCATCCAAAACATTGCAGTTCAAATGCACTGGTTGGGGATGGGCAGCAGCATTCTCGTCGCAAAAGCTGCGCTGGCAAAACTCCCTCTTTCTTGATGAGGCCATTCTTCCTTTCTTGGAGAAGCCTATGTCCAGCAGTGGACTTTCAATGACTGGTATGATAATACAAATAAAATAATGCCACCTCATCTATTAGAAATCACTTTTATTACATTTAATGTTTGCCATATTTTTGGCAGAACTCCAACAGAGACGTCTCGAATGAAATCCTCCCATCTTGTATCATATGGCTGACTGAAGGAAATACGTGTCTGAAAATGCAGTACAAGGCATGCGAAAACTTGATTTTGGAAGAGCTCGTTCGATGCTATTCTATACATATTTCTTCAAACTTTTCTCTAACTATGAAAACGTTTTTATGACCATCGCATTATATTAATGGAAGTTTAAGTAACATTCGTAATTTATTTATTAACAATAATTACAATGTTTTTATCCTGTTTTTGACTCTAGCCTATAAATTATAATATAAAAATATAATATAAATAAAATAAAAAAAATATATAAATAATAAAAAAAAACTATGCTTTAAACGGCTTTAAAAAGCGATTTATTTAATATTCTGTTTTCGACGTTTCTGTTACTTTGCTTCATGTATATACATATATATATTATGTTTTCATGAAAGTGACTGAATTATATATTCAATTAGATTGACTTTATTAAATTTGGCATAGTAAATATTGGTCATCACCATCATCACTAAAGCCATTGGAACTCCACTGCTGGACATAGGCTTCCCCAAGAAAGCGGAAATTTGGTCCATAATTGCCACACTGAGCAAGCGTGGTCGCAGAGCGTAACACAGTTTTACTACGGGAATGATGTAGCTCATTTCCGGCCAAACTCAAACGCAACGCCATCTGTCAGTTCTCGTACCGCAATCACCTCTTACGACACCTGGTACACGGGGAGGTACTATTCTACTCTGCCGGTACCTTACGGCTTTAGTAAATACTAGCAGTGCCCGCGACTTCGTCCGCGTGGAACAGTCACTTTGGAGAGTATAGTAGCCTTTTCCCCGTTTTTGCAACATTTCTCACTGATACTTCGCTTCTATTAGTATCAGCGTAATGTTATATAGTTTAAAACCTTTCACTATAAATGGACTATCCGACAAAATAAGAATTATTCAAATCGGACCAGTAGATCTTGAGATTACCGCGTTAAAACAAACAAACTCTTCCGCTTTATAATATTAGTATAGATTAATAGTCTGGAATAACGCATAAGCTACTTTTTATTCCGAAAGCATGTTTCTGTGAGAAAGATGAGATATTTTTCTTTTTCTCTATGGAATCGGCTCGTATATTGCCATAGTTTCAAAATATTTATTTTTTCATAATAGATTCTGTTGGAAATAACAAAACTTTCTCAGGTATGCAAAAAATCCTCACAGACAAAGTCACGGGTAGAAAGCTAGTCACTAATATTAATGTCATAACGTGATATAAAATTAATAGAGTAATAGCAGTTTTTGTAGCTTTAACACTACCAGGAATTTATTGGACATTAAGAGAGTTTCGGGGTATATGGGGGTGTGTGTGGCTTTCAAATAAATATTAGGTTAAGTCTCCTTACCCTCGTTCTTCATCGGAAATAGAAATAAAATAAGGTGCCTGTATTATTAGCAGTTAAAATTGTTCACTTACCGTGAACCCAATTCTTCAGGTTAAACCCTGCTTGATAGCACAACTAAAATCATTCTCCTTTAATATCGAAACATTTTGTAATGTCATTTCTTTTTCTAAATAGGTAACCTATTTATATTTTTAATCTAAATAAATAAAAATATCTGCTTAAAAGAAATATGCAATACATGAAAAATAATAAACCCCATTTTGATAATGTTAAAAAGAATTATTCTCCAATACATCGGTTGTAAACGGTATAATATTTTTAGAAGTGAAGCCGTCTTCAATTATGATCCTTGTTAGCAAATAGTCAAGATCCAGAATTGCATGATGCAGCATCATAGAGTTTTCCCTCGTCTTCTTGTTGGCCACTCGCCAGCGTGTCGACATAACATACATGTCACTTTTTTTATTTTTCCACGTTGACTTGATGTATTTTGCCGTCAGGCGTGTAATATTTACGTTCAGTTTCTTAAAATTATCCATTTAACGATTTTTAAGTTCATTTTGTTCATAAACTGTAAAGTCGATTAAAGGCGAGAATGTATTGGCAATTATATCTATATATTTGACTAAACCGATGGCGTAGAGGATAGTGATTCTACCTTGGGTGCCAAAGGTATTGTAAGTTCAACCCCCACCCATGAAAAATATTTACGTGATGATATTTATATTTGTTCCGTGTCTGGGTGTTTAATGAATATATTTAAGTGTTATATTTGTGACTCCTCTGTTGTCTGAGATCTGTAACACAAGTACTTTAGGCGACTTATCTTTGGAGTCAGGTCAATATACATTGACGATTGAATTGATTGAGATGTTGCGTGATTTTTTTATTTGTTAATAAATAAATCAATATTTAAAAATAGAGTCAGAGGTTATTCCCACATAATATCTTATACATTGATTTGATTGTTATATATTGCTATACTTTCGCAATTTACTATTGTTTTAATAAAAAACGTACAACAAAAGGTTTTTCAGGCTCGATGGCACAGATGGTAGTAATCCCATCTTATGCCTCGATGCTCGTGATATTACGAGCGTCTATAGGCTGCGGCGACGGTTTCTATCATACTTTCTATCATGTATACTTGTTTTTCGACCTGGTATAACAAAAAATGCTAGTAACATTTCTTAGTATATTAATAACAGATTTATCAATCAATCGTCTCAAGTTTTTAAACTGAAATCCCCACCGCATCCTCAAAGGAATTCTTATTATGCCTGAATTTCAGCTACGTAGAATTCACTTGTCTTAAAATAGCTTTACGCTGAGTCGCTAACGAATTGCCTTGAAATATTTTGATGTGCTTTGATTTCAGTTCTAATCTTTCAAATTGTCAGTTACGTAAACATAATTTATATTATTATTATTAACAAATACTATTTGTTAATAATAATGATATTTTTAGCTATTTAGCTAATTCAGTAGTATCCCTATCTTAAACGCCAGAGGTCGTGGGTTCGATCCCCACCCAGGACAAATATTTATATGATAGTTGTGTTTGTTTTATGTCTGGCAAATAAATGTTATATTTGTTATTCCTATATTGTCTGATATACTTGATATAATGCTTTAAGCGACTTATGTTGAAGTCAGATCTATGTATGAGATGTTTGTGAATTGACGGGCCCGATGGCGTGGCTGGCAATTATACTATCTTATGTGCCAAGGGTCCTGGGTTGGATGCCCATCCAAGGCAAATATTTATATGATGATATCTGTTTGTTCAGTGTCTAGGTGTTAAAAATATATATCACTAGTAAAAAAAGTATTTAAGTATGTTAAATGAATTATGTTAATGTTATATGAAATTTATAATGTCTCTATTGTCTGATGTGTATAACATAAGTGCGAGTTAAGCGACTTACCACGGAGTCAGGTCAATGTATGAGATGTGTGCAGTTACCTTTTTTTAATTAATGTTAAAGAATGTTAAAGCATCATTATACAAACAATATCAGTAAAACCGACTTGAAAAAGGATTATTTGACATAAAACAAGTCCCGCAAATAAGTAAAAATTATTCGGTTTTGGCTCGACTTTAACGACGCTCGCTTCGCTCACTCGGCTCGTGCGTTGTGGTCGCATTTCTAACCCAACCTTTCGTTTGAGTATGCCAGACACATATATTTGTCAAATCATGCATTGGCATAATTAGTTTTCCTTGGTAAAATGAAAAATATATTGATTTCAGCGATACAATAAAATGTCCGTCAAAGATTATCTATCTTCGTTACATATATTCTATTATAATTTTTTTCTGTTTAATTACTTTATTTTGCAAACAAAATACAATCACAGATTTAAAAAATTACACTCGTCAAATCTATGACATTGAAGTTTCTCTTTGAAAAGTAAAAAACTGGCAAACATAAAAAAAACTGTTTAAGAAATAAATAAATAAATTTCTGTTGAAGAATGCTGCTACCCATCTCTGCTCAGAGCATTTAAGCTTCTCTCTTTTGAATGGATAAACCGTCATCTGTCGGTTACAGGAGGAGGTACTATTCTACTCTGCCGGTTACTTACAGCAAATATAATACGTAAATACATATTTAGCACCCAGACACGGATAAAAATACATATATTACATAGAAATATTTGTCCTGGGTGGAGATCAAACTAACGACCTCTGGCGTATAAGATAGGGACACTACCGAATAAACCAACAGCGACGACGAATTGAAGTATTATATATGTTTATAATTATAATATCAATCCATTTTACGTTTTGATCAAAGTACATCAAAATATTTAAAGACAATTCGTTAGTGACTCAGCGTAAAGCTATTTTTGTATAAGTGAATTCCACGTTGCTGAAATTCAAGCATAATATGAAATCCTTTGAGGATGCGGTGGGGATTTCAGTTTTAAATCTAGAGACAATTTATTAATAGTCTGTTATAAAAATAATGCTGTGAGGCACCGGCAGAGTAGAATAGTACCTCCCCCTGTACCAGGTGTCGTAAGAGGCCACTAAGGTACCAGAACCGACAGATGGTATATCCATCCGAAACAGTGCAGCTTAAATACACTGGGCGCGGGTGGGCAGCAGCTTCCCCGTCGCGAAAGCTGCGCTCTGCGATTACCAACATGCTTGCTCAGCGCGGCAATTATGGGCAAATTCCCCCTTTCTTGGGGAGGCCTATGTATAGCAGTAGACTACCAATGACTGGTATGATGGTACTAAATTAATAAATAAATGTTACTATATTTTTTTTTATTATACCAGATCGACAAACAAGCACATAGTCCGCATAGCAGTAAGCGTCAACGCAGCTTATAGACGCTCATAAGGATATATTTAGCGCATTGCTAACCTTAAGACTTATGTGACTTAAGTATATAATGTCACAAATTACCCAGTTAGCCGTGAGGTACCGGCAGAGTGGAAAAGTACCCCCCTTGTACCAGGTGTCGTAAGAGGCAACTAAGGTACCAGAACCGATAGATGGCGGTATATCCATCCGAAACAGTGCAGCTCAAATGCACTTGGCGGGGGTGGGCAGCAGCTTCCCCGTCGTGAAAGCTGCGCTCTGCGATTGAAAACATGTGTGCCCAGCGCGGCAATTAAGGGCAACGTACCCCCTTTCTTGGAGAGGCCTATGTCCAACAGTGGACTATTAATGACTGGTATGATGATGATAATGATTACCTAGTAATAATTACTACTAATTGGCGGTAAAAATAGGTAAGTGTTAGGTACCAATGCAGACGACCTTTATAAGGTTTCAGTCTGTAGTATTTACAGTGGCTGCGTTGCAGTGAAGAGAATGTTAACTTGGACTAGTCTTCTGATCCAGTTTCAGTGTCCAACCCGTATACACTTTAAGACTTAGATAAATGTCTATGCGGGTTGCGAGACACGAGTTCTACCACTGAATTTAATATCATTGACTTTATTTTACTATACCTTTAGAGATCTTGCCTACAAAGAAGACGTAATGGTTATATTGTTTCGATGGCGCCGATCTAGAGAAATATCTTTATGATGGTATATGTGTTTGTTTTGTGTCTGGTGTTAAAAATATGTTATTTATACTAAATACATATATTTCCCAGTGTTTATACACAAATCATCATCATCATCATATCAGCCATAAGATGTCCACTGCTGGACATTGGCCTCCCTAAGTAATCTCTAATAGGACCGGTTGTATGCGGCCTGTGTCCAGCGCGATCGTGCGGTTTTAGTCAGATCCTCTGTCTATCCATTCCAAAACCTTACGACTCCACCGGCCATCGGTTCTGCGTACCAAATGCCCTGCTCACTTCCACTTCAACTTACTAATCCGCCGGGCAATGTCGGTAACTTTGGTTCTGCTACGAATCTCCTCATTCCAGATTCGATCGCGCAAAGTAACTCCAAGCATTACCCTCTCCATAGTTCGTTGAGATACTTTCAGTTGGCCAGTAAGGCCAATGGTAAGAGACCACGTTTTGCTGCTTACATTAGTCTAAAAGATTCGGCTTGAGGCACTGAAGTATGTCGGACGAGAAGATGTTGCGTAGTTTTCCGAACGCTGCCCAGCCGAGTTGGACTATTTGTCCTAGGTATTCGATTAAACAACTTCAAGAAGTGACCTCTCAAAACTAGGATGAGTACAATATGGGCATAGCACATTACTTTAGTCTTCTCCATGTTCATTTTAAGACCCACCTGTTGAGAAACTCGGTTGAGGTCTTCGAGCATCGTGCATAAATGTTCTATCGATTCTGCCATTACGAATCGAAGGCGAGTGATGTATTCGCCTTTAATGTTGATGCCAAATCCTTACTATTCCAGGAAATTGAAGGCGTTTTCCAAAGTGGCATTATACAGTTTGAGATAAATAACGTCTCCCTGTCTAACACCCCTTTTGAGAGGAATAGCCTTCGAAATCTGCTCCCGTACTCAAATATCAACATATAAATTTGTCCTAGGTGGGGATTGAACCAACAACTCTTGGCGTATAAAATAGGCTCCCTTCCATCTGCGCCATCAGGCCCGTCAAATGAATATTTAATTATAACTTCAGTTGTTTCATGATTATGAAACGGAGCGATAAGATCATAAATAAACCAACGTAATCTCGTACTGGCTTCACAAACAGACTGAGCAATTTATAAGGAAGGTTTGTGTGTTTAAATCATATACTAATATGACGGGCCCGAAGGCGCAGACGGTAGTGATCCAATCTTTTGCGCCAAAAGTCGGGGTTCGATCCCCACCCAGGACAAATATTTATATGATGATATTTGTGTTTGTTCGGTGTCTGGGTGTTGATAACATGTATTTTAGTGTTATATAGCCGTGATGTACCGGCAGAGTAAAATAGTACTTGTCTCTATACCAGGTGTCGTAAGAGAAACGACAGATGGCGGTATATCTATGCAAAAAAGTCAGCTCAAATGCTTAGAGTGGGGATGGGCAGCAGCTTCCCCGTCGCGTAAGCTACGTTCTGCGATTGCCAATACGTTTGCCCAGCGCGGCAATTATGGGCAACATACCCCCTTTCTTGGACCTATGACTAACAGTGAAACAAGTCAAGAATAGTCAGTTAATATATGAGATGTTGTGTAAATTATTATTATAATACAATAGAGAATTATTTCTTTGTTTGTAAGTCACGGTTTAACTTAAATACTACTCGATCGTTTTTAAAATTATTTTAATAAAATTATAAATAAATAATTATTTAAAAAAAATAAGGCTAAAATAAAAATATGTATTCAAGATCTGTATTTTTGTGCATTTGTAATAAATAAACTTAGAAATTACTGAATTTATTTCAAAAGTTCTTTCATAAATAGAAAATTACATTATAAGCAAGTGACATAAATAATATATTGTTTTCCCATATTATCAGGAAAGGGGAAACTGGGGAAGCGCTGCTAATGCTTTATATTTTATGGTGGGCTTTTGTAATACTGAGGTTTTCTGACCTTATAGTTTTAGCCCTGCTTTGATATTATATGCTTTGATATACTATATATATTAGATTAGATAATTCTCATACCAACATTGCACCAACCCTTAACCTGGTCCCTTAAGGGCTGAAATTCAAAGCTATTTATTACTTATTTATAAATTTATAACATTAGCTAGCTAATTATATATATATAAATATAAGACAATTAATTGTAATTTAATCTCATAATGTAATCTAATCAGTTTCTCTGTAAATAAAGATAGCAATTTTATTTGAATATATCGAGTGGACTTCACGCACTTATATAATATTTACATAACTACACAAAAATCTTACCAGTAAATAAAGAAACGACAATTAAAATTAATTAAACTGAAAAAAACAAATTATATTATCATTTTATGTACAGAAAATATTTGTTTTTGACAATGACAGCTCGAATGACGCGACTCGCTAAAGATGCGCGCGCATATACAGATTATAGAAATATGTTTTTTACACATATATAATTATATATCAAAATACTTACATATATATATATATATATATATATATATATATATATAAGTATTATGATTCTACGAAAATAAAATATGTTTAAAGTGTTTGTGATTGTTGAATGCCACTGAGGGGGCGACTGTGGTTGGCATTCATACAAGTTATACTATCGGGCGAGAGAGATCTTTACTGGCGTGCATAGCGAGAACAACAGCTTGGGATATATATATATATGTACTATAGTACACTCGGCTACAGTATCATACTATGTAAATTTATGAATACAATTTTTTATCGATTTTCGTAAGTTTAAATAAGAAAATATATTTCCATGATTTGTTACTCAAATTTAAGATGTAACAAAGGATTAATTAAATCTTCTAAAATAATGAGTATCTCATAATAGAACAATAATTATATCTGAAAACACCTAATTTATACCTGACAATAGATTTTGCGCTAAACACTTTAAACAGTCCAGGCTAAACAACGAAAATTGAGTCTAGTCATAATTTATTAGCTCTTAAACCTTTACCCTAAGGTACAAAGTACAACGATGAAATAATATACCCAGCGGATTAAAAGTAATTGCTAAACCTAAATCTTCATTTATATTAACGAGAAAGATTTTTGAAACGAAGTAAGTCAAATTAATACAACGTAATTCTAATACAAATCTATTAAATGTCTCAAGTCAGTTATAATTTGTGAGTTGGATGTTTATTGCAGTTATTCTGTAATTTAATTTACTCCTTTGATCTCATAATTATTACTTACATAATTAGAAACTTCATTATTTTCATGCATTTCTTCATATTTTCAGTCCATACTATTGCTTAATAAAACAATAGTTATCTATTTGACTTGCCTTACTCACGTTAACTAAACTGTACGTAGTGAAGTAACGAGAATTATTTGTTGTAATTACATCGTTTGACTATCTTAGTTGTAAATTATATCCAGGCCTATAGTGCCTGAAGAGTTTATAAATTAGACTTTAAATCTTCTAACTTTTACTACAGATAGACCTTATGAAAAGATCATCTGTTTTGGTACCTTGCTCTCACTTTATTCTATCAACAAAAAGTAGTGATAGGAGACTAGTTTATATTACTAGCTTCAGGTCAGAAGTGTCTGTGCTTAGTCTATTTGAAAAAATCTAATGTAAAGGATGAAATAACCAAAATTTCTAATAGCCTTACATAGGGTACAATAAATATTTTAATATTTATTGTACCCTTAGTATTTTTCTTATTATGCTAAACGAATATCTCAGTCAAACTAGTCATATCGTGGCATTTACTTCATTACATAGAATTAGTTTTGTATTTTATCATTAAATAAATGTAAAGTGACAGCTGAAAACTATATAATGGAACTGCTGTCTTTCACTAGGTTCAAGTGATCACATGTTGATAAGGAATAGAAAGGGGCTAATATTGAGCCTTGTTGTAAACCAATAACCTGGCAAACTACCTTTATATTCTACTTTTTAAATAATATTTTTGTGAAGTCTTAGACTATATTCTACTTATATCTGATATTTATAAAGATATTCTGGTCATTATGGCGTGGTTTGCTAATCAGGGTATTGTGGTGGACATAATCAAATGCTTTAGGCAAATCACACTCAATCTTTATAGCGTCATGTGAGGCGAAATTCACACACGTTTAGGCATCAATACCATATCTTTGCAGCTTAACTTACAGAAATATATTTATAAAGTTTGTTGGAGTTACTTCGTTAAAAACGTCCATTAAAAACTAATTATTCATTGTGTCTAAACAAAAAAGTTGATTTATCTCAATTCAGCTCGTATCGAGATAAAGTGAGTTTTTATGGATTTTAATTAATTTATAAATAGCCACGGTTTATTTTCTTTAGCAAAATAATGGATTTAAAGTCGATTAGTAAATTTTTAGGGTCCTAAATTTTCAAATGAAAAAAGTGAAGGCCTCGTTATAATGGTCACTTACGTATATTTTGTAATATTATTAAAGAAATATTCACCAACTGTTAAATTAATGTAGATACATTTTATTTCTCAATTACATGAAAATCCTTGAAATATAAAACAGAATTAAACGGAATTAATGGTACTTACAAGTAATGAAAATTCAACATATGGGTAATCTGCTGATAGTAGAAAAGATCTACTTTCCTTTATAGCAGGTGTTGTACGAAGCAACTGAGGTTCCGGAACTGGCAGATGGCGGTATATCCACTTTAAACAGTATATATTCTTTCTTTTTTGTCCAAAAATAGTAGTCCAGCTGCTGATAATTCAAGCAAAATAGAATTGTCTCAACAAGCTGAATTCTCACTTGACCCTGATATTTTGTGAAATAATATAAAAAATGTTTCGTAATCTTTTTCCACGAAAAACGTAATTATTTCGTTTCATCAAAAGGTGGTATTTCAAATTTTTTAGGTAATTTTATGTTCAAATAAGTACGAATTAAATTTTAATTTGCTACCGCAAACATCGCATTACAGACGATGTATTCCAAAGATCCAGGCTAGGCCATACACAATATTTAATCCGACGAAACTTATTGTGGTAATTACCCGGATTATTTCACAAATTCCGTTTCTACTTCGCAAATTGGAGTGGAGTATGTTTTATGTGAGTAACGCGAGTGGGGAAGTAATTTCAGACACGAAATGAGTACATTACACGTGATTCATTTCGATGTGTTGTATTGGCGTTGGTATTACAATCTTCGTTACGGATATTTTCGATTATTTTACAAATAAATTTACCTATGATAAGATTACTTTTTGCTGCTAATTTTAAAAGTAGCTTCAATATAAGTAATGAACACATAAATGTTAGAAAATATTTTAAATACACTTAAGCAGCTGAATCCTTAAGGTAAATACCAGGATCAGTACCAGGTATCGCAAAAATTGACTGAAGTAACGGAACAGTATAATTATCTAAAATAGTGTAACTCAAATGCATTTGGGTGGGAATAGGCAAAAGCATTCCCATCACGATTGCTCTTATGCCTGCTCAGCGCGCAATTATGGGCAAAAATATATATAAATATATATTTAAATATATGTATACATAAATATAAATTATTATATATATATATATATATATATATATATAGTTCTCAGTATTGTCACGCTGTGCAAGCATGGTGGGAGTCGCAGAGCGTTTTCGCGCGACTTTAATTCTGCTCACTAGTCTGGTACTGTTTTATTTGAATTATAGTTTGGTACAGATATAAAATTTTATTATGATAGAAAAAACATGTATTTTGTTGCAGTAAATATTTACAGACTAGTCTTAAAAAGTTTCAGTTATATTTAACAACTAAAAAACTTATTACTCGATTCAGTATTTTACAATTTGACTGAGTGATTAGTCGTTTTATAGTATATCGAGTGTAAATCAATAAATACATACAAGATCTCATATAATACTGTAACTCCAAGATACATAACTTTCATCTTAAAAGGGAAAGCTCTCCGCTTTCCCCTTTTGCTCCCTGAGAGCTAAACTATGTACAAATAACGTGCATATAGTTTATAAACGTTTCCATATAGAAAAATAAAAATCCATATCTATTATACGGGAACGTGTTTTCGCGATAAAGAGTAGTGCATCTGTTATTCCAGACTTTTAATAATCCATGTGGCAAATTTCATTCAAATCTGTCAAACTGTTCCGTCTAAATGTTTTGTCAGCGCCGACGCCGGTAGGGGACTCATTAGCGTTAACTTCAACGAAGGTGATGTAAGCAGAGCCTTGTAACACCACCAGTTTTTCTCGCAGGTTCCTTTTTGGTTGTTCGCGTATTGAACCTGCAGTAAACTGAGCCTTAAGACATGCCTGGTGTCGGCAGACTAGTTCAAGGTAGTCCTAATTGAGTTATGTGTGTGTTAGATGACTTTTACGATCCCTTGGATCATCATGGTCGCCTGTGTTATTTATAATCATGCATATAATCACATCCATTTTGGAAACACTAATGTTATTATTATTACTTCTATTCATTATTATTTTATTGATGATTTATATTAATTATATATTATATAAATTGCTTTTAATGAGACTACAAGAATGCACACCAACTTCAGCGTTTGTAATATCACAATACTGTATATTACAAATAATATACCTGCTTATATTTAACACTTACTTATAATTACTAATATTCATTACGTAAAATGTTAGCCTTAGGTGGAAAATTACAGCACAAGATAGGGACACTACCACCAACGGACCTGTCAGACCCAAGGTCAAGTGTACCATCATGACAAATTATGTTGACTACTCCAATTATTATGACACATAAGCTATAAGCTTATTAAGGTAGTTGTCAGGTCGTATTCTAAATATATACTTTTGTATATACTTTGTGTACCATGAGGTTTTGGCAGCATAGAATACAAGCTCCTTTTGAACCAGGTGTCGTATGAGATAACTGGGTTACCAGAATCGACAGAAGGCGGTATATTTATCCGAAACAGTGCAGCTTAAATACAGTGCGGAAATGGGTGGCAGCATTCAGCGCGGCAACTATAGGCATATTCCCCCTTTTCTAGGAAGGCTTCTATCCAGCAGTGGATGTTTTATAGTGTAACTGAGATATAATGATTACGAGTGAAATATCCCCAAATGTCTTGGAGAGGTTTACAGGCAACGGTGAACGTCTTATGGCTAATATAATTAAAAATTAATTATTACGACATTAGTCCGGCGGGTTGGTAAGTTGAAGTGGCTGTGGGCAGGGCATTTGGAATAGAACCGATGGCCGATGGAGTCGTAAGGTTCTGGAATGGAGACCACGTACCGGCAAGCGCAGCGCATAGCGTCCACCCGCATGATGGACAAACGATCCGACTAACACCGCAGGATCCCGCATCTGATTTAGGCAACCGGTCCTATAGGAAAAAGAAGTGGCTCACGTCCAGTGGTGGACGTCCATCAGCTGACAGGATGATGACAATTAAAAATTATATGCTTCATTTTAAATTAAGTATTTGCCTGTTAAACTTATCCTGCTGTGGATAAATCCTTGTAGATTCACAACTAACCAAGATCCCATAGATTTTCAAATAAAGTCTTGTTGTTTTGTGATTTTGTTTGAAGTGTCCACCATATATACATACACCAAATAATATTATAATAATGCAATAAGCATACTGCTTAGTATTTAACAGCTTGTATTTTCATACTAAAAGGAATATTTCAGAAATTCTAAAGCTCTCAGTTATCTCCAGCTAAAACTAGGCTAGAGGCTAAAACTAGCCTAGAGGTAGAAACATGTAAAATTTTTAGTAGCAAAGGCAAAAGCAAAAATAAATGAGTACTCCTTTCGATCCATCCGTACATTTAAAGTTCGAAAACTAGTCCAAATCGGCTCGGGCACCGGGTTTATCGGGTAAAAACGGATTTTTCGCCAGGATAATGGGATGGCCCTATAGAAATTCAAGCTGGAACGTGAAATTGACTGACTGCCTGAGGGGAAGTAGTTTCGACAAAATACAAAGGATGTGGTTGGGTTTAGTTATTCTTTTCAGGACATTTGGAAATTTTCAGATTCCCTTTGAATAAGATTACGAATTTTCATCAGTTGCTTTATCTGTCTTTCCATGTTATCTAATATATTTTGCATGTGTTCTGGTTAAGTGTTTTGAATTATAAAAAAAGTAATAATTCTTCTCGTAACTTAAATATTTTTAGGAATTCGCACAATGTTTAAATGGCTCATCTGTTTGCAATTTACTTCAGACAGACTTAGTACAGGACCGGTGATATTTGAGATATAGGTCGGAATTTTAAGCCATTATATGTAAGGGACACATGTCTGGTCTTCCCATGCTGAATACATCTGTCAGAAATGTTACAGGTTTGTGAAAATATAATTTTTGAGTATATAATATCAAGTTTTATTTTCAATAGCATACGCGTCGAAATTTTCCGAGCGTTTTTTTTGTGCTGGAAGATAAAACGATTACTGAGAAAAAATTTATGAGTCTGATAAGGCCTAGTAAAACCATAATGGAGTCAGGTTTAAGTGTCTTGTAAATTTTATATTATCAAATCAGCTATTGGAAGTTCATTGGAAATAGGCTTCTTCAAGAAAGGAAGATTTTGGCTATAATTGCCGTGCTGGGCTAGCGTAATCACAAATCGTAGCTTTCACGACAAGATGCAGCTTCCCATCCCCGCCCTGTGCATTTTAGCTACACTTGTCGGTTCTTACCTTAGTCGCCCCTTAAGACACCCGGTATAGGCAGTGTAAAAAAATACCTCCTGTATTATTTTACACCGCCGGTACCTCACGGCTTTGCGATATAAAACATATTAATTCAGCATATTTTAACCTAACACATACTTTTGTATAACACTGAATCTGGCCTGCGGTGAGGAAATAGGAATGAGGAATGGCTAAAGCAGGAATCGGTATTATAATCAGATTGACTTATTTTTGTCTCCTTACTATAGAATAAGCGCCAGATCTATTAATTAAACTTAGATTAGATTACTTTTAAAATTAGAAGAATAAAAAAATTTTAATGTCGTCTGATCGCACAACGCATGCTGAGCGAACCTACTTATTGTACATTTAGCTTTAAGTTCTAGCTTTTGTATAAATATTATCACGGTGTACCAATCACTGGTTTTCCAATATATAAATAAGTATATCCGTATAGCAATAGGGCGGCACACAAAACTGTTGATAAAAAGCAACCGTAAAGTCAACAAGTAAAATAAGTCAACAGACCACGCACCGGCAAGCGAGGATAGGCAATCTGACTAGAACTGCAGGATCGAAAAAAATATTGCAACTATAAATTGAGATATAAACTACCCTATCTCTCAAGTTAGATCAAACTGTACAACATCAAACTGTAACAGTAAGCAACCATTTATTAAATTGGGTTTAGGTGTATATCCCGGATAAAAAACATGACACGAAGTTTTAATACATAAAAATGGATTTATGTACCTATATATTAGTTACTTATTTTTTGATACTTTAGAAAAAAAATTGTTGATTTTGTATGGGTCTAAAACAAAACGTTCAATATTATTTTTACGATTAAGAGACATAATATGACACTTTTCTTTTTATTAGTAAAAGTCTCAATCAGTAAGCGGCTTAGTGGTTTGTGATTAACACTGCCCATAGACACCTGAAAACTCAGAAGACTCATAAGTGTTATGGCTTTGAGAGAAGGGCCCTTGCTTGAAGAAAGTAGTGAAAAATCAGTAATTTGGAACAAAGAGGGATACTGTTTTATAAGAGGGTTGGGAAGGCGTTTGGTAGACCGGGGGCTGTATTAACGCTCCCGGGCTTTTCTGATGTAGAGGATCTTGCTTGTTGTACAGCGTGGAAATGCTGCAAGCATTCTGGTAACCTTGGGGATCGGAATATATTTTAGAGCGGTCCATTTCAAAATGGTTGTAAAAATCAAGAAAGTAGTTAAAAGAGAGTCAGTGACAAAAAAATATATAAAAATGTATTTCATAAAAAAGAACAAGAAGAGAAATACGAGTATCTTTTGCATGTAGGCTATTCTGGCTATCTACTGAAGGTAGACTTCATACTAAAATCGTCCGCATTGGTACTTCACTCTCACCTATTTTCACCGTCAAACACAAAACATAGGTGTGTTCTGATTTCCAAGGTGAAATAATATCTTCAAGTCATAGTTTGGCGCGGACAGTATACTTGTTTATCGAGCTATATAAAACATATAAACTTGCATTAGAACATGCAAGTAAATAAGTAAGATAATCTACCATTATTCCTACTAATATTATAAATGTGAAAGTAACTCTGTCTGTCTGTCTGTTACGCTTTCCCGCTTATACCTCTAAACCGAATCTGATGAAATTTGGCACAGTTAATCTTTAGACCCTGAAAAAGGACATAGGCTAATTTCAAATTCAAAAAAAGGGTTGTGAGGGGTCGAAAGGGGGGATGAAAAGTTGTATGGAAGTACATATTGCTATTTTTGGAGCTAGAAACTTGAAACTTATTTTTCAAGCCATTGGTTTGACATAAATAAATATGATATTCAAAGTTTATATAAATTAAGGTAAAGAGGTATAAAATATAAACTATTCCACGCAGAGAAAGTCGCGGGCACAGCTAGTATAATGTAGATGTACCCAACTTCAACAACAACAATTTCGACCGCGTGCAGTAGCGCCTTTGTGCACTATTTTTTCTTACTTTAACGTATATAAACTTCGAATGTTATATTTATTTATATATACAAATCAATAGCCTATATAATAAGTTTTAAGCTTCTATCTCTAACAATAGCGATACTTCCATACAACTTTTCATCACCCTTTCAACCCCTTACAATTCTTATGTTGAATGAAAAAGTAGTCTATGTACTGTCTAAGACATTAGAATATCTGTTTACCAAATTTCATTTAAATAAGTTTAGTATTTTAGGAGTGATTGCGTAACAGACAGACAGAAAGAGTTTAAATCAAATATCATATGATTCCTGCCCTACTGTTTGTTAACTAGATATATCCCGTATACTAGTTTAATACACGATAAATCCAGGAAACTGTGCCTGGATGTCTTCTCTACAGTTATATCTAAAACCTTAACAAATCTTAAGCTCAATATACTATTAGACAGTAGTCAATTGAGCCATGTTGATAGTTCGAAGGTTACTCTGTCAAAACTACATTTATCTTCTGAATGCTAAATGATGTTGTTTGTATTATATGTCTATATATTGATGACTTAAAGCGATCTCCGCATCTGTACATAATCAATAAACAATATAATATCAAAATCGAATCAAGCAATGCGTGTATACGTAAAGCGACAGATTAGATATTATCTAGATTCCCTTTCAAATTATACATTCAATAATGTCGCGGCGTAACACAAAACGCTTTGAGGATTTCAAATCAAATACCATGTTGTAAAATAACAAACAAAGTAATCTTATCTACGCTTCAGTAGTGTTTTTATCTTGAGTGACAAAGATTGTGAGTTCGATCTGACAAGTATTTGTACGATAAATACTCATGTCTGTTCTGTATATGATTCTCTGTTGTTTGATATCACACACGAAAGCAACCTGACCGGCAGGTCAATATATGAAATGTTTGATTTTTTTAGACTAGTTCGATAGAAGCTTTCAGTCCGCGTGATAGTAATCTTCACAGCAGTTTATATGTATCATAAAGATATAAATAGCGTGTTGCCAACCTTGTGATTTGAAGACTTTATGTCACCATTACACAGTAACTTTAATACCTCTCTCACTGTTTAAACCGGAACATAGCAATGAAAACACTGCTATTTGCCGGTAAGAATAGGCGAGAGGGAGGTACCAATGCAGAATCTTTATATAAAGTCTACCTTATATGTCATGAGACTAGTTAGATTTGGCCGATTTGAAACAGATCGTTTATTACAATCAAGCATGTTTACATAGACACATAAAATATAATTAATTAATAAAGGTTTTTATTTGAATGTTGATCTTGTTGTTCGAAGATATTCTTAAGGTTTATTGTGTAAAAAATATAATTGTATTGAAACGAGAAGTGTTGTCTTGTCCTGAGTAAATTTGACTAGATTTTTACTAGAAAAAATAGGAATCCCAACTAAAATTTCAATAATGTATTCCAATTCACCGGGTAGTCTATCTTTTTTATCCTTTTCTTTAGTAAGTGCAATCATCCACTTTCGAACAGAAGATATTTCTTTATGTAAGATTATCGATTCTGGGTCGGATCGTGGGTACAAGATTTTCAAGGCTATAATTAGTTTTAGCCAATTCATATATGTTTAACACAAATATTCTTAAATAAAATTCAACATTTTCTGTGCAGTGGACCTCTCAAGTTATTTAACATTAATAATATCACTAAGAAAAAATATGTTCACCTAAAAGAGTTGCTAGTTCAATAAATAAACGTTCATATAAAATATATAGCAACACGAAAAGCCTTATAAATATCCACACTTAAGCCTTGACATGTAAAAAAATCGAAGAGTTCGCGTGACCAACAATTCCTTTTTTAATCTCGATTATAATACGTAGGCTTATTTTGGGCCGAGCCCAATTTCTCAAACGTTGATTTATTCAAAAAATGAGTTGTTACTGATTAAATTTACATCTATCTTCTTTGCGAATTACTGTTGATAGAACAAAGGAAGCTGACTGACTGACGGTTGGAAAATTTTGTAATTTGTTGTAACATCTTTTTGTTTTTAAGGGATTACTGAACCATAATTCATACCAAGCATTACGACGTCCACCGTTGGACGAAGTCTGCCTAACAGATTACCATTTTTTATTCAACGCTGTTAGTGGTAAAATAATGCGAGTAGTACCTCCCTGTGGTAAGAGGCAACTAAGTTACTGCAACCGACAGATGGCGGTAAATCCGCCTGAAACCAAGATACAATTCAGCTAGCCTTTCTTGTCCAAAGCGACAATTTTGAGCAAAATATCGCCTTTTTCAAAAAGGCCTATGTCCAACAGTAGATTTCCATCGATGTGAGGTACCGGAACAGACTTTTTGCGGAATATTCATCCCCATCGTTAAGCTCTCAGAATGTCACTCAATACGTTTGCCCAATGCTACAAATATGGTTAAAATTCCCCCTTTCTTGAGGAGCCCCAAGGGTAGAGGGTATTCCATGGCAGATATGATGATAATGATAATGATTACCACCATGGGCAGGTTTGGAAAAAATTGCACCCAATTAATTAGCTTTAGCATTCACTGTTGCACTCAGGCAACGTTCCGAATGGCTATTCCTCCATGTTAGTAATATTATATGATAAGCCGTAGGGTACCAGCAGAGAAGAGTACCTCCATTTGTAACAGAATCTAGAGCCGACTAAGGTACTGGACGCGACAGATGGTAATAAATACACCCAAACCTGTAAAGCTAAAATCAGTTAGCTTTTCTTGTTCAGTGCTGCAATTTCGGGCCAAATATCCCTTTTACTTGAGAAGGCCTATATCCAACAGTGGATGTGCATCGATGATCATATAAGTGAGATAGATATATTATTAAAACTTAATAATACTTAATAAAGATTTATTCTTGTTAACTAAATACTCTTTACGTTCCGTCTTATTGTATAATAAGACGGAATGGAATGAATATTAGCTTTACTAGGATTGAGTGAGTGACACTGATGATTGAATGATGAATGATAAAGAAGAAAATACTAAGTTATGAACGAAACTAGAATAATTTTATTTATATGTAAAGTTATAGTAAACTGTATCAAGATGTAAACCCATAAACAAACAAACTGTAAACATTTTTGATTTTTCTTTACTTTTCACTAGTATAATCTCTTTTAGCGATGTTATACTCCATTTGACAAGACGCGAGTAGGTCTCTCCAGGAAACCAATGCTTCGTCTCTCTCTATATACCAGAAAAGCTCGATGGCGCAGATGGTATTATAACTAGCATTTTTTTAATGATAAATTATATACCGTATACCTTATAGTTAAGACAGGGTCTATCATCATCATCATATCATAACATTAGAAGTCCACTGTTGGATATAGGCTTCTCCAAGAAAAGGAGATGGCAATCGTACAGCGTAGCTTCCCGATGGGAATGCTGCTCGGCCTGCCCCATTTTTTGGGGTAAGCTGCATCGGTAATAAAGAATGGCCAGGTCAGAAATAGTCCGAGTAAGAGAAGCGAGAGAGTTATGCCAAGATCTTAGTAATTATGGTCTCTGACTACTTCGATGAGACACAGGCATGATGTATGTAGGTATGTAAGCTGCTTCAGGTAGATACAGCGCCATCTATCGGTTCCAGTATAAAAGTAGTTACTATTCTACTCCGCCGGTACCACACAACACAGCGGTGTAGTCAAGACAAGACAACATCTGTCAAGTATACTTGTTCTATAAAAAAGTTCTTTTACAATCTTCAAGATCTTTTCAATAACTTTATCCCTGTCAGCTAATAAAGGCGTCCACATACAATTTCACCCCAAAAAGGGACATAGCATCCTCGTATCAATTTGCCCCCCATACGGAAAAGCACAAAAGTATTACGGATCCGACAGGCGAGATGATAAATGACGGGTGAAACCGGGCTATTCTTGTGTATTGTACGACATTTTTGCCCTAACGAGGGTCACGGCTGTAAACCACGATTAAAAACCACCGGTAAAGTCCCACGCTAGTGATGGGAATTAATATATCGGTGTTTTTTAATTGAGTTATTTATCATCAAACCAGCCATTGAAAGTCCAGTACTCGACATATGCCTCTCCAAGAATGGAGGAATTTTTGCCCATATTTGCCGCTTTAGGCAAGCGTGTTGGCAATCGCAGAGCGCAGCCATCGCAACGGGGGTGCTGCTGCCTATCCTCGCCCTGTGCATTTAAGCTGCACTGTTTCGGATGGATATACCGCCATCTGTCGGTTTTGGTACCTTAGTCGCCCCTTACAACAATTGGTGCAGTGGGAGGTACTATTCTTATCCGGTACTTTGAGTTTTTTATTTTTTTTCAATTAGATTAGATTAATTGTGTTTATACGCCTCGTAAGCATGTCGGTATAAATCATCATTTTCATCATTATAGCAGCCCTAAATTGTTCACTGCTAGACATAGGCCTCCTCAAAAAAGCAAAAGCAGAGCGTTATTTTGCGTTGGTTATGGTGATGCTGCCCATCCCCATCCTGTGCATTTTAGCTACATTTCTCCGGATGGATCTATCAGTTTTGATCATATCATGTATGTACTGGGGTATACAGCTGGGGTATACTATTCTACTCTGCCGGTACCACACGGCAAACGAAAAAAGTTACTTTCTTGTGGTGCAGCAATCATTTGCAACAAAAGTGTGCAATAAAATTAATGAATACTGCTAGTAACTTTAATAGTCTTAACAAATTAATGATGTGAGTAGGAAAATACAAGAGGAATAGAAAAGACACTTAAATTATTAGAGACTGAATTTTAAATCGGGCTAAAAACGTAAATAGTCCGGAGTAAAAAGTCCAGACAAAAACTTTTATAATGTTTCCTAACATTCATGCGGTCACTGCTTCTAATAACTCGGTGTATTTTCAGCAACCACTTTCTCTTTAGTTTAACGGAGTATTTTCAGCAACCGCTTTCTATATATGTATGTGTTAAAACTCATAAATACACTTGATAGACTTGATGATGCAATTGGTAATTACATCTTGTGCGCCAAAGGTTATATTTTCAATACCCGTTCAAGAAAAGATTTTATATAATGATTTTTTCTATTTGTTCCGTGTCTGGATGTTATTAATACGTATTCAAGTTATATATATTAAATTCATCTGTTGTCTTATAGACGTAATACACATTTCAATTGAGGTATGAGATGTCGTGTGAATATATTTATAAATTATTATTTATATATGTATTTTATTTTTTATCGATACTTTCTTGGACAACACTATTTCATGGTCGTGTTCTGGATTCGGGTTAGTTCCGTGTTTCCGTGCTACCAGCATAGTTTAGCAAAACTCGGCATTCACAGCCAACTTTAGTGGTGCGTGATTGTTTTTATTTTAACTCCCATTTTCGTGAGCTTTTTTCTCAACTGACTCAGTAATCGTGATTGTTACTGGTGGTAAACGCAAAAATATACACGGAGTAAAGTCGCCTTACACCTTTTATTATTTTATACATCGAACATTTTTATTCATAAAAAACTAGTACTATGAACAGCTTAGCACCTAAATATCGGCAGAATAGAGCAGAAAGTCTCAGGTACCATAACCGACAGATGGCAGTACATCATGTCCAGCGTAGCTCAAATGCAACCGACAGGAATATATAGCAGTATTCCCGTCGCGAAGATTTGCTCTGTAATTGCGCTCAAGCCTGCCCAGCGCCGCACTTATTGGCAAACGTCCTCCTTTTGTGGTGAGGCTTATTTAATTTTATGGCTGCTACGATGATGACAGTCAGTACTCGTATGCAAATATCGATTTTAAGTATCTTCAAATAAGGTTTAAAATTTCCCTGTGATATCCGTAATCCGTAATCCGATCTGTTGTAATCGATCTCAAATGGTATAATTAATAATTTCACAACAATTCTAAATTATGAACCTGACTTCGATATAAGTCGCTTAAAATTCTCGTGGAAGGGATATCAGGCAACAGAGGAACCTCAAATAAATAAAAATACTTATATACATTTTTAACACCCAGACACAAAACACAGAGGAACAAAAATCATATAAATTTTGTCTCGGGTGGGGATCGAGCCACTTGGCGCACAAGACTTTTTGAGTATAATACATGCACATGTATTATTATATTAAACAGTTGAAGGAAAGAACTGGGATGTACAAGCGAAAGCCGAAAGAAAGAAAGAGTAGAAAGTAGAAAGGGAATGGGGTGCACGGATCAAGTCTTTTCCCTGCACTGAAAAGTGCCTTGCAAAAGGTCAAAAGGTCTATTGCGCTTTTATTGACTTGAAAAGGCTAATGATTTAGTTGAACGAAACGAGTTGTGTGTGTGTATGTGTGTGTATATGGGGTGAATGACCCTCTGATTTAGGCATTCCAATCTCTTTACAAGGATTGTGTTGCTTGCGTTAGAATAAACGGTGCCTACACTGAAAGGTTTGACATTCATAGAGGTGACAGACAGGGATGAGTAGCAACTCCTTGGTTGTTCAACTTATTTATAGCAACCGTCAGTCGGATTTGAAAGGCAGCAAATGTGGTTTAAGCATGAATTACTAATAATTATAATTTAATTATTAAAGGTTACTTTTCAAATTCTTAACGCTGATGATCAAGTACTGTTAGCATCGTCAGCTGAAGAGTTACAAGAGATAGTAACGATTATGCGAGATTCCCTTAAAAGAAAAGATATGATAGTTATTAAGAATGTTAGTAAGGCGAAAGTGAAGGTGATTGAAAAGGAGGATATTATGACAATTGTAAAATTTTAATCGATGACATAAAAATTTAACAAGAGTTTGTGAAAAAATAATTAAAATGATGAGATCTTTCGTAAAAACACTTCCCAGGTACGAAGGATGCCAGGAAATATTGAACGGTGTGTGAAAGCAGAAAAAAGTATCAATGGAACCTTACATGCTTTAATGGGCAGCTAAAATGTGTTGAATAGTGCACGACTGGCCACTTTGATCTAAAAATCAACCGCGGTTTTGCTAATAGAAACAAAAGCTACTTATATCTACGTAAAATTTTAAAGATCAGTTGAGTATATGAAGCATAAAGACGATGCAAACAAACTAACTATAATATGTATGATATCATCATCATACTAGCCTTCGGAAGTCCACTGCTAGGCATAAGCCTCCCCAAGAAAGGGGGAATTTCGGCCCATAATTGCCGCATTAGGCAAGCGTGATGGGAATCGCATAGTGCAGGTTCGCGACGCGGATGCTGCTGCCCATTTCCACCCTGTTTGCATTTGAGCTACAGTGTTTCAGATGGATACCGCCATCTGTCGGTTCTGGTATCTTAGTCGCCTCTTACGACACTTAGTACAGGGGTGGTACTTTTCTACTCTGCTGGTACTTCACGGCTAATATATGTATGATATGAGAAAATTAGTATCGAAAAATTTAAATAGGATTAGGATATTCTGATTAGATTAGTTAGAAAATCACTCAGCGCCATCTATAGATTTTTTGTAGAACTAAAATTGTCATTTATCGTAAATCTTCCAAAAACAATATGTTATATGTCTTTCTCTGTATTCCCAACCATATGTTTGCAAAATTTCAAAAAGATGGGATGAGTAAATAAAGCGTGAGGAGAAAAACAACAAAAAAACCTACTTTAGAAAGGCACAGTTTGAGTCAAACCTGATTATTTGATGAAACATAAAAGTTACGATCAATATCGTCAAAGAAAAATAATTCAGGAATTTGAAAAATAATGGCGTACATCCTAGTCGCTTCCACTTCGAAGCCTATCTTTTTTACAGAATCATTCGTTTTGTTTCAAACTGGTGACTTTTAGGCCATTGGGAGCTGAACTAGGCTCTCGGCAAATAGACAGCGGTTTGATTGGGGTTCTGTAGAGTAACACGGTCTATATTTTCTTACATTCTCACGTTTACCCTGTCATAGTAAGACATTTTTTTACAACATCGATCAAACAAAGAATTGCGAAAAGCTAAATTAACCGTTTGTAGACATTAAAAAAGTAGTTTTGTACCAAGTTACTCAAGTTAGAATAAATTCAAGTGGAATATAGACGAAGACTTGAAGATTGTTGAAAATCATTTAATATTAGCCTTATAATCTATAGGTAGTTGGCGTGATGTACCAGAAGAGCAGAATTTTACATGTACCACGTGTCATTATAGGCTACTGTACACCCTTAATAGTATAGCTCAAATTCATACAAATATGGTCACCAATCCAATTTATCTTGCATAAGGTTGCTTAATCCCGATGATTGATTCCGTACTTTTATTTAAAACTACTTTTAGTGATTCTTTTGTAAATACATGCCTTCTAGATTTTTGACCGTATTCTGTTTGTGAATGTTTAATTAGTTTTTTGTGGCATAAACGTAATATCCTTTTAGGTTAACTTAAAAACTAGTTTGTTTTGCAGCTTTTACTAGACTAGTTCAGTTAACAAGCTTACTGCACGCACGATAGAAAGCGTCACAGCAATCTATAGACGCTTGCATAATTACAAGGATAACAACTTTGTGAATTAAAGATAAAACTGTTGCACTACACTGCACTGCCTCTCTCAATCTTCAAACCGGCATCTCAATATCCACCAGTCCAATTATATTTAAACAAGATAGATACAAATTTGCATTCATAAATTAAGTATGCAACTACGGAATCCTTACCATTTCCGGGGCTTGTTCACTTGTCCCGCTTTTATTCCCTTAGATTAGAGAAGCTCGCCCGGTTCGAGGTATTGAAGTGATTTTTTTCAGGTTTTTCAGCGCGGAATGGCTATATTGATTGCATTCTCTCGTTTTTCTAAACCATTTGCTATATAACAACTCTCAAAGTTAAAATGAAATTTCGACAATACTGAAAGCTTGTGTATTGGAAAATAATGTGTGGAATTTAAGTGAACTACCGAGAAAAATAGAGTAGATTAGTACCTCCCCCTGTACCAGGTTTCATCAGAGGTGACTAAGGTATAAGAACCGATAGATGGCGGTATATCTATCCGAAACGGGGATGGGCAGCAGCATTCCCGTCGTAAAGCTATGCTTTGCGATTGCCACCACGCTTGCCCAAGCGGCATTTATAGGCAAATTTCCCCTTTTTTGGGGAGGCCTATATCCAGCAGTATATGTTTTACGACTGCTATTATCATGACGATGATATCATAAAAGATATGATCACTTTCATCTGCGCCACCTAACCCATCAAAAGAACGTATTAGAAGTAACTAATTTGAGAGTCAGTTCAACGTATGAGATGTCGTGTGAATTCATTTATTTTAACAGCTTTGAACGAAGACTGTAAAAGTAAATTACAAAGCACGCCGCTGAGGGAGAAATTATATTTTGTTTTAGTGTAGGCACCGAGGGAACCATTAGTAGTTATAACTGTACCAACCCACGCCTTAGATATAAAATCAAGTATTTATTTTAATTGGATAAAAGTCTGCTTACGTCCTTCAAAATCTGGTTGAACTGTTTACAGACTACACCCGTTTACTAGAAATAGACCTTATACAAACGTCGTCTACATTGCTATATCACTCACACCTATTTCTAACGCCAAACAGTAGTGTTCGCATTGCTGTTAGAAGGACGACCGAAGTAATAGAATTACTGAGTAATGTGACATAATATCTTTAAGTCACAAGGTTGGCAACATGCTAGTGATATCCTTGTGATATTACGAGCGTCTGTTTATTTGGATAACGTTTACTGTCAAGCAAATATTATCTAGTTTGTCGACTTGTCTATTAAAATATTATAAAAATAATCTGTGCCAGCGAATATAAAAAGAAACAGATGTGAAAGTAAAATTATGGGCTTATATTTTAATTAATTTAAAAACGCCTCTAGCAATTTAAAATAGTTCAATTTTGAAGATGGTTACTACTTGTTGGTATCGAAAGAGGCAACACTGATAAATATCCAACTAAAAACCTACTACATCTAATTTAAAATAAATCGGTACTTTAGTGGTGCAGTGATGCCGAGTACAGCAGACAGACAAACTTAAATTAATATTTGACTGGCGTTATGATGCATTTGGTAGTGTCTATTTTGAGTGCCATGGGTCATTGCTTCGATGCCCAACAGTATCAACATTTATGTAATTAAAGTTTGTTTTTTTCTGTGCCTGAGTTGTATTAAAGTATTACACTTGTGATTCCGCTGTTGTCTGTTATTTGTTACGTAAATGTTTTAAGCGACTTATCACGGAGTCAGGTCAATGTGTGAGATGTTTGGTGAATGTAATACTATCATTTTTATCCTTTTTCTAAAAATCTGGGATTTCCACATACCTATGAGGTTGTGAAAATCCAACAGACAGACAAAGTGACATTTCTGTTTG
Source organism: Heortia vitessoides (assembly GCA_020976665.1). Taxonomy (NCBI): domain Eukaryota; kingdom Metazoa; phylum Arthropoda; class Insecta; order Lepidoptera; family Crambidae; genus Heortia; species Heortia vitessoides. The sequence goes on along the minus strand of JACJUM010002279.1, from coordinate 13,627,211 downwards.
GTACGAATTAAAAGCATATACAGAGTGCCTTATCCTGCAAAAGGATTGGAAATATAGTCCGGTCGATATCGCAATAAATATTCAGTCTCCCAAATAAAAGTTCCGTATTACCTATTCCCCGGAGATGGGTAAGGATGGGGTATCATCGATAATGTATCGATACCGTGTAAAATATTGATTTTAGACCCTATTTTTTCTTTTATAAATATAAAATTGGTAAAACTTGAATTGGATTGCGCTAACCTTTAAAACAACGGTTTGTTAGCACCGAAGCCGGTACAAGGTTCCATTAACACTAACTATTTAGTATTGATAGAAACTTTATCATTACCGGTTTTTCTGGTTAGTTCTTTACTGGTGAATCGCGTTAATATTTATTAACCCGTTAACTTAATTTTAAGACCCTTTTGGTGCCGGCAGGCTATTATAAGTTAGATCTAATTTAAATGTTAGATGATTCTCATGATCCCGTCGGGTCATCAAGATCATCAGAATTATGAATATAATACAATATTTAGTACTACATATTTACAAATAAAAATTGTTTTATTTATTATTTTGATATTCCGAAAGTGCTTGTGCCTACTTGAATAAAGTATATTTTGGTTTTATTTAATTTATATCATACCAGGTCGATATGCGAGCATACATATCGAAATTGAGCGTCACTGTAGCCTACGTTCGTAATAACAAGGATATCACTAGCTCGTTGTCAACCTTTTAAATTGAGAGTGTTATGTTACATTATCTAATAATTAGTATATTATAGTACCCTAGTAGTAGGGGGAGGCCCCTGTACCAGTTGTCGTAAGAGGGGACTAAGGTACCAGAACCGACAGATGGCGGTCCCATCCGAAATAGTAAAACTTATATACTAGAGAGTGGGAAATGTCAGGCTTCCTCGTCGCGAAGTTATGCTCTGCAATTATAGGTAAAAATTGCTCTATTTTGGGGCTGTCTATATCTAACAGTGGACTTTCTATGGCTGATAAAATTATATTACATCCAACAATTTACTGCAGCTCTCACCCTTGAGACATAAAAATACTATTTGTTGGTAGAAATAGGTGATCAAATCAACGTCTAGTCATTATTAGATATATCAAGATGGACGTGTTGATAACCTGATCGATCAATCTTGAAAGAAGGTACCTTCCTATTGTGCAGGTCATTGTATGATCCCGCATTAGAAAAGCGTCCTTTGAACTATCACAATACAGTTCCTTCTTACGGAGCGAGAATCTGATCTTGCCGTAACACAGTCTCACACTTTCTATATGTAAACAAATTGTTTAGCTAGTAATGCTTTGAATTTTAGTGTATAAGACTAATATTTTATAATTCTTAGTTGACAAATAAGAAAATGGCTCCCGTAAACATTATATTTAAAGTCGCCGCAGCCTGTAGACACTCGTATCTTCAGAAGGATATCAGTAGCGCATTGCCATCATTGTGACTTAAAGATATTATTTACAATACCTCGCTCACCCTTCAAACTGGTACTCGGCTATGCGGTACCTACTATTTAGCAGTATAATTAGGTGCGAGTGTGGTACCAATGCAGATGACCTTTGCATGATGTTTACCTCGAGTGATATATGCCTTAGCCATATTCTTTAGGCATCGAACTCTCATTAATTTAGTCTTTAGATATTTTTTACACTGAGGGGGTTCCTAAACTTTACCTTGATGCCCTCGCTCTCTCCCCCAGGAATAAGGGTGATTAGAAAGTATATAATCTATAATTATACTTCATTCATCATCATCATCATATCAGCCAGAGAGTCTAGTCGCTTGCGGCACTGGACAAGCGTGTTTACAATAGCAGAACGCAATTTTCTAGATGGGGATGCTGCTGCCCATCCCTGCCCTGTGCATTTAAGTTACACTATTTTTGATATACCGCCATCTGTTGGTTCTGGTACCTTAGCCGCCTCTTACGACACCTGGTACAGGGGGAGGTACTATTCTACTCTTCCGGTACCTGACGGCTTGCTCGCCGAACTTTATTACCGGAAATATGGTAGACTGCAAAATGTTTGGGGAAATCTAGCCACGGCAAAGTTTAGACCTATGTAATCGAGTTTATAATGGTCTGAAATATTGTCACAAATCTTACCCAAATCGCCTCCAAGATAGCAACTTCATTAAATATGATTTGTGATCAAACTTATTTAATTAATAGAATGCTGTTTATTTAAAATATTAAATATACATTAATATTCTTGGCTACGTATTAGACTTAACTCCAAGTTACTGCTACACTCTTAAAGAACTTAACGGCTTTAATTAAGCCAACTTTATTCACATAGGCTTATTAATTCATTTATTCATTACATTTTTATGTTAGATTTGAGTTTCCTTTCTTTACAAAGTGCTTTGTATATACGTATTTGTTTTTAATTCTAAATCCATTGACATCACGTTTGAAGTCAATATCGCGATGTAATCATCATTAGGCTTTTTATAAAGATGACGACCAAAAGAATGTGGAATTAGTTAATAATTTATTGAAGTAAGTAAATAAATCTTGATCTTTTTACACTAAAAGTATTGTACCTGCGCGTGTTGATCTCAATAATTATCATCATCTTTATCAAATCAGCCAATTATCTTGTACTTCCGGACATAGGTCTTCGCGATGTAAATGCTGGTGCCCATTCCCGCACTGTTGTATTTGAGCTATGCAGTTTTGAGATGGGTATATATATATATATACTGCTGTCTGTCGGTTCTCGTGCACTAGTCACCCATCACAATAACTAGTACACAAAAATAATAATAAGGAATACTGTTAATAAGATTTACCGTGGAGGACAAGGTACCGTAATAGACGATTGAGGTACCGGCAAGTGCACAGCACAGCTTTGGGAGGCGTATCGCCTATGAACGCTGTACAGCTGCTTTGATGATGATAATATATACGATTCGATATTAAACGATGCTTAATTTATTCAATCTAATCGATTGTAACATATCGATACTTTTGCACATCCCTAAAGACATCTAGCCTACGTACAGTTCCATTACACACAGCATTACTTTATACCTTTTCAGTGTTATTGGAATATATGACGTATTTTAATGAGCATACAGTACACGGTGAGTGAACTTGACAAGCTTGCGTCGATGACAAACATCAATATGGGATTGGGCTTGATTTTGAATGGCGTACGATTTCAATTCGCTTCAGTGCTGTTATATCGTATACTGTTACTAGATAAAACTCAAAGAATCCAGCAAAGTTCTGTATAAAGAAAAATTATGTCAGATAGTAAACATAGTTATTCTCTGGTTTCTCAGACATGGTGTGGGAGGAATGAGAGAATCGTGCAGAAGTATACAAAAAAAAAAAAATTATTTACAAAACCAAAATTTGCTTCCCGCCCCCGATTTCAACTACCACTTTACTTTATATCTCCTCATCCCTGAGGATTTCTTGTTATTCCGTGAAGATGTCTATGTACAGCTAAACTGAGCGTAGAGTCGTACCAATCCCATAGAGAATAAAAAAAAAAACAGATTTATCTGAAAGAAACATATTCTCAAGATAGTAGCCTATGTATCACTTCAAAGTATCTATAATAATATTTACAATAAAAAAATCTACTTGTGTCCAATATCAGTCGTGACTCGTACGTACCTGCATCTTTCTTATACTGTACTGTTTCTCCGTTTGTAAGTATTATCTTGAATTCTCTAGCATTTTGTACGCATAAAACCTTTCAAAGCGATATTGTATGTGCCAACTATCATCCATATATATTTAGCCGTTTCTCTATGAAAATGCAACAAACATACATACATACATCTAATAAACTTACAAACTTACGCGTATATAATATAAGTCAAGAGTAATAAATATACCGGCCGTGAGGTACCGGCGGAGTAGAATTGTACCTCCCCTGTACCAGGTGAAAGAGGTAGCAAAACCGACAGTTGGCGGTATATCCATTCGAAAAATCATTATCCTCGTCGCGAAAGATGCGCTCTGCGATTGCCAACACGCTTGGCGCGGCAATTATGGACTAAATTCCCGAGATTTCCAAATTCCTTTTTAGAGAGGCCTATATCCAGCAGTGGATCTCCAATGGGTGGTATGATAACGATCATCATGAATAAATATTCAATAAGGAGTAAGGATTACAATGATCGTATTTTTACAAACTGAATAACTGTGGATCACTAATGACAAGGTCACTGATACTTCATACCAAATGTGGGATAGTTTCGTGGCATAATAGCGACGACCAAGACTGGAGCAAAAAGTTTTCTTGGTTTATCGGACGTCAGCTTATATAGCTTTGCAGTAGCGCGGGTAAACTGGTTTGCGATATGTCGCTTCTAGAATAGCGCTAAGGTTGCGTCAGTTCGTCGACTTCGTATTTGCGATGTATATATAAAGCCAAATTGCTAACTAGTACCGGTAGATTAATACTACTTTCTGTAACAGGTGGATGTATATATCCATTCGAAACAGTGTAGCAGAAGAAAGCTGCGGACAGCGATTGCTAATATGATTGTTTCCCAAATGCACAGGACGTGCGTTGACGGGCCCGATGGCGCAGATGGTAGTGATCCTATCTTGTGCACCAGGGGTCGTGGGTTCGATTCCCACCCAGAGCAAATATTTATATGATGATATTTGTGTTTGCTCTGTGTATAGGTGTAAAATATATGTATTTAAGTAGTATATTTGTGATTCCTCTGTTGTCTGGCATTCGTAACACAAGTGCTTTAAGCGACTTACCTCGGAGTCAGGTATCATGTATGAGATGTTGTGGGAATTTATTATTATTATTATTACTACGCTGTGATTGCCAACTTGATTTATAGGCATAATACTCTTTTTCGATCTTCGTCGATTCAGATTTCAGAACTATTATGACTCACATTCAAGTCAATTGATTGACCTCCATCCTCCTTACTAAGTGGAAAAGATGTGTTTAATCAAGAGATGAAAAGCTATGGATAAATATTGCCTTAGCCCCGAAGTGAAGCTTCATGCTTATTAATCTTCGTACATTGGAAGAATTACAAAATACTGACACCTTTTAGAAGTAATGTCGTTTATTTCTAATAAACGGTGTCACAGAAAGTATTTTTTTAAGACATCTGGTGCTCGGGTTATCGACGAATCCTTTTCCCGTGTTTCCATCTGTCATATTAACTGTATATATGTGTTGGTGTCCGTGTTAGTTCACATCGGGGATCATGTTAAAACTTGTTTCAAGGGAATACAAGCCTACTTTGATATGACACCGATACTAATATTAAAAAAACTCAATATTTTAGCCATTGAAAGTCCACTGCTGGACATAGGCCTCCCCTAAAAAGGGAAAATTTGCCCATAATTGCCGCGCTGGGTAAGCACGTGTATTTAAGCTGCACTATTTCGGATGGATATACCGCCATCTGGCGCTTACGGTACCTTAGTCGCCTTTTACGACATCTGGTACAAGGGGAGGTAATATTCTAATCTGCCGGTACCTCACAGCTTATGTAACTATTTACATAACTTGGTGGACGTATCGGTTACCTAGTGGAAACCGTTGTCAAAACAATATATAAGAAAGATAAAAAAAATGTTAAATAAACCGCTTTATAAAGCAGTTAAAAAGTAGTTTTATTAGAAAGAGTAACACGCGTAAATCTATGTTAATATTATAAATGTAATATACTTTCTTTAGGCATTTTCAGGCAATATGAAATTTACGATATTCTTTGCCATATGCATACCATCCATATAATGAATAAATGAAATAAATCTACATAGCCTCCCATAATTTGAAAGTAAATAGTTAAGAACATTTCTGGTTCAAGACATCAGACAAGAAAGTGATTACAAACAATTGAATATATACTTGACACCCGTGAAAGTATTTACATACAATTGAATATATATTTAAAACCCGTATACAGAACAAATACAAATATTCACGTCTTAAATGATGGCCTGAAGATCGAACCTTTAACAACAAAACAAAAGATAGATACACTACCAAATATGCTATAGAGTCCGTCACCACATGCTGAATTTAAAACAGAATCTGCATAATGAATATGAAAATGTATTATTTCTGTAAATTTGACCGCAGACCCTTCATCAAGCAAAAAAACCTTTAGATTCCTTTTTTACCCCACACTTGATATTCTCATTAGCATAATACTTATTTTATGTGTACCTGGCACGGCTATACCGGCTGCGAGGGAAGGGGGAGTTGGCACCTGCCTTTGGTCTGGAAGTCTCCTTTAGGCATTTCCAGTCTTACATACCTTTAGCTCGTTAATTAAAATAATTATATTAACTAACATACAACATTTCTTACATAAATGACTTAGCCGTGAGGTACCATTAGCTACACTCATGGCTGTCACAGCAGCCTATACACGCTCGTGATATAACAAAAATATCATTAGCGCATTGCCAATGTTGTGACTTGAGGCAATAATGCCACATTACCTAGTAAATACACTGCCACTCTCACCCTTCAAACCGGAATACAGCAATACGAACACTGTTATTTGGCGGTAGGAATTGGTGGGAGTGAGGTACCAATCCAAGGACCTTTTGTATGAGATCTACCTCATATTCTATATTCTTCTTGGTCTACATATTCTGGAGTTTTGGAATTAGAGTCGAAGACAATTTCTAATGTACTCCTTACTACTACATCCCTACTAATGTCGGCGTAAAAACGCTACAATAGAGGTATTAACCACATATTATTTTAATAAAAATGAGTGGCCTGTGCATCAAGATACTAGATAGATACTAGATAGATACTAGATAGATACTAGATAGA
>JACJUM010002279.1:13550760-13620395 GCA_020976665.1 Heortia vitessoides | reverse complement strand
ATACTAGATAGATACTAGATAGATACTAGATAGATACTAGATAGATATTACTGCACAAGATTTTCAATAAAATACCAGGCAGCCTATCAGGCTTACCAATTAATAAATTTAAAAATTACGTAAAGAGTAAGCTTATTTCTATAGCATATTATAGTGTAAAAGATTATATAAATGATAAAACTGCCTGGGTTTTAATTGCTCTAATCTAACCTACCTTTTAGATAACGGTTTCTTAGCACCAATGCCGTGAGAGGTTCCATTAACACTAACTAGCTAGTATTGACGGAACGGAAGGTATAATGAACCTGCATTAAACTCAGTTTGAAAATCCATCTGGTGAAGATATACTAGTATAAGGTAGGCCTATTTTAAATGTTAGATGACTCTTATGATCTCGTCGGGTCATCAGGGTCATAAATTTTATAAATATAAAACAATTTAGTACTTCATATTTCAGAATTAAAATTGTTCTATTTATTTTTGAAAATTCGAATGAGTTTGTTAGGCCCATTCTACTTGAATAAAGAATATTTTGATTTAATTTGATATAATTTACACTGGCACTTAATAGGTAGCACTTTACCGTTTTAAATCGCACTTCCTTTTGTACCAAAACTTATACCAAAGTTCATTACTTTTTGAATGTAATAAAAATACTAGCTTAGTAGTATTTAATTCATTCATTTGCAGACCTGTACCCTTGTCTTGGCATCAGTGTAAATAAAACTCCCTGTCTGCTTAAAAATCGGTTACATATTAAAGCCTATTTTCGCGAAATATCAACTAGTTACACTAACAAAACTTTCTAACTAACTAATCCGTTGTTCACTGGAATATTCCATAATTACTAGCGTGCTGATTAAGATTTGATTTTTTTATTAACTTTGGCCTACAGAAAAACGCGATGATTGACTTTGTTAGAAATTTGTTTGGAATGCATTAATTTTTACGCTTGATTTAAAAGCATCATGAAGCAGGCATAAAATATATAGTAACACATCAATTTCAGTAAGATATACCCACGCGTTACCGAAAAAAACGGTCCTGACAGCAAAGTGATCGCACAAAGAAAATAAAGATATGACGTTAAATACCGACGCTCTACGATTGCCACAACGTTAATCGAATAATGTTATTTAGTTGTGCGGTAATGGCTGAGTAGAATAGTACCATCCCTTGCACCAAGTACCTTTCTAAAGTACCGGAACCGACAGATGGCGTTATATCTATTGGAAACAGCGTAGCTCAAACCATGGCGGGGTCTCAACAGGGCGGATATGGGCAACATTCCAATTCAGCTCTGCGGTTGTTATCACGCTTGAGAAGGCCTATGTCCAGCAGTTGACATTTTACGGCTGCTGTGATGATGATAAACGCAATTGAAGTAAAAAATAGTTTTTTTAAGAGAATTTTTTTCTCCGTCAACATCCTTGGATATCTAGCAGCTGATTTCTATATATATATAAAAGGAGAAGCTGACGTTGAAATTTTTTCCAGAAGTTTTCGAGGATTTTCGAAAATTCAACCCCTAAAGGGGTAAATGGGGGGTGAAAAGTTAATATGAAGCTTTGCTGTTTTTAAAGTTAATCAAACAACATTCGAATGATACAACTCAGGAAGTTCACAAATTTGTTTGACGAAAAAATAGATGAAAACCTTATTGGTACTAGAGAACAACCATTGAAAGCGACTCTAAAAATTCCATCCCGTTAAAAAACAGGAACACGAAACAAAAATGTTTGGATCCTGTTTTTAAATACTTGCTTCGTAAATTGAAACACCGTCAGCTGGCCATCATTTTTGACGAACATAAATGTGTTTTCTTTAAATTCTCTTCCTAAATGCTTTGTTCTAAAAATCGGGGAAACGGTTGGTTTTCATCAGCTATTGGAAGTCCACTGCTATACACAGGCCTCCCCAAGAAATAGGGAATTTTGGCGGTAATTGCTGCACCGGGCATGCGTGTTGACAAACCTGCCCCGCCTTGTGCATTTGAGCTGCACCATATCGGATATTATTGTTGCGTAAAGTCTACACAATTTTTTTCTACTAACCTGCATGACTTTTTCTACTTCGACTAGACAAATTTATTTTTGTTGTTATTTGATGAGCCCAATGACGCATTCGATGATGTTCTTATCTTGTTCCATATTCCCAAAAGTTGTGGGTTCGATACCAGGTTTAATATTTATGAGGTGAATATTTGTGTTCGTTTCTTGTTTGGGTGATAAAAATACGTACGTACATATACATATATATACATATATATATATATATACATATATATATATATATATTGGATTTCCATCGCTAAAAGGTTGTCAAGCAACAATCTGAATAAAGAAAACTAATTTTGCTTCATCCATTTAGTTTGCATGTTAAAATTAAGCGCTTTTGGATCAACAAATGGGTCTTCGTTTGTGAATCAAAGTCGGGGAATGTTTTTGTTGTCGTTTAAATTTTTTTTTTATTGTATTTGTCCAACGTTTTTACGACATTTCTAACTTTCGACATAAATACCGATTGTCGGCTGTAATTTAATATTCATTATCATCATTTAAAGGTTCAGTTTGTGGATCAATTTTGATGAGTTTTGCATCTGGGTGCTATCTTGTACCTTAGATAACCGGTAACTTTGATCTTGTGAGGGATTCTGAGGTATTCAATATACAGTTCTTGTCTTGCATAGACTGCGGGCAGGTTGAGAGATTTCTTTAGGCTATATAGACCACTCTATAATTAGGAATATACATTATTTTTAGTGTGTAGTTAAAACTATTCGGTTGCTTGATCTGAAGATTTGATGGGAATATTTATTTTCTATGTATTAATAATAATACAATGTTTTTGTACACCAGTGAAACAAGAAATGTACAGAAATAAAATAAAATTGAAACAGTACAATGGGCGGCCTTATGGCATTGAGCGATCATTTCTTATTCTGCAAATGAAATTCTAGAGATCTTAAAATTGTGTAAAAATGTATGTTTTAACATAATTTTAAGACCACTAAAAATGAATAATGTAAGAGTAATACAATAAACAACAAACGCATGTAGAGAACATAATAAAACAAAAATAATAATATATATACCTAAATACCTACTACACAAATATAATACTGTATTTGATACTACAAATTAACCCATGAATAGATACAAGGACAGGTGGTACTCCTTCACCGTATATTTATCCTTATTTCCTAACTTATATTATAAATGTGAAAGTAACTCTGTCTGTCTGTCTGTCTGTTACTCTTTCCCGCTTAAACCTCTCAACCGATTTTGATGAAATTTGGCACAGACAATCTTTAAAACCTGAGAAATTTAATTCTTCTTATTTTTTAATTCAAAATAAGGGTTGTAAGGGGTCGAAAAGGGGGATGAAAAGTTGTATCGAAATATCGCTATTTTTATTACTACACTATTTTTGAAGGAAGTGCATTACACAATGGATGGCCTGAACCGCAGATGATTTAGCCAAAAAATATATGAATTGCATAGGCATTTTAAGCATCGAGCTCTCCTGTGACTTTAGTAAAGTAGTTTAGAAACAGGTCTAATTTTTAGGTAGATAGAAGATCAAAAGTAAAACTGTTCTCGTTCAAGGACTTTATTAATTCAAACCTTTTTAAGCATTTTACTCTATAGTTACATAAATTTTAACCAACGCGTTGTTTAAACACGGCTAAAACAAATATCGAAAACCAGACGCTGCACGTTCTGAATTCGACGTTCTCAACTGTATGTTTAAAATGGCACGCAAAATGTAGTGCTTAGTGTAGGATTCATTGGCACTTGAATGTAACGTTGTCCATGCAACAACTGGATTTAAATCTTTAAATATCGAATACCATACGTCCAATTTTAAAATTCGAGCTCCACATTCCGAATTCAAACGTCTGAAAGAAGAAGTCTATAGTGGCGTGCAATTCAACCGGACTCCTTCAATGATTAGGATGCAAACGCGTCGGGTGGTCGGAGCGTTGTCCGTTTGCGATACCTACGGCCTTGGGCGGGCCGCAATGCGGCGAAGCCCCGGCATTAATATTTTACTTAGCTTACATACAGTTGCTTAGTTTTGCAAATCATCGTTTCTTTAATGATACAAACTTATTTATTCCTTTACGAGTTGTCCTAAACACGAGTTGTGTAATATTCTGAATTATTTATACGCTAAAAATCTATGCAAACCTTTTGTTTGTTACCTACTTTTTCACGATTATTGGTTAGACAGGTATTAATGAAATTAGAGCCCTAAAAAAGAATTTTATCTTGGCAAATGTATTCCTGCATTTTGCACAGAGGGATCAATGTGATCTATTTCACAGTGGAAATTTAGCGAGGCTAATAAATCAAGGCTACTCTTACTCTAGGGAAAGCAAAGCTCCCTCAGGACGCGTTGTACAGTGAAGTTAACACAAAAGATGTTGGGAATTGAAACACTTAGCATGTAAAAAAAGAAATAAAAAAAATGTTGACGTCTTTAAAACGCGGAACAAAGAATTAAAAAGTTAATTGTTTCAATTCTTTTGTTCGACATCTGTACAGAAAATGTTAAAAGTTAAATGAACTGAGTTATGAATCCATTAAAATATCCATTAAATAGAGATTTTATTTAGTAGTTTAGTAGAACGCTTTATGTGAACATTTTGTGTTAGTATAAAGATGTTTTTTTTTTGTTTCAGGTTACTGAAATTGGTGCATCACAGTGCTGTAGATCAACTAGCGAACTGGATCGAATAGTGAGTGATCAATGTTCTCAGGTTGCATTTAATACCATCAAAACATTTCACTTTGATCTAACGCCATTATGAATACACTGCATATTACAATACACAACTTAAGACATAAAAATAGTAGATAAAATTTAAGACTATTTATTCTATACATTTGAATATTCTAACTGAGTTTTCAAACAAGATTGGATTTAGGCTTTAAATTTTTAGTACCTATACTTTTATGGCTTGGTGTGTTTGCTGCCCGCGACGGTATTTGTAAGAAAATTTGTTAGTATTTGTTGAGACTTTTAATGTGGCATATGTAGGCAATAATATCATTGGGATAATTTCAATATGTATCTTTGAAACTTCCAATGTGTAACGTAAATATTTTAATGTTATATATTTTCATAACTTGCATAAAATTGATGTTTTGTGACGAGTTAGCAATTTCTTTTTTGTACCTATCATGTATCCAACCTGACCCTGAGATAAGTCGCTTAAAGTACTTGTGTTCCAGGCAACACACAACAGAGGAATCACAAATATATTGGTTTAATACACATTTATCTCCCAGATACAGAACAAACACAGATATTCACCGCCATCATCACATACGTAGACACATTATCATCATCATATCAGCCATTGGAACTCCACCGCTAGACATAGACCTCCCCATGACAGTTTGACCATAATTGCCGCGCTGGGCAAGTGTGTTGGCAATCGCTGTGCATTTGAGCTAAACTTTTTCGTGTAGATATACCGCCATCTGTCGGTTATGGCTGTAAGGTATCGGCAGAGCCGAATAGTACCGCCCTCTGCTCCAGGTGTCGACTGAGGAACCAGAACCGACAGATGGCGGCATACCCATCCGAGACAGTGTAGCTCATATGCATAGACTTGGGACGGACAGCAGCATCCCTTTCGTGAAAGCTACACTTAACGATTGCCAATACGCTTGCCCAGCGTGGCAATTAAGGGCAAAATTCCCCCTTTCTTGCGGAGACCTATGTCCAGCAGTAAACTTCTAATGGCTGTAATGATGATGTCGGTTCCCGTACCTTAGTCGCCTCTTACTACGGCTGGTCCTGGGTGACTATTCTTCTAAGCCGGTACCTCATGGTTTCAATTATCATTATTTTTTTAAATTATATTTTCAAATCGCAGGGTAATGCTCGAGGTGTCAACCTACCGCAGTTCTTCGCTTAGTAGGTCATTCTGTATTACATTTGCTGCATTAGCTGTAGGGATTTGTGGGGTGTATGTGCAAAAACGCCGAACAATAAAACACGAGTGACTATTTTTTTGATTGAACGTATAAATTTTTGTTCAATCCTATTTCTTTTAGTGATGTATGTAAGGATTTTGGAATGAGTCCTGTTGATGAAAGAATGACGGGAATGATTTTTAACGGGACGTTAATGCCACATTTGGCGTATTTTATCTTCAACTACAAAAAAGTTGTTATATATCTGTTTATTTCTTTCTGATATGGTTACATACATAACATACGTTATTTTTTCTTCTTTAAGTGTTAAAGTAATATCCTGCCTATTGTATGACGTGCTTTCGTCTGATATAATATCGCAGTCCCAGTACAGTTTTGTTCTTACGTACAGTTATTATTAATAATATTTCTCCTGAGGGATAAAACTCACGATCCTTGGCGCACAAGATAGGACGCCTACCAGGCCTGTGCCGCCGGGTCCGTCAAATGATAATGATTAGCCCAATAGATGTATAAAACAAACAATAGTATGCCGAATTGAATATTACACCTGTTTTTTTTTATTATAATCTGTATCTGGTTTATTCTGTTTATCTTTATGGCGTGATTGAGTAAGAACCACTCATGCGAACTTTGAGCTATATAGGTATATTTAAACATATTTTGAGGTTAAGTTTTTTTTTATTATGCATTAAAAAACATGCCAATCAGAATAACAAAACCTCTTTCTTGTTTATTTATTCACCGTCATGATAATATCAGTCTTATGAGATATAAGCCTCCCGAAGTGATTTCTAATAATTTTGGGGGTTGGGCCAATAAATGCCACGCTGGGCAGGCATGGTGGTCGTAATTTTGTGGTGAGAATAGTGCCACCGCAATTCGCTCCATTCCATTTGAGCTACCGTTGTAAGGATGGATACGCCATCTGCTGGTACCAGTATCTCACCCACATTTTAGGACAACAGTTTCAAATATTTACACTATACTAAGGTTACCTGCCATGGTACAGGCACGGTAGAATAGTACCTCCCCTGTACCAAGTGTCGTAAGCGGCCAATGTGATACCGGAACCCATGGCGGTATATCCAACCAAAACCACTCAATGCAACAGGGTGGAAATGGCAGCAGCATTCCCGACGTGAAGCCACCTTTGCAACCTCATCTGCCTAGCGTGGTAATGAGCAAAGATCCTCCCTTTTTTGCAGGTCTGTGTCTAGTAGTGGACCATTTACGATTGCTATGATAATGACCAAGGTTATCTTTAATTTTACTATCCTTCGAGAATTGAAATGAGAACTTTAATTAAAAAATGTAATCGAGCAATTACTTTGTTGTCTCGATAGATTTTTAAAGTAATATCTTTGAAATTTTATTATCTTTTCGTGATTATTAATTTGAATGTAATTTCACTTGAACAGAATCATTAAAGTTTAATTCAATTCTAATTCACTAATAGAATTTGAATGAACAAAGCTCTCAAGTTCTTAAAATTTGAAAGATTCTATGAATTTTTAATGGAAGACAACTATTCTTGTAATGGAAATTTATAAACAGTAGAAAATATTCATTTGAATTCTTTCAGCTTTCTTTTAAACAATCTCATTCTTTCTTTCATCTCGTTCTTTCATCTCTTTTAAACAAATCTATTAAATAAACTTGATTAAGAATAAATTTAATCTAACTTTATCGATTTATCTGCTACTAAGTGTAGCTTGCTATGAGGTATAAGACTAGAATAGTACCTTACACTGTATTTACGGTTGTATGAGGCGATTGAGGTACCCTAACCGATAGACGGCGTTATATCTATCCTAGGCGGCTCAAAGGCAACAGGGCGGGGATGGGTAACAGCATTAGCATCACGATTGTGCGATTACCACGTCGCCTAACTGGCGTAATCTATGGGCGCAATTAAATCAAATTATATTAAACGTGTCATCAGATCTCATCTTACTCCTAAATAAGAATAATAATTATCATACGTATGTATTAACACCCAAATACGGATGGGAATTGTACCTGAAATCCTTGGCACACAAGATCACTACGATCTCGCACCATTGGGCCTGTTTTATAAATAAACCGTTAGTACCAAATTGGTATCATTTGGTACTAAAAAATAACGACAATAAAAATAAGTTCATGTTTAATTAATAAAATAGCATGTTAGTAAGTATTATCAATGCAGGGGTGTAGCTACCGCCGTATCTGCTGTATGAATTATACGGGACCCCCGAAGTGTGTAAGGAAAAATAATAAAAACTTTCTAATTTATTATTTTTTACAAATGACAAAATTCTACATCCGTTTAACCTCGCCTTAACCGAGCGTTCAAAAT
Source organism: Heortia vitessoides (assembly GCA_020976665.1). Classification (NCBI taxonomy): domain Eukaryota; kingdom Metazoa; phylum Arthropoda; class Insecta; order Lepidoptera; family Crambidae; genus Heortia; species Heortia vitessoides. Next base: position 13,612,103 of record JACJUM010002279.1, on the reverse strand, counting down.
TTTGCAACACTACATCGTTATGGCGGGCTGCGGGACTTCATCATCAGCCATAAATGATTTGATAAATCAGTTTCCCGAAAAATAGGCAAGGAGAGTGAATATTTAAAATTTTATTTTAATTTGTAAAATGGTTATATGATATTATTGTAAATAAACATTTCTTTTTATAATACCTTTTTTCTATTTTGAAAAATCTATACCCCATAAGGGCCTCCAAAGAAATTTTTTATACGGGGCCCCGACATGGCACGCTACGCCACTGTATCAATGTCAGACGTAATTACATTACATAGAATTATAATCTCAAAAATAATATAATAATAAAAATGATATAACCTTTATTGTACCGATAAAAACAACACAAGAACATCGCAAAAGCATGGAATAGTAGGCACAAGAGGCGGCCTTATCGCTAATAACAATTTCTTACAGGCAATCTTCAAATAGAAATAATGTTAAAGCTGGTGGAATTTTGAGATGTATTTAGTACAACATACAAATAAACATATAAATATAAAGGACAAGGATAAAGCTACAGAAGAAAAAAGATCATACGAGTATGTCATTAAAATTAGAAAAATTTTATCAATAAATTACACTTCTCAAAATATTTGAGATGATATATACTAGAAAAAATCAACTCGGCAGCCGGGACTCGAACCCCCATATTTTCCATACCGAGGGACTGTACTACCGTTATACTTCCGAGATCTTCGGACATGTCGAATTTTTCCTAGTGTTTATTTGTGCTAAAATGTCAGTGCTTTTTCTTTAATATTATAAGGAATCCCCTACAAACACTCAAATGCCAAATTTTTATAAGTTTGAAGCAATCGATAAAGAGGAAATGGATACTTAATTACTTTGGAGAGGTTTTTTGGAAACTTTTTCTAATATATACCAACTTTAATAAAATTCAGCATTTTCTATGCATGAAACCTCTCAAAGTAAGTTACTGAAAATATTTTTCATTATGATCATAGCAGCCAGAGAACGTCTGCTCCTGGATATAGGCCTCCCCGAAAAACAGTGGTGTTGGCAATCGCGGAGCGTAGCTTCGGCCCGGGATTGCCATACCATAAATAGATGGATGCATATACCGCCATCTCTCGGTTGTGATATCTTAGTCGCCTCTACGACACAAGGTGTAGAGGAAGGTACTATTCCACCCTACCGGTACCTAACGGCAAAAATATATTTATACACTAAAAATTACCTTACCATTCGAATATTTCAGTATTGAATTCTTTATAGCCGATGGCGGTGCCTGATGAGCGAAGATGTAATATTGATGTGAAATATAAATGTTTTTTGCTAATTGAAATTTACGCGAGGACCCGGTAAAGTAGAATAGTACCTCTTTTAGGTGTCAGGTGCCGTAAGAGGCGACTAAGGTACCAGAACCAATAGATGGCGGTATATCCATCCGATATAGTGTAGCTCAAATGCACAGGGCTGGGATGGGCAGCAGCATCCTCACCGCGAAAGCTGCGCTCTGCGATTGCCAACACGCTTGTGCGTGTGTTTGCGTGAATTATGCGCAAAATTCCCTCTTTCTTGGGAAGGCCTATGCCCAGCAGTGGACTTGGCTGTAATGATGATGATAATGAATTGGAATTTAATATTGAATCTTTACCGTATAGTTTTATAGTTTTTATGGGCCCAATGGTGCAGATAGTAGTGAATTTATCTTGAGCGCTAAAGGTCGTAGGTTCGATTCTTACCCACGAAAAATATTTATATGATAAATATTAGTGATTACTCTGTGTCTGTGATAATGTATTTTTGTATTACGTTTGTGATTATTACTGTCTGTTGTCTGATTTTTGTAGCACAAATGCTTTAAGCGAAATCAAGTGTTATCTCGAAGTCAAGTCAATGTTTACAGTTTTAGTTTTAGGAATTTATATAAAAAAAACATTACTTTATTATATTAATGGTTGCCTTTTTTATCACTAGGTGACCTTTTTATGGTATTCTCATGGGTATAAGGTGTGACGCGAAAGGTTGTACTTTATGTAATATTATTTATAGCCCTACGACCTTCGTTGACTGAATGCTGATATCCGCAGGCTGTTTGCTGACAATATTTAGGGCTCGTACAGTCGATAAATTTGCTGAAACTTAAACAAAAACATATTTATATTTAGAAATATGCCTATTTAACGCACTTAAATCGTAAATATAATTGATATATTTACTTTAAGTTATAGATATACGAATTACAATATTTTTTTCAAATGACTAAAGACTCTATATTTTGTTGATAATAATAAATTCAAACAACGTCTCATAACTCAGAGATAATTCGCTTAAAACACATCTATTATAAAATTAAGATAAAAAGTCAACGAATATAATATTCAAATACAATTTTAACACCCAGATACAGAACAAACAAAAATATTCATCATATCACGCTATAAAGTAAGGACTTCGTGGTCATAGACATAGTAGAGAAGCTAAATGTAAAATATGAACAACATAATACAACCTACACTTCACAAAAACTTGGGGTTCATTGATTTACAAAACTGATTATATAATAATTGGATACCTCCAACATTATATTGATAACTCGTGCAATCACCAAATTAATTTCTGTTACAGCATTCACCATTAGGTCGATAGTTTACAAATGAAGCCAAAACAGTTATGCGGCAATTATCTGGGGCCAATTCAATTTGCACACCTGACGGCTAATCGGTGTTGGGGGCTATAAAAATACATTTGTATTCAATACAAACGTATTCAGTTTCCATATCGCGGGAAAACAAACATTTACGACGGTACATTAGGCACGGCAAATTGTATTCAGTAGGATAGATTTGTTATTGCATTTCTACTAAATTAATCAATTTGATATTAAACCTAGTATTTGGTTAGATAGATTTTGGCCTTAAGTTTTATCCTAGATAGATAGGTCATGTTTGAAAAGTAGATTTATCATGGAATGGAAACAATTTTTTTTCTCTATGGATATTGTACGAGTTGAATTGGATCCGCACGCCTGACGGCTAATCGGTGCTGGGTCAATAAAATACATCCATATTCAATACAATCGTATTCAATTTCCATATCACAGGAAACAAAAACGTATACGACGGCACATTAGGCACGACAAATTGGAGTCAGTAGGATAGATTTTTTAGAATCCTTTTCTATATTCAGTGTAGAATTCTGCAGTAGAATAGAATGTCGCTTAAGAGGCAGAACTTAGATTTAATTGAGAGCGAGAACAAGACTAAACTAGAAAAACTAGATTGTTTTTTTAAATTATTAAAGAGGATTCTAGTTAAATAACTTTTTATTAAACACTGTTGTACTAATAATGTTACAAAAATGATGAAGCCTCCTTAATTACTATTTACATTATACATTTTTGGAATGTACCTAAAAATGCGTTTTGAGCATTTGAGTCATAAATACAGTTGTATACAATCAATCCACTTACAACAATTTTGTCAAGTTTTAAACAAATCAAGTGCTAATTAATTTCTAAAGTATATCAATAGACCAATAAAATCTAAGTAAATATAATGCTTAATTTTTTTTTAAATTTGTATAAAGATCATGAAGAATCTCACCAACAAAATCTTCAATATCACTTGTAACACTAATAATAATTTAGAATTGTTCCAATCATGTAAAAAATGCTAAAATATTCTGTGAATATACTTTTTTAAAAGATAGTAGATCGGGTTTTACTAAAAACTCGTGAGTTTTTAACAAACTCCAAACCTTTTTACGCTTCGATGTACAAACTCTCGTCACCGCTCTATCTCAGCAATCATGCACATTGCAACCATCTAATCAGAGAGTTCAACCATGTTGCACAAATAGAGATTTTCTCAAGCATGGCATTTGCTAGTTCTATATGTCGCTTTTCTATTTCTATATCTTAAAAGTCGAAAAGTGAGCTCAAATAATTTTAGTTTATTTTAAATTCCGTGTAACTGTATAAACATAGGCCTAACATAGGCCTCCACAAGAAACGGGAATTCTTGCCCATGATTGCCGCGTTGGGCAAGCGCGATGGCAATTGCAGAGCGTTACTTTGCCATAAATTCAGCTACACTGTTACGAATAGATATACCGTCATTTGTCCCTAGAATCACCTAAAATATAGAAAATAAGCATACCTTAAACGAGTCTGCTAGCAAAAGTCAAATCTTGAAAAGAAATTAAAGTACGTAATTTTACTTATGCAGGGCTTCTATTGCTGTTTGGTGAAAAAGACACTCATATTAATAGGTGATATTACACCAGCTGGGTGACTTACAAAGGATGTCCAACAAATAACATGAATATATATTGGATAAAGTGATGTTGTCGTGAGGTAACGGTAAAGTAGAATAGTAGGGAAGGCCCATGTACCAAGTGTCGTAAGAGGTGACTAAGATCGAATCGATAAATGGCGGTATATCTACCCGAGACAGAGTAGCTCAAGTGCATAGGTTAGGGATGAGCAGCTGCACTCTGCAATTGCCAACACGCTTGCCCAGCGCGGCAATTATGGACAAAATTCCAACTTTTTTGGGGAGGCCTATGTCCAACACTGGACTTCCAATGGCTGGTATGATAATAATAATGTAAGTGATGTTACCATTCAGTAGTAAACAAAAACTAATTTGAAAAAAACGTTCTAATCACATGTGTCACATCCATAACAGACTTGAGATACTGACCAAATATTTTGCGTCGTTAATGCTTGCGTACGGAAAAATTGCCCATAAAGCCAGCAACGCAAATAACTCATAGCGGAACTGTTCCAGGTCACGCTACGAAAAAACTATCATTACATCGCTTGTTTGTATGTTAATCATGCGTTACAGAAGGCAGTTTCTAAATTCAATTATAGAATTTTTCGTTTTGCCAAAGTGGTGTTATTTGTTGGAATTGTATTAGACTTATAATCTAGGATAGCCATGTTTTAGCTGTACATTACATTAAAGTTAGCATTTAATTGAGATTTCCAAACGCGAAAATGATTAATTACAGTTCTAGGGTCGTAAATTGTTCTAATTTGAAGCAAGTTTGTTGTATGAGTTATTGGAGGGCTAAATAAATGGCATTACATTATCATTTACTTTATCAGTTATTTAAAGACTAGAATTTTACTTTAACAAGCTGAAAGTTTGTTAAAGTTCGTGTAAAGAAAGAGACAATATTAATTCAATAACTGAATGACATCTATAAAATATAAATAAAAAATGTTAAACAGGTATTGTACCCTTCGTGGCTTAGATAATGACAGATGGTGGTATAACAAATAATAAATTACCAGAAAATCTCATACATTGACCTGACTCTACGGTAAGTCGCTTAAAGCACTTGTGCTACGTACGCTAGACACAGAGGAATCACAAATATACTACTTAAATACATATATTTAACACCCTTACACAGAATAAACACAAATATCATCAAATAAATATTTGCTCTGGATGTGAATCGAACCCACGATCCTTGGCGCACAATATGAGATCACTATATCCATCCTAAAAGCGTAACACAAATGCAACACGGGGATTGATACCACGGGGATTGATTGCCACCACGCTAGCCAAGTAATTACGGCCAAAATATTTTCCCTTTTTTGGAGAAATCTATGTACAACAATAGATGTCAAATGTCTGATAGGATAATGATAAAAATGGGTCTCACTAATCTCAATAATTCCCGTATGGCCGTTAGCCAAAGTTTAGTACTTCAGCCGCCTTATAGAATATCCTTTGAAAATTTGTTTAAGACGTAAATTATTATGTAAAAGTTACAACATTGGTCAAAAGTAATGGCATTTTAAGATAAATATTTGTAATAAACTCCTTATTTCCGTTTGAACTGCCTTTGTTAACTTTGATTAAATTCCTTGTGGTTTTAAAACACTGTAAGTTCAGCAATATTGTTTTTGCAGTGTTTTGTTTCTGAAACGGAAATGCATAAGTTTTTATGAGAAACAAACAAAGAATGTTTTGATGTTTTACATTACTTTATAAATATTATGATGTGTAAAGAAATAAAAATGGACCTAAATAACTTCCTTGTAGTTCTTTCAAAATTGTACCATATTTGTGTTAACATGTTTAATTTGGTCTACTAATTAGTAGTAGAAGTTCATAAATACTTATTTACTGAGGCTATCGATACGTATTAAATTTATAATATTGAAAGCAACAAGACTTCATGAATAACTAAGTCGTAAGCCTAACTGAAAGCGGTTTTAAAAGAAAAGCATTAAAAGTAAGCGCCGGTTTCCAACTCCATTTTTCTCGAGCTCCGGTTCCACGTATTCCGTGTTCTTGCTAAATGAGGCGTATCGAAGAAACATTGTTGCAGCGTTTAAGGTAAAATGCCCCGCTAATGTTTCTGAGCGGTATCCAAAGATGAATTTGTTTTGCGGTTTCATTTGAATCTTGTTATATTTCCTAGAGTTTACTATTTATTTTATATTATATGAAAGGCCCGATGGCGTGCAAATGGTAGTGATTCTGTCTTATGCGCCAAAGGTTTGATTCCCAACTAGGACAAATATTTATATGATGATAATTATGTTTGTTCTGCATCTGGGTGTTAAATATGCGTCAAAAAAGAATATAATATTTTAAGCGACACTTCACGGAATTAGGTCAATGTATGAGATGTTGCTACGACGGTATACCTATAAGGCACTAATTGCCTTTTGAGTCATTAGAGATGTTATGGGTATTTATTAATTTATTTATTATCATGTCATTTGACTACGTGGATTTCATAGGATATTTAGATAATAGAGACTGCCATATCTAGAAATTGAAATTGGTGTAATTAATAAAATGTTATAACTATTTGTTACAACACTAAAAATGTTCCTGATCACTAAGTGTTTCTACAATATACTAGTTAATTAATGATAAACAAAACTAAACAGTACGAGCCTTAACTTCTCTACCTACTTGAACAATAAATTCATTAATATTTTATCAATGCTCTCAGAATCTAAATTGTATTGATTAAAATTTAGACGAAGAATTTTACATTAGATATGTTAATTTATTGCAATTAATGTTATTGTAAATTAGATTATATAAAATAAATATTATTAGTTAAGCTAGCTAGTAGTTTTTATTGCAAAACAGGTGATGGCAATGGCAATAAAATATTATATATAACAAGCAATAAAATATTTAAAATTTGAAAGTAAAATATTTCTAAGTGATTGTGATAAAACTTTTGTAAACGATATTTATGAAAATGCGCTTTCATACAAAACAAAGAGAGAAAATTATATGATCGGAAGTGCTCTTGCAGCTTCTTATGTTCCGCACTAATTTCTTACTTGTTTTCATTTATACGAACCTTCTGCTTAAAATAACAATCAAATTTAAGAAATAAATTAATGGCGCTTCGGGAAATAGGTATCCATTTTTTTCTACAGATTTATCTGGAATAAAAAATGTTTGCTAATTACCGGCAGAGTAGAACAATACCTTCACCTGTATCAGGTGCCGTAAGAGGAGAATAAGGTGCCAGATGGTGGTATGTCCATTCAAAACAGAGTAAGGCAGCAGCATCCCCGTCGAGAAAGCCGCGCTCTGCAATAGCCAACACGCTTGCCGAGCGCGGAAATTATTTGTGAAATTTCCTCTCACCAGGGGAGGCCTATTTTCAAAAAATGACCCTATCTAATACCACTAATTACGGTATCATATATCTGCTGCCAACTGTTTTAATTTTTTTTTTACTTACTCGTATCCGAAATCAAATGTTTAAAATGAAATTTTAAGTAATTTTTATTTTAGCGTATTGATTTACAAGAACTGTTGTTCATTTTTATTTTTTTCCAACCTGTGTTTTTCGCTAATCTTTTCTTAAATTCATCATCATTATCATACCAGCCATTGAAAGTCCACATGGATATAATGCTCCCCAAGAAAGGGGGTATGTTGTCCATAATTGCCGCACTGGGCAAACGTGTTGATAATCGCAGAACGCAGCCTTCGCGACGGGGATGCTGCTGCCTATTCCCGCCCTATGCATTTAAGCTGCACTGTTTCGTATGGATATACCGCCATCTGTCGTTCTGGTACCTTTCTTATATTATATGATCTTATTACTTTTTCATGCTGGATCATAAACCCACTGTAATGGCATTATCAGCAACTGGGCAGACATTTCTTATAAAACTCAATATCCACCCATAGAAAGTGGTTGACACCGAAGGAAATGGCATCAGTTCTCTCGCGCCGCGTTCTACAAATTCTGTGTACTAAATGAGGCGTATCAAAGAAACGGTGTTTGCGTTCAAACGAAAACGTTCTGCCAATGTTCTTAATTAAAATAAAAATATTGATTCGATTTCAATAAATGTTTGATTACTGTCTTTCAGTTTAATCCAAATTGAAAGAAAAGATAGTTTATATCTAAATTCCTAGTCGCAATTTTTTTCTATATAAACATACTTATTTAGTTTAGACAGGACAATGGTTATCGAGTAAGCTAATATTTAGATTTCTTGATATAAATTTATTAATAATATCTATTATTTTCTCATTTATTGAAAGGTTTGGACAGAACACCAATTTGTGAAGCACAAAGAAATACCGAAATGCACTTGTTTTTTTAATTCAAACTAAAATAGGTTAAAATGTTTTAAGATGTCTTAAATCGGAACCAGGGCACAGCAGGCACTAGGTGAAGTAATTTATTCGCTTATAGGGAAAGTTGAAATTACTTATTTTTACGTCACAACGTACAATCTATGGAAATGACTACCGGCATAACCTAAGTAACGGCGTCATGGGGATGCGATTTTAAATAAAACCGCCAATGATCCAGTTAACTACATTATACGACTTACGAGTTAGTCAAAATTTAATCACATAGTCATATCTCGCAGAGTTCGCTTCAGATTATAGAGGCATATTTAAATATTGTTATCAAATCAACTTCTGGACGTTTTTTTATCATAGTTGCATTTGAGCTACGCAGTTTAAGATGGATATTTTTTGCCTCCCAATTGCTACTTTTTATGAAATAAATGCAATCAATTATAAAACCTCATTATCATTTATCTCTTTCACTCATCCATACACACGCAAACACTCACACATAGATATACATTTCCTTTTTCATAGCACTCCTACAATTACCTGTAATTAGTTTACCATGCTTTTGTGAATTCCCTATCCCATTTAAAGGTTTAATATTTGTTTATATATATTATTAATAATATAAAATGGGATGGAAGGCCTGGTGATCTAAAGGACTACCCGGCATCGTGCTAACATACATATACAACAATAAATGTTTGTCCTGAGCAGATATCGAGCCCACGGACCTTGGGGCACAAGATTTAATCACTACCATCTGCACCATTGGTTTCATCGAATGTGTAAATAGACAATGATATACTAATAGTATAATTTGTCAAAGAAATTATCATAAGACTCTTTACAAGTCATAAGTATCATAAGTCATAAGCCTCCTTAAGAAAAAAGGAATTGTGTCCGTAATTGCCGCGTTGGGCAAACGTGTGCAATCGCAGAGCGTACATTTTTCGACGACGATGCTGCTGCCCATTTTCGTTTAACGATCTAATATATATATATTAGACGGGCGTGATAGTGTTTCTATCTTGTACATAAATATTTGAGTGCGTAACACAAGTGCTTTAAGCGACTTACCACGGAGTCAAGTCATATAAGATGTTGTGGGAATTTATTATTATGAAAGAAAAAACACAGTATTTTCTTTGCATTACCTCTGTTGTATGTATAATTATATGTATCTGTAACACAAGTGTTTAAGATTTATTTTGGAATCAAGTCAATGTACTCGTATGAGATGTTGTATAAGTTTATTTACTATATTTATAGATTGATGAGATTCAATCTAGTCTTCAAATCTTGGAATACCAGGAAACACCGACTGTGAGCTTGTCGACCTGGATTAATAAAAAAAATACTGTTGCATGTCTGTGGCGTTCTTACAGTGGACGATTATACTTAATCTGAATGCTAATAGAAAAATGCAAAGGAGGTAATTTGTTTGCCGTTTGCTATTATTTTAGGGAATGCGTTAATCTACTGTTTGTTAGGAAATGAATACTAAACAGATTACAGTAAAATTAAACACACCATTTGCTATACACATAAAATGGACGTGTTTATTTTACTTCAACGTTTATGTACTTCTGACAAGGCCGATGACGCAGATGGTAGTGATCCTATATTGTGCGCTAAAGGTAGTGGGTTCGATTCCCACCCATGACTAATATTTGTAGAGTAAATATATTTATATTTGTTTTTTTAGTGTTATTAATTTATTCGGTAAGTGTTATTTATAAGTATTTAAGTTATTTTTAATTTGTCGGTTATCTTATATTCGTAACGCGTGTGCCTTAAGGGATATATCTCGGAATCTAGTCGACTTGTGAGATATTAAGTGATATTATTATTTAAACTCTTATGTATACTTCATTATTTACCTGAGTTCGATGTGCGTCAATCAAACAATACTCTGTGTAATGTTTATTTTAATTAATTTATCATATTTCTAGTGCATTTTGCATAAAATAATTGCACTTCTTCTTTACATAAACATGGTGTTAAATTGCATTTTGATCTGTTCCCGCAATTTCTCCGAAAAAAAGGATACAAAGATTATATTTCCGTATAAAAATCGGTATATAAGTATATAGTTGCAACAACGGACTCTTATGTATCAATAACTGTATGTAATAGATAGGTAGTGTGCCTTTCTTACTTATGAAAAATAATACTTATGAAATGAAGATTTTGAGTTTGTTCTGTATCTGAGTATCAGAAATATATATTTTATATTTGTAATATAAGTTGTTTTATATTTGTAACATAAGTTTTTGAGAGACTTATCTCGCAGTCAGGTCAAAGTATGAGATGTGTGATTTTTTTTACTTTTTTATTAGATTTATGAGGTTTAATCTAGTCTCCAACTCTTGGAGTGCCAGACCGGAATATCATCAACGTTTTAAGTTCGTTCATAGTTGATGAGGCATATCTGGGACTAGATCCAGATTTTTTTAGCAATTACAAGCTGTTTTACTTAACAATAGCCCATCCCCACCCACATAGTATTCTATTTAGTGATATATAAAGTCGCAGATTTTTTTGTTGATTCATAATGTGATCAAAGTTAGTTTATTTGTATTATGTATTTTAGATAATAAAATATGGACGCTAAGTATAAGTTAAATTTGGTGTAGACGTTAAAATTTGCTGTAGGCAGAGAAGAATTGTACCTCCCCACGGAACCAGGAGCCGTAAAAGGGCGACTGAGCCAGAGCGGAATCGACAAACGACATTATATCAATCCGTAACAGTGTAGCTCAAATGCAAGTGGTCGGAGACGGGCAGCATTACATGGCCACCACAATTGCCCAGCGTGGCAATAATTGGCGAAAATCCCCCTTTCTTGGGGGGACCAATGTCCATCGGTGGACATATGACGGCTACTATGATAATGACGATTAAAATTTGACATTCCATTAGGTCAGAGGTTATTACTGAGACAAATGAAACAAGTTTCGGTGTCAAAAAACTGATTCCAATTTCAGTAATTGAACTTTGCATAATTTACAACCATGCCTCATGAGTCTCCAAGCTATTGTGCTAATAACTGTGCCTTAGTTTGGGTATTAACCTCAAAGCTAGAATTCCTGAGAGGCCTAAAGCCCGCATACTGTGATGGCCTTCGCACGAGTACAAGCGTCTAAGTTATGAGTTAGGCACGCTAGAATACTAGACTGCCTATTCCAATAACATTAGTCAGTACGGATTCTATGCTATCACAAACAGGTCTTACTGCGCTAAATTATGTTTCTAATAGCAACAGACAGCAGTATTTATTTATTTATTATTATAGTTGCACTTACAGATTACTGTCATTCATAGTGATATTAATAATTAAATATAATATTAACCTAGGAGATGTGTAAACGATATGTTTTTTTATTTATTTTGTTTTACTTTTTTAATGAAATGTAAAAAATGACAAAAAAATCAATATTTCTAATTTGTGTGCTCTTATGCCGACTATGATATTTAAATTAGAGGTTGAGAATGACTCAGCCGCAAGAATCTTTACAACTCCCCTCTCAAAAGTAGAAAATCTATTGTTAAAAATATCCACGTCTTTGCCAATGCGTTTCTGTTCACCATAGGAACGACATATTTGGGTTATTGGGTTGTTGAATAAAGTAATATTTTAATACAGACCCTATTATATATTAACTGACAACTCTTGCCACATCAGACCCGTTAAAATATCAAAATAATAAAGTAAAAAACATTTAAGCGAATTTTCGAAACTCAGAATGCTCCAACAGATGGTGACCGGCTATTGTTCATCCCCCCACTTTATGTCATATCTAACCGGCTTTTTAACCAGTATATCTCATGAATATGCACGCAGGACCCGGGATAACCGTGTTCCCGGCGCTTGTGGACCCGTCAAAGTATTGTTTCAGCTGTTCGACAAAAAGCCTTTTTTTGTGACGCGTAAAAAAACAATTGACATATGTACAGTGATGGGGTCTCGCGATGTTTAGAAGAAATGTGTCTTTTTCATTACCAAATTGACTAATATATATGCTAAATACTAAAAACTATATAGGCTTCCTCAAGAAAGGGGGAAATACGTTGAGACCTGATATGAAGTGAAGGTTTAATAGATTTACTAATGGTGGCTTTTTTATTATTATAATAATAATATTCACAAAAGATCTCATACATTGACCTGACTTCGTGGTACATACGTGATTCGTGACACAGGATAAACATAAATATATATACATATTTGTCCTGAGTAAGGATCGAACCAACGACCCATAGCGCATAAGATAGGATCACTACCAACTGCGCCACCGAGCCCGTCAAAATTAATTTTATTACTAAGTGTTATAAAAGGCAACTACAGTACCCAAACCAATCAATTCCGTAATAGTGCAGCTTAAATGCACAAGGCGGTGATGGGCAGCAGCGGTGGCCAACATGCTTGCCCAGCGCGGCACTTACAAGCAAAATTCTACCTTTCTTGGGGAGGCCTATATCCAATAGCGGACTTCTAATATCTGATATGATGATGTAGTGTTTAACAGAAATAAGAAATGGCCTCCAAATGGACACAAATTCAACGACACAAAAACACTCGCGTCCAAAAAAAGGCCAGCACTAGTCGATATTAAGGCCTATTGTCACGGACAACACAAATGTGTCAATACGGCCCATTAGGCTTATTTGAGCACGTCACTCGCAGGGTTAACTGTTTCGTTTAATCCTGGATCAGAGTGGGGTTGTTTTTAGCCCCGATGCTAACGGGCTTCCGTTACTTGAAGCCAGTGTGAAGTCTCAAAGTCTTGTGAGGGTTAACTTGGAAGTTTCGTGGGAAGTGGAATTAAGTGGGTACATCAATAAAGGTGACAGATAGATTAGTTGACCGAAGTCGGGTTCGTGGATTATACATTGATTTTGGTCGGGTCAATGGAATCGATGGTGCGATGTATAAATATAGACTTGGTCCACAAAAGCACTTCTTCCATATATTATATAAAAGAAGTGCTTTTTTGGACAAGACATTGGGCCAAGGTTATTGTAAATATTTATATGATGGTATTTGTGTTTGTTCTGTGCCTGGGTGTTAAATATATGTATTTATGATGTATTTATGCACTTGCGTTTGAAACACAAGTGCTTCAAGCGTTTTACTACGGAGTCGGGTCAATGTATGAGATGTTGTAGGAATTTATTATTATTATTATTATTGTAGAAGGTCTCAGTTTATTCCCTTTCTGTATTTATTAAAAAATCTATATGTATAATGTGTTACGTTATAAATATCTTTATGTATTATGATCGAAAGTAAGACTAAAACCACAAAAAAGTTGCTCTAAAAAGAGGAGTTTTATTTTATTATGTACAGTTTCAACATTTAAAAAACACTCTTTAAAATTACTTAATCATATACTCACTTGAAAAGAGAAACAACATTAAAAGCTATTATTTCGTTATATTTTATTATTTCATCATCATAATCGTCATATCAGCCATAAGACGTCCACTGCTGGACACAGGCCTCTCCAAGTAATCTCCAATAGGACTGGTTGTATGCGGCCTGGGCCCAGTGCGATCCTGTGGTTTTAGTCAGATTGTCAGTCTATCTTGCGGATGGACGCCCTACGCTGCACTTGCCGGTACGTGATCTCCATTCCAGAACCTTATGACTCCATCGGCCTTTGGTTCTGCGTACCAAACCATGCCCGCTGCCAATTTCAACTTACTAATTAATTACTATTATTTAAATAATCAAATTATGATATGATTCTCGTTTGTTTAATCGAAATTCTATCATGCTGAATCATTGCGTGCACAAAAGACTTGTTTGACAAGTCCACAAATAAATTATACATCAAAGTAATAACGCGTCAAATTTAACTTTATCAACAGAATGAAGTGTCATGCACTTTATTTACATATTTATATATATGTAAATAAGTCAAAATGTTGACACTCTGTAACAATTTGGAAAACATTGCACACGTTTTATAAAAAATCATTTTAAAACTAATTGCTAGTGCATTTAGTTGGTGGTTTAGATTTCGTTTAAACAAAACACGTGCATAAAACGTCTACTGCAGCGTTAGAAATGTAATATCGTGTTATCATTGGGTTAAATTATTAAGTTGCCAACTTTGACATACGCGTTGTTAGAACTTATGCGACGATATATATATATATATATATATATATTTCATCGTTGACGTTTCATCTCCCCATATCAATATTATGAGTTAGATATTTGCCAATATAAGAACAATTGTTTGCAACTATTATTACTAACACCAAAACCAGATAAAAGTTTTTATTCTCGTGTAATATACAACAACAATTTTGGTACTGCAAAAAATCAATAGATGGCGCTGATTATTTTAAAACCTAACTTATCAGCATCAACCACCTTCGGTTACAAATGTTGAAGTTTATTTTTTGGTTTGTATCTCTTTTGTTTACTCAATAGATGTTTGTGGTAGGAAAGGTATATAGTACCTTTTAACCCTAATACTGATTCTAAGTAAAATGCATATGCATACTTGATTGCAGATTCAGTCATTACCGAATCTGATAAGCGTAATTACGCGCAATTTTCGCCAGCCGTTTGCAGCCCTTTGTAGCCAATATGCTAGAATGAATTTCGAATGTAGTGAGTTTACAAGCCATTCATTACTTCAGAGTCAGCTGACGGTTTGTCCGTTAATGATATCTATTAGAATGTCGAGGCTATTTGGACATAACAAACTCTCATGACATCTCATATACAGACCTAACTCTGAGATATGTCGCTTAAATCACTTGTGTTACAGACAATAGATGAATCAATAAAGAGGAAAGATTTGTTTTTTTTATGTGAACGATGACCGGAGCCTTGAGGTACCGGCAGAGTAAACTAGTGTCTCTCTCTATACCAGATGTCTTAATAGATGACTAAAGCATCAGAACTAATAGATAGCGGTATATCCTTCCGAGAAAGTATAGTTCAAATGCATAGAGTGGGGATGGGCAGCAGCATCCCCGTCGCGAAAGCTGCGCTCAGCGATTGCCAACATGCTTGCTAAGCGCAGTAATTAAAGGATTTTTTCCGTTTCTGAGGGAATCCTATGTCCAGCAGTGGACTTCCAATGGCTGGTATGATGATGATGTGACCAATTTATAATTCTTGGACATTTAGAATACATATTCACCGAATTTATCATCGGAGCCATTAGAAGTCCACTGCTAAACATATGCCTCCCCAAAAATGGGGGAATGTTGCCCATAATTGCCGCGCTGAGCAAGCGTGCTGGCCCATCCTCCATCTGTGCATTTCAATTGCACTGTTTTGGATTGATATACCGCCATCTGTCGGGCATGGTACCTTAATCGCCTCTCCCTTCCCCTGCCTACAATTCTAATCAGCCGGTACCTCCCGGCTACATTACAATCTATATTTATCTTTCGAATCAACTTAAAATACGCAAGTGAAACCGCGCTGGTAGTAAGTCATAAAACTGTTTCTGCTGACGGGTCAGCTAAAAATTAATGTCAGCAACGTCAGTTTCATTTTTTAACGCGATCACCTTTTTCATTACTATTAAGAAAGGTCATCTAAAGGCGTCCGAATCTTTGTGAATAAAATATTAAAGTTAAATAACTCATTATAAGAGGTAGTGGATAAAAAAAAAATTATGTAAAGGACGTATCACTAATCGAATCAGCCGCCACGCAAACCTGCGTGTAGTGTGAACCCGACTTAGATAACTTAATAACGTTAACGGTCCAAAATAAAGTAATATAAGAAAAAGTAATAAATAAGAAGAACCCTTGGAAGTTGTTTGTAATCCTACGCAATACCCGAAAATAGACAGTAATATATTTTAGGTTCGTGATTTTTTTTTATTATGTACCAAAATATGCTTATGTTTTCTTACAAAAGACGTCGTTGTTACCTCAAGCTCACCTTTTTCAACCGCCAGACAGCAGTGTTCACATTCAGTTTGAATGGTGATAGAGGCAGTGGAATTAATAGCTAATATGACATGACGACATGCCGCAAGGTACCGGCAGGGTAGATTAGTACCTCCACCTGTACCAGGTGTCGTAATTGGCGACTAAAGTACCAGAACCGACAGATTGCGGTATATCCATCTGAGACAGTGTAGCTTAAATACACTGGGTGGGGATGAGCAGTAGCATCCCCGTCGTGAAAGCTGCAATCTGCGATTGCCAACATGGTTTCCCAGCGCGGAAATTATGGGCAAAATTACCCTTTTCTTGTAGAGGTCTATTTCCAGCAGTGGACTTCAAATGGCTGTGACAATGATGATGATGATATAACATCTTTAAACCTCAAGGTTGGCAACGCGCTAGTGGTATCTTTAGATTATACGAGCGTGTATAGGCTGCGGTGACGCCAATTATATACTTATATACCTGTTAGTCGACAGGTTTAATGATAAAAAAATAATTGTTTTTAAAGAATATCCCTTTACATTTTTCAATCGTAAATATACATAACCCTACCGTAAAAATTGGATGCACTTACAGTAATGCATTCTTCTGGCAATGAAAGTGTGCAGTTTGAATACTGCCAAAAACATTCAGTTCACCTGTTTTGGAATTCTACTAGGGTTATGTGAATAAACTCTATCAAAAGTTAAAGTCAAATAAGTCTTTATTTAAATAGCCCCTTTAAAAAACACGAGAGGTATAGATTTGCTTATTGTAATATTACACAAATGACCAATGACCCTGACATGCTTATGGGGTTATAAGAGTCATTTAAACAAATAGGCTCGAGACGAGTCTGAAATCAACTTTATCGCTGGTTCATTACGCGAGCCACTAGAAAAGAAACTGCAAAAAAACTGAAGCGAATATCGATATTGAATTACCCACAAAATAATAGTTATGTAAATATTAAATTAAAAATCAATGACTAAATTTAAAAAAAAACAAATATTTAAGAGCTCTCGTGGTACAAAATCAAACTGTTTTGTTGTGTTTGTTAATGGTACAGAACACTTTGTGTGTGCGTCCGCCTGGAACTTAACTGATAATTTACACAATATTTTTTTCACGTTATGTTTTTGCCGAGAGGTACCGGCATGGTAGAATAGTATCTCCCTCTGTATCAGGTATCGTAAAAGGTGACCGAAGTACCAGAACCGACAGGTGGCGGTATATCCTTCCGAATCAGTGTAGCTCAAATGCACAGGGCGGGGACGGGTAGCAGCATTGCCACCGCGAAAGCTGCGCTCCACGTTTGCTAACACGTTTGTCCAGCGCTCCAATTATAACCTCAAAATTACCCCTTTCATGGGGAGACTTACGTCCAGCAGTGGACTTCTAATGGCTGATATGATGAGTGTTATTGCTAATTTTCACCCAAATAAAAAATACAAAAAAAGTATGTTGACGACAATATTTTCTAACTTTATCTATATTTCTGGTTTACGCGTTCCTACTCATAAAAAACCATGTAATTAACGGCTGTTAAATAATCTTTTGTTCATCTGCAAAACCGAAATGTCGAACTAATTTTGTAAGTAATTTTAGAATCTAAATGTTTATGAATGTAATTTAAATACGTTTCCTTGTTATTGATTGAATAGATCCAATCTCGTCTCCAAATCCTGGATTATCAGACCGAATCGGTATGAGCGGTATGTTTGCATGCTCCAACATGTCTCGGACTAAATCCATCATTTGATTAGTAATTACGAGCTCTATTGTTATCACAATAGATGTTAAACATGACTGAAACACCATAATTACCTTCGGCTTTTGGTTAAGAAACCAAGCTTTTCGGTTTAATATCCGGGTAACGTTCTTGGAGTTAGCTAAATTAAGATCGGATCTGTGAGATCATAAGCCGGTGTTTGATGAGCTTGGCGGTAAAGCCAATATCTCCTATCGATTTCTTGTTCGTGTGAAAATATCATGATATATAATAATTATAAATTTACCCAATAATACATATTTTGTAATAAAATTACTCTTTTAACAATTTGTTTGTCAATCTTCAGAGATGCCGAAAAAAATATATAAAAGTAAATAAACCTCGTTATTATTATAAATAATTAACGTGTCAATAGAAAATATTATATCTCATACGTTAATTTGACTCCGAGATGAACCCCTTAAAGCACTTGTGTTACGGACATCAGATAGAATAATAGAACAATACAAACAACCTTTAGCACGCAACATAGGAGCCTGTCAAATGATGAATATTTAAAATAATAATCCCATGGCATCAAAGTATTATTATTACTTATGTATGTATATTGTTTTGCCTTATAATGTTCTGATCAACCGTCGTCCGTCCATCATTGCTCGTCTACCACACGCATCAAAGGGTCAGTCTGGAAAGCATTGATAGATTGTGAATGCTGCAGTTTGCTGAGACTGGTATGAATGACCAGTATACATACAACAGCATAAACACGCATTCCGTATCAATTGGGCAGATTTCGGAAAACTTCTTAATAAACATCTTCTCGTCCGTCATAATTCATTATCACAAGTCCACAGTCTTCGATAAATGTGTTACTGATGACAGATGTATCATCTTCTACTGTTATAGGCCTTATTAGTTTAAAATAGTCCAATTTGCGATAAAGTGGGCAATGATCTAAGTCTCTTTAGAACCAGGAATGAGGAGGTAAGGAAAATAATAAAAATAAACGACGCAGCCCATCGGATTAGCAAGTTGAAATGGCAGTGGACAGGACACGTATACCTTTGGCAGCGAAACGTGGTCTCGTAGGGCCTATATATAGCTTAATGAGACCAACTTAAAATAGTCCAACGACCGATGGAGAGGAATCAAGCTTGAGGAGATTTATAAACGAACCAAAGTTTCGAACGAAGCCCAGTAGATAAGCAAATATTAATGGGCAAGGAATCAAAAAAAAATTTAACAAAATTTTTGATTAATAACAATAGTTAAATAGATGTAAATTAATTTAGAAATAATAAAAAATATACTCTTTTATTTCATAGGGAGAGAGACGGGCCAGGTGACATAGATGTTAGTGATCCTATTTTATGTGGATAGTTGGATCGATCCACACCTAGGCCAAGCATTTATTTGGCAATTCTTATGTTTGATTTGAGTCTGGGTGTTAATTGTTTAATACATAAATATGTACATATTGGGATGTACGTTATACAAATACTTGACGCGATTTACCACGGAGTCAGGTCAATATATGAGATGGTGTATGAATATTATGCTTGATTATTACAGAACCCTAAGTACGCACACTTAAACGCAACCTCAACCTAAGATATCCGCTGTCATGATTATGATAGCTATTAAGAGTTGACAAAAAAATCCCACCTTACAACAAATGCCTTCAATTTTTCCAGTCGTTCCTGAAAGGGCCTGGGATATCTTCAGTAGGCCTCCGTTATTTTGGCCGTAATCAGGGCTCACAAAGGACAATGATTGTCCCACGGGGTTGAATGGGCCATGAGGACAAACGTCTGATTACGGTATTATGTGCAGATGCGGAATTCTAATCCAACTTGTGGAGATACGGATGTTAATTTACGGTTTTGTAAGTTAACAGTTTAAATGATAAATATGCTTAGCAGTATCTCTAGCAAGTGATAAGTTGTATTTACTATTGAACAGAGATTCTGCAAGAATTTCGACATCGACGGAAGACAAAATAAATTTGAAATTTTAAAATAGAATATATAAATAGGACGGCACTGTTTATTTATTTTAGTTATTTTGGTGTTGTGTTCTAATTTTCAATAATTGACGGCGTGACATAAATTTAATCGAAATTTAAAAATATATATTAAAAAAGTGGATCTGTATTATTCTGGAACTTTTGTTATTTCAAATTGTGTTCAAATTTAAAAAAAATGGCTGGTTAGACGGAATGCAGTCTCAACTGTCAGAGCGAGCAGAATTCAATTAAGAGCTGTCATTGTAGATTATAGCTTATGTTTAAATTTTGATTTATTTTGTGTTCGATTTGATGTTGTGCACCTTCTTAATGTCACACACGAAGCTCAAGAATTTTATACAGATGATAACAAAAGAGGCTAATACTTTGAATTTGGACTCCATGATATTTCTAGTAATGTACACTTTTTTTCTTTTACTTTTGCCTATCCAGAAATACAGTTTACATACATTTAGGAGAACTTAACGCTAAGTCACACATCTACTGAAACCTCTAGGGTGAAACAATAAGGATTATAGGAGTGCAAGGCAAAATTATTGTATAAATTAATTAGAATATAAACTATTCTAACTCTCAAGTCAGGTTAAAATCTGCACAATGAGCAATAATTGATTAAATTTTGATTCAATCGTTTAGTATTCCGGACAAACATCGCTTTACATAATTTTTATAAAAAAATTTTAACGTGCCCGATGGCGCAGATGATAGTGATCCGTTATCTTATGCGCCAGGGACGAACCCTGATGGGACGGGTTCGATGCCTACCTAGAGCAAATATTTATATGATGATATTTGTGTTTATTCTGTGTCTGGATGTTAAAAATATGTAATTAAGTAGTATACTTGTGATTCTTCTGTTGTCTGGCATCCGTAACACAAGTCCTTTAAACAATAAACCACGGAGTCAGGTTAATGAGTGAGATGTTGTGGGAATTTATATTTATTATTTTCAAGTACATAGAAGTAGTACCCGCATGATAGAGCAAGAACATTATGAAACTCTGGGGAATTGTAAGGGATAATAAAAAATTACTTCAATGTCCCCAAAGAAAGTCCACATGTTGTTCCCTTTTTGCTTTTATGTATTTTTAATGCTAAGCTGATTATGTTGCCATACCTCGGACTATGTTCCCGTGGGAATCACGAATGGGAATATATCTTAATATACAAAAAGTTCGTGGCATGGTGTACTCGTATGTCCTGCATGAATTTTTAAACTGAGTTGATTTTAGTCAAAAGTTGCTAGTACAATGATTTATTATCGCTATAGCAGCCGTGAAACGTTAATAAAATTGAGCAGTTTTAGATGGATAAACCACCACCTGTCGGTTCAGGTACCCTTGTCATTACTTACGATACCTGGTACTATTCTACACGGCCGGTAATATACGGCGAATTTAAAATTACTAAATGATTGCTTAATGATATTTTAACTAAATGATATTGTAGCCGTGAGGTACAGGGGGAGTAGAACAGTACCTACGCCTGGTACAGATGCAGTGACTGGTTACGCTACCTGCGTACCAAAACCGACAGATAGCGGTATATTTATTGTAAATAGTGTAGCTCAAACTGTGTTGGTGAGGTCTATGACCAGCAGTGGACTTCCAGTGGCTGTAACGACGATGAACGACGATGATGATCGTCTTCGTAGTAAAGATAGATTTCAACAACCGGCAGACTAATCGAGGTTTCTCAATGATTTAGGACCAAGATCTAATAAGTATTATTAATTTACTTTCCGAAGCAAATAAAAGCGCTTTAAATTTGCCAGTTTAAAAAATACACATGCATTTTTTACTTAAGCCCCAAAACATACAACAATGGTGTCGAACCGCTAAGTTATTATTCGTAAAACCGAAAATCCCTTTACCATAAGTACCTCTAAACCCTACCCTTAAAAGATCCCATACAACCCCCACACCTACGCATGCAATAAAGACTCTTACACTTTTGTATTCTACTGTACCGTAAAAACACCTTAATGTAACATTCTGTTGTAATCTTATATAAATATTTTATGCACGCAGTACCCGGACATAGATCGGGTGAACGAAACAGAAGTCTCACTGCGCCAAATACATAACTTTGATAATAATTATTACCTACAGCAGGGTGATATAAATCTCCCTGTTGTATCTGTATGTTTGCTCCAACCCTAGGTCATCTCACTCGATATATACATCCCTATGTCCCATCGAGGTAGGAGAGAATTTTCACGAGCTATTATCTTGATATATCTCTCTCTCTTCCTTATCATCGTCATCATACCAGCCATTGGAAGTCCACTGCTAGACAAAAGCCTCTCCAAAACAGGAGGTTTTTTGCCCATAATTTAATTCAAGAGCAGGACGGATTTCGTTCACATCCTAGTACACTAATTTTAAACTCTAATTTTAAAATTACACAATATCGGTATTGATAACACGGTCCTCAAAATGTTTAAATCGTATCTTCAAAACAAACATCAACTTGTTAATTGGTCATAAAAAAAATATTCGTAACCTTTCGCTACCTTTCGAGAGTTCCAAAGTGAAAGTTCGGAAACTTCTAATATTAACATCCACAAAATAAGCTACAGTACAAAATACGTTGCCAATGCCGCACCGCTCCCGTCAACAAGCTCTGCTGATATTTAAAAAAAAAATGTTGCAACTAATATTGCCGTTGGTCCTGCAGCTCTAAAACGTCGAAAATCTATACACAAGTTTTGAAGAAATTAACTCTTATTCGGCAAGTGCTAATATAACTCTAAAAATAAATGATATTTGCCGATAATTGCCGCGCTAGTAAGCGTGTTAGCATCGCAGAGCGACGGGGATGTTGATGGCCATTCCTGCCCTGTATATTTAAGCTGCATCTGTCAGTTCTGATACCTTATTCGCCTCTTATGACACCTGGTAAAGTGCGAGATACTATTCTACTCTGCCGGTACGTCTCGGCTTTCTTCCTACCTCACGATACTCTGTTTGCTTGTATAATAATAGAGATGGCTCAAGAAGAAGAGCGCTTTGTCACGAACTATCTTAATGTGAGGTCCAAACATCACCTGCCTATCGAGAGTAAGGCCTAAATATTTGACCTGCGTAGTGCACAGGGGTCCCTCCTCTATGAAAAACCAGGTATCTCTTTTTGACACGTTTTGGCTGCTCACGTGTAAGACTCCATTGTTTCTATTTCCAGCTTGAAATATCTATTCAATATCTCTTTCAGACTTCCCACATCTCATAAGCTATGCAACTA
The DNA here is from genome assembly GCA_020976665.1 of Heortia vitessoides. Lineage (NCBI taxonomy): Eukaryota > Metazoa > Arthropoda > Insecta > Lepidoptera > Crambidae > Heortia > Heortia vitessoides. Next base: position 13,588,603 of record JACJUM010002279.1, on the reverse strand, counting down.
TTTGTATTTTTTATACTTTTCTATTCTGCCGGTAGCCCACAAGCTATTAATTGTAATAAATAAATGATTGGTGAGACCACTTAATTCTGATGCGTATCGCTATAATTACTTGATTGTAGCAACGTAGCATAATGTCCAGTCATTGTTTTCATTATCTGTGTACGTGGCCTGCTAAATTGTTGATGACAACTTCGTGATAACTCATTTTTTATGATAATTTCATTCGTGACAGGTGATATAAAGCGTTGTGGTCACATTCTTAAAAGGCATCCAATTTGTGTACTGTTTGTTATGCTTACGTAAAGTAGACCTCGTACTTAAGGTCGTCTGCATTGGTACCTCACTCTCACTTATTTCTATCGCTAAATAGCAGTGTTCGTATTGCTGTGTTCTAGTCTGAATGGTGAGAGAGGTAGTGAATTTACTGGGTAATGTAGCATAATAGTCACAAGGTTGGCACCGCGTTAGTGATATCCTTGTGCTATTACGAGTACCTATAGGCTGCGGTGACGCTTACTATCACGCGGCACGTATGCTTGTTTTGTCGACCTGGACCAATAAAAAAAAGAGCGTCATTTATTTGAAGTTGCTCGTATTTTCGGGATTGTAACTGACAGAAGATTATAATAAAGCCACTATTTAAACGGCTTTAAGACGCTACTTAATTAACTTTGTTTTTTCTTTGTCGATATTTTAGTTGCCTTGTTAATATGAACACGGATCCAATAGCGTAGTTAATAATTACTATTTTGTGTGCAAAGGATATTGATTTCGATCCTCATCAAGGATAAACATTGATGTGATAAATATTTGTGTTTACTCTGGGTGTTAAATACTTTTACCATTGGCCTTCTAAGCTGACTTGAAATAGCTCAAGGAGCTATCTATGGAAAGGGCAATGCTTCGAGCCTCTTAGCACGATTGAATCAGGAATGAAGAGATTCGTAACAGAACCAAAGTTACTGACATTGCCCGGTGGGTTAGTGAGTTGAAGTGGCAGTAGGTGGCAGCACTTGATACGCAGAACCGATGGCTGATGGAGTAAGGTTCTGAAATGGAGACTATGTACTGGTAAGCGCAGCTGAGGACACCTACTCTCAAGATGGACATAAGAATAGACTAAAACCGAAGATCGCACTGGGCACAGGCCGCATACAACTGATCCTATTGAAAAATAATTTAGGAGGCCTATGTGGACGTCTTGTGGCTAATATGATGGTGATATGAAGACCCCTTGATGCTGTATACTGTTAAGTTATGTTCAGTAAGTGTAACACAATGAATTCGCTTCAACACAGATATACGACATTCCAGGACGTCCAAGTAGTTTGGATTAAATCAGTACCAAAGTACGCCCGCAGTACCAAATAGTCTTGATAGAACCACGACTTTTATGTAAGGTCCTGGACCCCATAAGTACAATGATGATCAGTTAAATTACAACTACACCAGATGTAAATACAACCTACATGACGTAGAGTACAACCTACAACTACAATAGTTGTAAATACAACCTACATCATGTAAAGGTCGTCTGCAGCTTTAAGGAATTTCATGTCATATTAGCTGTTGGACGTCCACTGCTGGACTTAGGCCTCCCCAATCAGGGGAGTATTTTACCCAAAATTGCCGCGCTGGGCAAGCGTGTTGGCAATCATATAGCGCAGCTTTCGTGACGGGTATACTGCTGCTTATCCCCGCCCTGTGCATTTGAGCTAACCTGTTGCAGATGGATGTATCGCCATCTGTCAGTTCTGGGCCCTTAGTCGCCTATTACGACACCTGTTCCGGGGGAGATACTATTCAACTCTGCTGATACCACAAAGCTTACTTAGTTATTATTATCTAGTAAATATCATCTTGAATTTACTTAAGCATTTTATATTCATAAAATATTTTAAAGGAATTAAGTTTCCATATTCTTCTTTATCGATTGCTTTAAACTTGTAAAAGTTTGATATTTGAGTGCTTGCTTCAATTTTGTAGGATTACCTGATGGCTAAATGGCGCTAACATTTAAACTCAAAAAGAACACTAGAAAAAATTCAACATGGCCGCTAAGATCTCGATGGGATAAAAATACTGTGGTCCCCCGGTATAGGAAATATACAAGTCCCGCCTGTCACCTGAGACTAGTTGATGTTTTTCTAGTAAATTTCGTCTGCATTAGTAACTCATTCTCACTTCTTTTTACCACCAAACATTAGTGTTCCTATTGTTGGGTTTTAAAGAGTAAAATAAGCAGCAAAATCTATAGTAATATTATAAAGCGGAAGAGTTTGTTTGTTTGTTTAAACGCGCTAATCTCAGGATCTACTGGTTCGATTTGAATAATAATTATTTTGATAGACAGTCCATTTATACGAAAAAGTTTTAAGCTATATAACATTACGCTGAAACTAATATATACGAAGCGTCAGTGAGAAATGTTGCAAAAACGGGGAAAAGGCTACTAAACCCCCCCAAAGTCACTATTCTACGCGGACGAAATCGCGGGCACTGCTAGTGTGAGTATCTTATCGTATCTTTGAGTCACAAGGTTGTCAACGCGCTATTTATATCCTTGAGCTATTACTAGCGTCTATAGGATGCAATGAGTGATATTTATCACGCACACTGCATATTTGTTTGTTGACTTGGTCTAATAAAAAAAACTTTGTCATCAGCGTAAAGAAGACATTTGATGAGTAGCCCATTCATGCTTAAACCATATTTACTGGCTTTCGAATCCTACAGACAGTTGTCTACATACAAGTTTAATAACCAACCACACCCCTGTCTGATAGAGGTGTGGTTGGTTATTAAATGTGTCCCCCCTTTACTTCTACGGAAGTCTTGTAAATAGATTGAAATGATATAATAATATATATTGATTAAAAAAATTAAATTTAAGTATATGAGTCATTGGTCTAATAAAAAAGGATCGTCATTTGTTTTACTAGCGCATAATTATATCTATATACTGCGATCAAGCCTACCATCACGTGGACCGTATGTTTGTTTATCGACTCAGTAATAGAAAAGAAAAATTCTATCATAGGCATTAAACTCATCGCGCGTACGCGTGTGTAATGTCTACATAATACTCTTTGCAAAAGTCTTTCTTCTCCGTCCGCATTGTAAACTTTAGGGTCCTGAGCATTTATCTCAATTTAGATTCGCCGTGTTGCCCTTCTGTAATAGCGACACGGCTTAGTGAATTATTGAACTTTGGTACTGGATGTGTTCATATGTATTTACAGATTAGACGCGAAAATCTTCAAAGCTCCAGTCAATTATTTATAAAGCTTTGATAAGTGCAGAAATACAATCAAGAATATAGATTAAAATGACTTAAGATACTTCAAAATATCATCCATGTATGTCCAGCATTGGCCTACCATCCGCTAGTATATCACTACTATCTCACTACATCATCATTATCATCAAACCAGCCATTGGAAATTTTGGTAATAATTCCCACGTTGAGCAAGTCTATTTGCAATCGCAGAGTGCAGCTTTCGCGACGGTGATCCAGATGCCAATCCTTTTGAGCCAATGTGCAATTGAGGTACAATGTTGCCGATGGATATACTGCTATCTGTCGGTTGAGGTACCTTAGTCGCCTCTTACGACATTTGGTAACTTATACCTACCTCTGGTACTATTCTATTGTGCCGGTACCTCACGTTTTATACTACATTAACTGACACCAATCAAAAGTAGAGCTAAATAAAGAATATAATAAATTATGGAACAAACAACACAACAAAATTATTAAAACAAAAGAAAGTTTGGGCCAAACAGGTCTTTGTTTTAACGTCCTATATTATTGATTAATTATGTTTAGTTTTTATGATAATTAAAACAAAGTATGACAGCCTAATTGTAGTCTAGATCTAGGGTTCTTAATATTTGAATGTAGATAGTCACGAAACGTATGTTTATTATATTTATGATGGATATGGCGTCATTCGTCTGTTATGTTCAGTAAAACATAAATAATAAAAAATACATTCGACATCTCATACGTTGGTTCCAAGATTAGTTGCGTAAAGCACTTTATGTTGCAGATATCAAACAACAGAGGAATTGCAAATAAAATATGTAGATACAGATAGCCGAAAGGTACCGGCAGAGTGGATTCGTAAGAGGAAAACTAAGGTACCAGAACTGTCAGATGGTAGCATAAGCAATTGTGCATCTCAAATGCAGAGGGTGGGGATGGGCAACAGCATCCCTGTAGCAAAAGCTGCTCCATGCAATTACCAATATAAAACAAATACTAGCCGGGCGCGGTAATTTTAGACAAAATTCTCCCTTTTTTGGAGAGGCCCATGTCCAGAAGTAAACTTCCAATGGAGGTAATGAGATAACTTATTCCCAAGTACAGAACAAGTACAAATATTTATCATGTAAATATTTGCTCTGAGTATGGATAAGGTACCGACATAACAGAATAGTACCTCCCTAAGTAGTACGTGCCATAAGAGGCGCCTGAGGTAAGGGAACCGATAGATGGCGGTATAGCCATCCGAAACAGCGCAACTTAAATACTAGAGGGTGGGGATGAGCAGCATTATCTCCGTCGCGAGAGTTGCGCTCTGCGATTGCCACTACGCTTGCCCAGTGCGGCAATTATGGGCAAAAATCCCTCTATCTTGGGGAGGCCTATGTTCAATAGTAGACTTTCTATGGCTTATATAATGATGGATCTGATATGAATCCATAGGTCTCGTCGTATGATGATGAGAAGAACATAGTTTTAATAACCCTGTTCTACCAGCTATTGATCAACTGTACAACGATGTACTGAGGGATACAAGCCGACCCCAAGAAAGGGAGAAAGAGGCAGGCAAGTTGGCAATTACAGACCCTTCTAGCTTCATGACAGAAATGCAAATTTTCATTGCCGCCATTTTGAATTTAAACTATGTCATTTTGTGGCCGATATACGGTCTGTCATTTTCTGTATCTCAATCATCCTTAATACAGTACAAGAAGTGATAATATTTCTGTTTCATGGCAAAGTTCTGTCTCATGTGACTTAGCTTATAAACAAGCATGCGGTACGATTGATAGTGATCGTCACCATATCTTATAGACGCTCGTATCACAGGGATATCACTAGCGCATTGTTAACTTAGTAACTTGAAGACATAACCCAGTAACTTGACAGCCTCTCCATTCAAACCATAACTTAGAAAAAAACTACTGTTTGGCGGTGAAAAAATAAACCAGTCTCCTAGCAGTCCTTCGTCTTTATTATTAATAAAAATCTTATCTTAGTTTTTGTTGTTTCTGCAGTAAATATACAAACTGACAAAGGTACTTACTTACATATACAACAACTATATTTACTTAACATACCAGTCGTAATTTTGATCTAACAGCCGTTCCCGTTTATTCCTGCCTACAACTTGGCTCCATAAAATAAATAACTGTTACAAAGGCAATTGTGTGAGTTTTAATAATAAAATCCCAAGAAAAATGTATTCAAAAAACATTTATAGCTTAATAATAATATATTATTTATTTTACACTAATAAAAACGACACAAGAACATCATTTAAACATGGAATAGTAGGTATAAGAGGCGGCCTTATCGCTAAACGCATTTCTTACAGGCAACCTTTGGATAGAGATAATGTTGCATCTGGTGAAAATTTGAGGTGTAACTAGTACAAAAAACATACATACATACATATAAACATACATGCACAAATATACACACACATTCAAATACATTTAAAGAACAAAGTTACAAAAGAAAGGAAATCAAAAAGAAAGATAATACTCCTTCCCCGTTCTATTAATCGTTAATCTTCTCTTAAAAATAGAAAGAGAACGAGCAGATCTCACGGAGATGATCTTCAAGACGGAGCGCATTCCACAAACGAACGGCTTGAACCTTAAAGGATTTGCTATAGGTTGTGACATGCAGAGGCATTTTGAGCGATAAATTCTCTGACAATCTTAGGGATTTTTCATGGCCCCAAGGAACACGAAGCTGCTTTTAAGATAAGCAGGAGTTAAAGGACAGAACAATAGCTTGTATAGCAAAGAGAGGACATGAGCGTTCCTGCGATAAAACTGCTTGTTATTAAATATTATAATACTTGAATTTGAATATTAGAACAAATATTATGATAAATATCTTCAAATATCTCCAAAAAATCTGAATAAGGACTCCGCGATAACTTCTAAAAAGTTTTGTGCAGAACAAAATTAAAAAACGGCAAAGTTACTCAAACTTGTTTGACGTGAAACTAAAATGTTAGTGGCTCTTTATTCAGTGAACGAGACAAATATATTGGGCACTGATTTGACTCTAAGAGATTTTTTGAATAAAGAATAGTGTTCTTGTTTATCAGCGAATTTACAGCAACATTGACATGAGGTAGACCTTATACAAAAGGTCGTCTGCATTGGTACTTCACTCTCACCTATTTCTACCGCAAAATAGCAGTGTTCACATTACTGTGTTCCGTTCTATGAGAGAAGCAGTGAATTTACTGAATAATGTGGCATAATATCTTCAAGTTACAAGATTGGCAACGCGTGAGTGTTATCCTTGAGGTATTTGAACTTTCTATCACGCGGACTGTATGATTATCGGCCTGGTCTAAAAAAAGCTACGCCAAATTTAACATTCACTTTTTATCACTCCTGTTGTAGAGTACCGCTGTATAGAATAGTACCTTCCCCATATCTATTTGAAACTGTGGTGTTTAAATGCGGGGGTGATCAGCGTGGCAATGCAAGGTGAAATTCACTTCAGAAGAGTTCAGCAGTGGATATAATGTTTATCTGCCTATATGATGATGATCTAATAATTTTTCCTTAATTAATGTTGTCTGAATTACTTTTATTATACCAAGGGTTCAGCTATTTCTGACATCACCAATTGTTGATGAAAATAGTATCAACCATAACTGAAACCAAAGTCAAACTTTGTTTTATTTTTCGTCATTGTATTAGTAAATTTTATATCAGATATAGGATCTGCCTGCTAGACATAGGCATCTCCAAGTAATCTCCAATAGGACCGGTTGTAAGTCTGTGTCCAGCGCGATCCTGCCGTTTTAGTGAGATCGTCTGTCCATTTTGACGGGCCCAATGGCGCAGATGGTAGTGATCCAGTCTTATGCACCAGGGGTCGTGGGTTCGATTCCGACCCAGAGCAAATATTTATATGATGATATTTGTATTTGTTCTGTATCTAGGTGTTAAATATATGTATTTAAGTAGCATATTTGTGATTCCTCTGTTGTCTGGCATTCGTAACACAAGTGCTTTAAGAGACTTACCACGGAGTCAGGTCAATGTATGAGATGTTGTGGGAATTAAAATAATAATAATTAAGCAAATTCCTCTTAATTAGTGCATAATTTGTATTAGTGTTTAATATTATTATCTATCGCCTGTCTAATTTAACATTCACAGTAACTGCTCACATACCCAAAATAAATATTTGTTTCAAATTGAATTAATGATTACTGTTCGATTGTTTTTTTAAACTTAAACGGTTGTTTGGAGTCGTGACGTCATTTTTGGCAAAAGGCAAAATGTATGTTTATTAATATAAACAATGTAAATTAAGTAACCTTACGTGTACTATATATATTAGCTATTTTTGTCGGGCCCGGTGGCGCAGATGGTAGTGATACTGTCTTATTTGCCGAAGATCATGGGTTCGATCCCCACTCAGGACAAGTATTTAAGAAAAGATATTTATGTTTGTTCTGTGTATGAGTGTTAAATATATGTAATTAAGTAATATACTTATGATTCCTCTGTTGCCTGATGTCCGTATCACAAGTGCTACAAGCGATTTGTAACGGAATCAGGTCAATGTATAGACGTTGTAGGAATGTATTTATATTATGATAATGACGGAAAACTTTAGGCTACATATTTTTTTAACAATATACACATATATTTTCCAATTAATTATATTAATTGCAAAATATATGTGTAGATTTTTAATTTGTAAATGGAGACACGTAGTAGTCAATGTTATCTCTAGATGTAAAGTTTTCAATGTCTGCAGTCCTTTATTACTACGTAAATAAATCAACTGGAAGACAAAGAGGCAGGTGATACAGCTTCAAGCATTTTGTCCCGAAAGTAAAGCCGTCCCGCAGACAGCAAGGATAATTTAGCACATGAAAATGTGGGATTTTCACCAACTCCCAGATTATTTAATCCCAGCAGTCAGCACAATCCAGAAATCGGCGGATCCCGCGGGATCATCCCTCATCTCGTGAAATGTTGAGCTCTCCTTACTCGTGAGCAACTGTTATATATATTTTTTTAAAGAAGAATCTGGCTATTCCTTTTTTTTACTATAATATTTTGTTTATACTTTTTCACTAGAAATGTTAGTTCTTAGATCGCGTTTAAGACTTCCACTGCTGGTTATTTGCAGGATTCATGTGTCTAGCATTGCTGTGTTCCAAACTGAAGGGTGCCGTGAGGAACCGACAGAATAATACTCCCCCTGTACCAGGTATTGATGGCTGTATATACATTCGAAACAATTTAGCTTAAATGCACAGGGTGGGAATGGGCAGCAGCATCGCTTTTGCGAAAGCTGTGCCCTACAGTTGTGTGATAAATCCACTTTTTTAGGGAGGCCAATTAGCCAATTAGCAAGATGCTCCTGCCTATCTTTGCCCTGTAGTATTTAAGGTAAAAATCACTGACCCTTAGAGTGCAATAAACTGACAGCTTGTAAATATTTCAATGGTCTCTATAAATTATTGAGAGCAACAAACCTGAACGTATTTCGTGTTTTAATCAATTCACCCAGCGTATCTATATTGGTGATACAAATAACCAATAGGTTTAACCGACAAGGGTTAAACCAAATGTTGACTCCGCTGTCGTATCTCACATCACCTGGAGTAATGAAGGCGGGCCGCTTTTTTTTTTTTTTTTACAAACAGCGCCCCACTGTCCGGGTGGTTTCCATTCTCAGGCGAATATATATATATATATATAAGAAGCTGAGTAACTGACATATCAACGCAGGACCTAATCTATAAGGGTGAGAAACCTGAAATGTATCACAGGAGTTTCTTTTACAATATCAGGGCCCTAAAAAGGTACCGCCTAAAGGTTATACCCCGGGGGTGCAAATTATATATGAAACTGCTGTTTTTGTAGTCATTTGAATTACATTCATTATACATGTTCTTTATTTAAATTCATGAAACACGTGTAAAATTATTTATTTAAAATCATTCCTTTAGCTGCTTAAATAGGGTTTCAAATTAGTATCAAAGTTTAACAACTAAACGTGGGTGAAACCGTTGGGCATTATTGTTAATAAAAACACGATGTTAAACATATATGCCCATGAAACTTGGCAGGCGTTACAAATGCGAAACAACACTCATCATTATATTTTAAACAAATCCATTCTGTAGTCTTTGAGTAGAAGAGTTACAAAGAGTTTAAAGGCGAAAATTTCTAAGTGTTACACATTTTTGAAGAAAAGCTATTGAAATTAGTAAACATACCAATTTCAATGAAAAAGATGGTTGATAAAGCAACCTGCCTGGGATCTTGTTCTATATTTTATCAACAATCTAGATTACAAGATATTATCAGCACTAACTGCGTTAATGAAAATGGCAACATACAATTAAAAACTAAATAATGTGAAGGTAACTTTATAACTATTTATAACTTTATTATAACTTCCAAAACCAGCCACATCTTTATAAAAAAAATAATGACTATTAAAAATAATGACGTTTATGTAGTCATTTTTTTAGTTACCATTCGCGTTCATTAACGCGTAACCTCTCTTCCAACCTTCCAACCGGAACACAATAATGCGAACACTGTTATTTGGCGGTAGAAACAGGTGAGAGTGGGGTACCAAGCAGGCGACATTTATGAGAGGTCTAATTCAGTAAAGTGTACTTCCCCTGTACAGCGAAACGACAAATACGACGAAACAATCTTGATATTAGATGCAAGTTTTCGAGTCGTCGCACACAGGAACAAGCACGTACTTGCCCCAAATTGATCAAGTTTTTGAAGGTACAATCTAGCGAAATATTGTTATCCTTTGAGTTGTATATAAGTTTTGTACCGAGCTGAGTATGTTTTGACTGATTTATTAATAGAAAAAAATCGGTTGGCCAGTGGGTTCGATCCCAGGACAAACTTTTATATGATAATATTTGTGTTTGTTCTGTGTCGGAGTGTTACCCATTCCCGCCATCTTGCATTAAGGCACTATTACGGGTGGATATACAGCCATCTGCCCGTTTTAGTAATTCAGTCGCCTCTTACGACACGTGGAATTGATACCATTCTACTGTGCTGTTACCTTTTAATACTTAAAACATTTTAATATTTAATATTAGGTTCTTACAAATGAAATTAGCAATTTAACGTACTGACCGCTTTGATTTGAAATATTTCATCATCATCATATCAGCAATAAGACGTCCACTGCGGAACATAGGCTTTCCCAAGTGATCTCCAACAGGACCGGTTGTGTGCGGCCTGTGTCCAGCGCGATTTTAGTCAGATCGTCTGTCCATCTTGCGGGTGGACGCCCTACGCTGCGCTTGCCGGTACGTGGTCTCCATTCCAGAACCTTACGACTCCATCGGCCATCGGTTCTGCGTATCAAATGCCGGTACCCCATACCTCTTGATTATAAATTCCAAATTAAAATTTATAAAATCATTTAGCTAGCTTGATTTTGAAAACAGGCATTTGTTTGTTTTTTTTCCTGATTATTTCATTGTTTGTCGTCGCTTCTAATGTTTCCGAGTACGAGTTCCACCGTGGTACCGGTGGTGCAGAAACAGGTCGAAGAATTAATGATGTTTACAGCGCTGGTGTCGCAAGAGAAAGTGCGATACATTATTAGTTCCAACGTTTTTATTTTGGAAATTTCGACCTTCAGAACCAACCCTGTGGACAGCCGAAGGTCAAAGTGGAAAGGCGGATCTATCACAAATTACTACTTAAATTGCTGTGGGTTTCGAGGTGTCACCAAATTGTATTAATCGACTTGAAGAAAATCGGAAAGGTAGAACACTTAAAACTTATAACTTGAGTGAATCGAACTTGCTAACAAGCATTGGTCGCTGTGTTACTTTGCTCAACCGACACAATAATGAATGGGTTTTAAATCAAATCATTATTTGTGACAAAAAATGGATACTGCACGACAATCAGAAGCGCTCGTCACAATGGCTGAACCTAAAAAAAAGTTACTTGTTACTGTTTGATGGACTAGCGCGGGTGTCGTTCACTACAGTTTTTTGAAAGCAGGTGTAACGATTAAAGCAGATATCTATTGTCAACAACGGCAAACCATGAAGCTGCAAACGAGCTGTTAAAAAACCGAGATTGATTAATCACTCTAGGCCACTTCTGCTTCACGACTACCCAAGACCATACACTGCACAACCAACAACCACTAAGTTAGATGAGCTACAATTAAAATGTCTGCGACATCTACCGTACTTCCCAGAAATATTTTAAGAATTTGGACAGTTTCTTATAAGAACTTATAAATTTTCGCCCCATGCTTTTTAGTAAGGGTATCAATGAAGTATAATATATTTTACAATGCAAATTGATTTTATATATATCCCGCACAAAATGCCAATTTAATATGTTAGAACCTAATATTATATTTATTTGTTATTATTAAAGTTGTAGAATAATATGTAGAGAAAATTGAAGCTCTATTTTTGTATCAATATTTAGTTCTTATTGAAAAAGAAAATTGTTTATGTATTAACTACGAATAGAAATAGCAGTCTTATTCATTCTCATTGCTAACGCAATTTAAAGCAGTCCATACTATTAATATATATATATATATATATATATATATATATATATATATATATACATGTATATATACTGAGTTTGCATTTAATTATTTGGAATTTAAAAAGCTTTAAATGGATTTTGATGCGGTTGAGGTATAAGCGAAGTGAGGGATTTCGTGTATTCGTATTTTCAGAGAAACAAAATGTAGTTTGTCCTGAAAATCCTCATTATTTCTATCTACATATATATATATATATAAATATATACATATTACTATACACATATAAATATATATATATATATATATATATTTATATAATATAAAAGGAGAAGTTCCCACTGACGTATAAACGCATGCGCGCCCGTAACTGCTAATAGTAGAAATGAAATTTGTTCAGTTGTTCAATTCAATTTGTAAGAATCGTAAGGTTTTAAAATGTATACCCCAAAGGCATGAAAAAGGTGGTGTGAATTTGGATGGAAGAATAGTCTATAAATTAGCAACAATTTTGATAAAATTCATGATTAAAGCTTTTAAAAATATTTTATAGAATACGTGATTCATGATTTATTAAAATTCATGTTCTATAAAATAAATAATAATAAATGAACTTTTTAAATCCTTTCTTTATGCTCCCCTGCGTTATAAAAGAAACCCCTGTGCAATATTTCAAAATTTTAACCCCTATAGTTTAGGCCATGCGTTGATTTGTTAGTCAATCAGCTTCTCCATTTATATATAAAGATGAATAATTTATTTCTATTCTAATTATTACAAGCTGCATTTTTTTATCTATCAATATAAACGTACCCGACAGCGTTTTTGGCGGCCATTTTTAGCCATTTTTTACGCCAAGGGTCATGGGATCAACTCCCATCCACAAATATTTATAAGATGATTATTTTATTTAAGTACTATATTAGTGATATATCTGTTGTCCGAAGGCTGAAACACAGGTGAACACAAGCTTTGAGTGACTTAATTCAGAATCAGGTCAATGGAAGGACAAAATACTTGATGGTATAATTATTACTTAGCCTAGTAATTTCACTGCCTCTTTCACGCTATGAACTAGAACGCAATGCGAGCACTACTGTTTGCCGATTAATGCATATGATTTTTGTATGGGGTCTACTTCTACCTCTGTGTCGCGCGCAGGTCGAAAAATCGTATTTATAAAATCGTAAATTCACCATTTACGTATAAAATACAAAGAAACATTCCTTTGAAGGAAAGTCATTAACATTTCACTCGACCAATTTAGAAAAAAAAAACAGCATCTCCATCAAAAAGAAAAAGACAATTGAAAAAAAATATATAACGTCCCTCAAAAGAATGTTTGCACAAAAAGTCTAAACAGCAATCCAAAAAATGCCTCGGGTCGGCATCGCGTGAAATATACAAATTACGGAGGGATGAAGAACAGAGGCCGGGGACGCTTTTATTTCGTGTTGTAAGGACACAGATTAAAGAAAATATTGTCGCATACGCCCTGTCTTTGAAACACGCGGCGTTTTTACAAAAGGCCCGCAACCAACCGCAGTTGTGACTGCGTTGTTCCCGTTTCCGTGAGGATAATAAATAATGTAATATAATAATAATAATAAATTCCCACAACATCTCATACGTTGACCTGACTCCGTGGTAAGTCGCTTGAAGCGTTTGTGTTACAGACGCTAGACAACAGAGGAAACACAAATAAATTAAATAAATACATATATTCAACACCTAGACACAGAACAAACACAAATATCATAATATAAAAATTTGCTCTGGGTGGGAATCAAGCCTACGACCTTTGGCGCAAAAGTAGAATCACTACCATCTGCGTCATCAGGCCGGTCTTTAAGTTTTATCATAACTTTTTAAGACTAAAATAAGTGCCGTGAGGTACCGACAGAGTAGAATAGTACCTATCCCTGTACCGTGAGAGGTGACTACCTAAACCGAGAGATGGCGGTATATCCATGTGAAAGAACGTAGTTTAATGCACAGGGTGAGTAGATGGGCAGCAACATCCCTAAGCAAAAGTTACGCACTGCAATTACCAACACGCTTGTGCAGCGTGGCAATTGTGGGCAAAATCCCCTATCTTGGGGAGTTCTCTATCAAACAGTAGACTTACTGTGGCTTATATAATGTTTTACTAGAAAAAAAAGCAATTTTGACGACTTTTTTAGTGGCTTCTATTTGAATTGGTAACGAGAAGTCACTAAGGAAGTTTGCTGTATTGTAACGACCTAACATAAAATATACCAAAATTTAAGAGTAGAATCTATAATAACTATACTTAAGTGCTATTTTTGAACTACATACTTTCAATTTGTGTTGTTAACCTTTCGAAAGATCGATTTATATTTTAGGACAAACATTATTGTTAACTAAAAACAAATAAGAAGTAGCGGATGCAAACTAGGTAATTTCATCATATCAGCTATTGGAAGTCCACTGCCTGCATTTGGCAATTGCCGCGCTGGGCAAGCGTATTGGCAATCGCAAAAAGTTTTCGCGACGCGGATGCTGCTGCCCATACCCGCTCTGGGTATTTAAGCTACAATGTTACAGAAGTATACACCGTCATTCGTCGATTCTGGTACTTTACTCGCCTGGTACAGAGGGAAGTACTACTCTGCCGGTACAACACGTCTAAATTGTTAATTTATATAAAAATAAAACAAATGTGCTTTATCATCATTCAAGATATATTTGACGAAGAACTCCATAAATCTGATAATTTTCTCGCACAGGCACTTAAGCAGCAAACAACCCGCATACTTTCTTCAACAGTCGCAAAAGAAGAGTGTAAACCACATAAATTCGAACAAGTCACTCTAGTTAGAATCCGATGGAAATGCACGAACGGCACTTTCATCGTAGCGTCCAATTAGACACGCGAACAATCGATTTCAACATTCGAAAGAGGTTCTCGAACATGTGGGTATGGTTTATCGTGACATTGCGGGATTTTGAAGGTTGTAAAACAAACGACTGAGCTCTAAAAAGTAACCTTATCAAGCTTATTTGATTGGTGTTACTTTGTATAGTAACAATTTTGTGTTATTGTTGCAGTTTTACAATATTTTTAATAATACGGATAATAATCCAATATATAAAACTCTCGTGTCACAGTGTTAGTTAACATACTCCTCCGAAACAGCTAGACCGATTCGTATAAAATTTTAGATGCATATTCTGTAGGTTACTATCTATTTTTATACCCCTAAGGGTTGACCACCACTAACACTTTTTTTTGTGATGTTACATTATTGTAATGCAAAACATCCAACATCTCATACATTGTCCAGACTGGGTGGGGATCAAACCTACGACCCCTGATGCATAAGATAGAATCATTACCATTGACGCCATCGGGCCGATCATGGCCGGAATTTGTATAGCAGAACAATTACTGAGACAGCTAGCAAATTTATATGAAAAATCATTTGCGATACAAATATCAACACAGACGAATCTCACATATAATTTAATTATATAACACCCGAAAATAAAGCGGTTGAGGTACCGGAACCGACAGATGGCGGTATATCTATTCGCAACTTTATAACTTAAATGCAACAGAACAAGGTTGGGCAGCCCTTTTCCTGGATTAAATATTAGAATTTCGAATGCTTTGAGCCAATTTTATTTGCTCGAATACTTTTAGTTCATTTTCATTTCCTTTTTTTTACTTAGTCGAAAGTAGGTATGTTTG
Source organism: Heortia vitessoides (assembly GCA_020976665.1). Classification (NCBI taxonomy): domain Eukaryota; kingdom Metazoa; phylum Arthropoda; class Insecta; order Lepidoptera; family Crambidae; genus Heortia; species Heortia vitessoides. Next base: position 13,573,094 of record JACJUM010002279.1, on the reverse strand, counting down.
TATTAATTGTTCTATTTTATCAATATGATGTTTTTGTTTCTACCAACGTTTTATTTGGTCGAAACATTCTTAACCGTAAGTAATTTGTAGCTTAGATCGCTTCATTTACTCTTCTGCGATGTTAATGTGGCAAACAAAAAAAGTTCAAGAGAGCCTTCGGCCAATATGAAATGATAATAGTGCCAATTTATTGTATTTTTTTATATTAAGAAAACAGCAAACAATAATACGACCCTCTAATGATAAACGAGAACAGCATATATATATATATATATATATATATATATATAAATATATATAGACCCTCGGATCATCACAAAAATATCACTAGCGTGTCGCCAACCTTGTGAACTGAAGATACCGTGGTCACATTGATTTTATTTATTTATTAAACTTTATTGCACAAAATATTACAAAATGTACAAATGGCGGACTTTATGCCAGATGGCACTATCTCCCAGTCAACCATTGCGATTATTTATATATATTTGTGTAAATAAACGCAATAAATACATATGATATAAAAAAAATATTTAGTATATTCACTGCTTCTTTAAACTAGAACACAGTAATGCGAACACTGGTATTTAGCGGTGGAAAGAGGTGAGAGTGAGAAACAAACGCAGACGACGTTTGTAAGAGGTCTGCCTTTAGTAAATATATATATGTGATATTCAAGTATTCTAAAAATATGGAATACTATTTAATTAAATGTCAGATCACCGACTTCGGTCAAATAAAATTCATACAAATAATTGGCTCCCGTATTTCTGTAGGAGAGCTACATATCTACAAGACCTATGTCCAATATTACAAATCTCATAAAAGGTGCAAATATGATAATTATTATCATCATCACACCAGCCACTGAAAGTCCACTGCTGGATATAGGCCTTTGCAAAAAAGGAGGTTTTTTGCCAATCGCAGAGCGCAGCTTTCACCACCAGGATTCTGCTGCCCATACCCACCCTGTGCATGTGAGCTTCTCTGTTCCGGATGGATATACCGCCATCTGTCGGTTATAGTACCTTAGTCGCCTTACGACACCTGGTGCAGTGGGAGGTACTATTCTACTCTGCCGGTACCTCACGGTGATGATAATAATGAACTCATTATCATCATTATTATATAAGTTTTTTATATGATAGCTTTAACTATCGTAGAATTAATAAAACAAAAAAAAATTAGTCAACAGACTGACAATCTATTTACTATTTAAGTCTTTATTGTGTTTGAGAATTTCAGACAGACATTGCAAAGGTTCCCTGCTCGGGATCCAGGCAGGCGTCATTCGTTGATGAAGACAGGAATGCTTTGTTCCACCGACATAGGTGGAAGTCGGTTGCAATGAATTTTATGGTAGAGCTGTGATAATTTGCTAACGTTCCTTTGAGATGTTCGTAGTGCTTTGTTCCATTCCCAATTCCAAATGCAGAATTAATAGGGAACATCATTTATTCAAGATTTATCATAACATTTATGTATTTGTTGAAGGGAGAGATATCAACATAAGAAAATAACAACGGACGCAAAGATATAATAAATAATATAAAAAATTCTCACAACTTTATATACATTGACCTGACGCCGTAGTTAAAAGGAACAACATATAGACTTTCTTTGAGGACATTGAAGTAATTTTGTATTATCCCTTACAATTCCCCAGTTTCATAATGTTCTTGCTCTACCATGCGGGTACTACTTCTATGTTCTTGAAAATAATAAATATAAATTCCCACAAATCTGCCACATTTACCTGACTCCGTGGTAAATCGTTTAAAGCACTTGTGTTACGGATGCCAGACAACATAGAAATCATAAATGTACTATTTAAATATATATATATATATATATATATTTAACAATACATCATATATATATTCGATCGTTGTGGGAATCGAACTTACGACCCTTGGCGCACAAGATAGGATCAATACCATCTGCGCCAAGGGACGGTCAATATTTGAAGTAATTTGGAGGATAAAAGAAATAGTTCGGCTTATTTAAACAAATCTGTGTTATTGGATAAAACATTTTTCTCTGCTATCGCAGGCATTTGTCTTAATGATCCTTATAACCCCATAGGGTCATCAGGGTCATCGCGATGCATCGATCTTTGAAGTATTGTTGTTAGTGAATTAATATTACGTGTTTAAATTATTTAAACATGTTTATGATAGAACTATTTAAATATCTCTTATTCCTTAAATTTGAATACTTGAAACAAAAATATTAACAATTATTGAAAATACCAAAGTTACAAATATTGTTATGGTATTTATTACAAATTCAAATGAACCTACTATATATTAAACTAATAAAGTTAAAAAAAAACAAAGATATTGCTAGTTTCAAGTCTTGTAAAAATCAACTATCTCAAAAGCTCAGTGGGAAAATTACGTCAAGCTTGTATAATCATGATCGTACTGTATAACTAAATTCACTTAAATATAAAAATATATGTTTTTTTAAATATCGTACGTAGATCTGACTCCTTGATAAGTCGCTAAAAGCAGTTGTGTTACGGACATCAAACATCAAACGAATTACATTTATATTACTTAAATATCTTTTTTACACCTAGACACAGAACAAATACAATTATTTGTCGCCGGGAGCAAACCAACGTCCCTTGGCTCATAATATAGGAACCACCAAATACACTATCGGCCTACCACTTAAGGTTTATCAAAACAAGAGAAACGCTCATTGTAAATTCCAGAAACGCTCGTCATAAATTCCAAGTGTGTACAAAGAAAAAATCAAGAGCACGAAACACTTCTGCGCGGGTTCCGATTACTGCGGTCATTCGGCTTTGTTCCATCGCCCGTCCCTTTCCTACCAAAATTAAAATTCATCTCTTGTCTCACACAGACCGTGGACGAAGATTTATATCGCGCAGATTGTGAAAAATTGGTCTGCGTTTGAAAATGACCATCACATTTACTGGTCCGAGTCATGGAAGGAATCTTGGATTCTGGACTTGCGATTCTAAGACCCGTTTTTTATATTGGCTCTTGAAAAAAAAGGCGTCAATAAAATCTCATTGATTCGTGTTGGCAAGCGAAGTCGTCGCCGGCGTCAACGCAGCCTACAGCCTTGGTTTTCTCGCGTGACTGTATTACTAACATCTCTCCTACTTTTGCATTCATAACTTTATATCGCGTCTCATAGGAACCTATCCAGCATTGAAATTAACAGATGTTTTAAGGTAGAGTTTATTTTATCCACATACCACATTTCATTGATATTGGTTGACCGGTTGCCGTGTGGTACCGGCAGAGTAGTACCTCCCCCTGTACTAGGTTTCGTAAGAGTTGATTGAGGTATCGGAATCGACAAATGGCGAGGATGAGCAGCAGAATTCCCGTCGCAAAGCCACGCTCTTCGATTTCCAACACACCACAAATTTTCTTCCCAATGTTAGTAGTTTTGTTTAAGTTTATATACGACAATATTACTTCCTGCAGTATTGAATGTAGTTAGTCTGTCAGCTGCAGTCAATGAACGCCAGCTGATCCAATGTTTGGCAACGATATTCGATGTCTCACATGTGCTGGGTTGACCTGCTCTGAAATAGACGGGCTAAATGCATAGGGGACTGCGTACTGTTATGCACGCAAATTGGTTGTAATATACTGCATATCTATGTAAATACTTAGAAATATACGTAGCGAAACATTTGTAACCCATTTTGAAGATATTAAAGTTAATATGGGATAGAAATACATAATATACATATTTATAGATTGTATTACAATTTCCTTTTTATGTTTTCATAGTGTGTGTTATTTAATAACGTTATTTTTATTATTTATTTGGTACACCTCGTACTACTCAATTTTTTTTATTATGTTTCTCACAGATTTTTCAGCAAAGGTTGCTTGAAAGGAAACGCTCTATGCGATAATCGTCAATTGAACTTCACTATGCAAAATATATTATTATACACATACAACATTTACTAAAAATTTATTAAATTCATTAAAATAACCAATACACTAATTACTTTCGAACGATTTCAATATTATATGACATATGGATTAATAAAACTTTAGCATAGGCTAATTTTAATTTTAAATTATTCAGCTATGAGGTATCGCAGAGAAGAATAATACCTCCTCCTGTACCAGGTATCGTAAGAGGTGACTAAGGTACCAGAAACGACAGATGGTATGGTATGATGGTATATCAATCCACAACAGTGAAGCTCAAATGCACAGGGTGATGCTTTCTTGGCGAAGCCTTTGACCAGCAGTGGAAATGATGATGATAATGATGAATTTCAATTCCATAAAATTTATTGCCGAGAGTACCTTTCCACTGCACAAGTTACCTTAAGAAGCAACTATGGTAGCAGAACCGACAGATGGCGGTATATCCATCTAAAACAGTGAAGCTCAAATCTACTCGACAGGGATCGGCAGCAGAATCCCCGTCGCTAAAACTGCACTCTGCGATTGCATGCATTGACATGCTTGCTCAGCGATGCAATTATGGGCAAATTTCCCCCTTTATTGGGGAGGTCGAAGGCAATCGCAGAGCACAGTTTTTGTGACGGGTATGCTGCTGCCTAAGCCCATCCATGTGCATTCGACACAGTGCAGCCCAAATGATCTGCATAATTTTTAATGGATATACCGCCACCTATCGTTTACAGGATGTAAATTTGAGCTACACAGTTGCGGATGGATATACATCTGTCGGATCTGACATCTAAGTCGGCTCTTATGACTCCTAGTACAGGGGGAGGTTCTATTCTACTCTGTCGGTACCTCATGGCTATGCCGATAGCTCACGGCTAGTCATGGTCATTATTAAATAAGTATATTATGTTTATTATAGTAGCTACTCATGTAGGCCTAAGTGAATTTTCCTAAAATGTTACGTCGAAAAATAAATAGGAATTGGAAGTTTCCAATTCCATCCATCAAAGTATATAAAGGGTATCGGAACTTTAGAAAAGTTTCAGGTTTCCCGAGATTTATATCAATCCAAAGACCCTTTGGGCACGTGAATTGGGTTAAATAAATAAAAAAAATCGCCCGCAAGTTCTTTTTCAAGGTAACGCCCAATAATAATCGAGTAATTTTAGAAATACTTGATTTAATCAACATGTCAGGCAAATTTTTGTCCGTCCATTGACGATTATGGACCCCTGCAGTATATATATTTTTCTAGTTCACACTTGCCAGTGTTAATGGCAATTACAGACCATATTTCCTGGCTAGAAAGCTTGTCTACTCCCGCGCTCTTGCATTTGAGTCATCACCATCATAGCAGCCATCGGACGTCCACTGTTGGACACAACCCTCCCCAAATAATAGGTAATGTTACCCAAATTACCGTACTGGTCAAGCATGGTGACAATCGCAGAACGTAGCTTTGTGACGAGGATGCTTTTGTCTATCCCTGAACCATATACCGCCATCTGTCGGCTCTGGTACCTTAGTCCCTTGTGAGACACTTGGTATAAAAACCCACTTGGCTCTGCCAACACCCATGGAGCACTTGAGTCGAGCAGTTCCAAATGAATATAGTGTCATCTATCGGTTTGAATACCTCAACCACCTCTCACGTCACCTGGTATAAAAGGAGGTAATTAGTATTCTTATTTGGTAGGTAGGTACTATTCTGCTTTGCTGGTACCCCGGCGTATTTGAGTCACGCAGTTTCGAATGAGTATAATGCCATCTATCGGTTTCAATACCTTAACTGTTTCTGATGATATCTGACACATTAGAAGATACTACTATTCTTTTTAGCCGGTACCCCATAGCAATTTGTTTGGATGTATAAAATAGGACGTGAGATACCGGCAGAGAAGCCGTAAGATATCGGCAGAGTAGTATAGTACCTCCCTCTATACTAGATGTCGTAAGAGCTGACTAAGATGTCAGAACTGACAGATGTGAATCAGTTTGCAACAATGTAGCTCAAATGCACATAGCGAGGACGGGGAGCAATATCACTGTTTCGGGATCTACACTTTACGATTGCCAACAAAATTTCCCATTTCTTGGGAAGGAAAATGTCTAACAGTAGTCTTTCATTGGCTGATATGATTGTACAAACCAAAGCCTTCAAAATGAGCCGTTTTTATAATAAAATTTGTTGTCAACGACTTTGGAAGTATTTGTTTTTGATCGGACCTTTAGTTATTCTTGCAGGTCCCTTTTTGGTGGCTCGTGTAATTGCAAACTTACATTTACCTCAATTTTTAAAGCTCATCTGTTGCCAGCAGCCTCATTTACGGTAGGCCTAATTTATATTTGGTAGGTGACTTCTATGACCTCGTGATCACCAGCACCGTCAGTATTATAAGTATAATAAAATTTAGTTCTTTATAATTTAGAAATATTATTGTGATATTTTTTCACTCGAGTCGAATAGTACCTCCCCCTGTTCCAAGTATAGTAAGAACCGAATAAGGTGCCAGAACCAACAGCTGCTGGTATATCCATCTGGAACAGTGTAGCTGGATTGCATATGGTGAGGATGGGCAGCAGAATATCCGTTACAATGCTGCGCTCTGCGATTGCCAACACGATTGCCAAGAGTGGCAATTATGAGCAACAATCCCCCTCCCATGAGAAGACCTATATCCAAAAGTAGAATTGATGATGATGATACAAGGCTGGTATTTCTTTGGTTCTCGAATAAATAATATTTTGAGTTTGAGTTTGGAAGCAGCTATTTTTTTTTGGACGACGTTATCAATGTAACGCCTTAGATTTTTCAAGCCATAATAATTTATAGTGACAAACGAGAAACGCCGTAGGCGTGTCCAATTTGTCACGCATTTCATTTCGTATGTGACATAGTACGCAAAACGTGATCGAAAAGTCATCTATCTAAAAGCTCTCACTACTCAAGTACGGCTGAGGAACGGAATTCTGTTCAATACGAAGGGACGCGAATAAATTTTGACGGTGTATTTTATATGGACCTACAGTATATAAATGTTAATCTATCGCAATATCTACATACATACATATACATGTTATTTTATCACTTTTATATATATATATATATATTGACCTGCCACAGCCACCGTGAAAAACGCTTAGAATAAACTACTATGTTCCTTGAGAGACAGGATTGTGTATATATATCCAATTTATAGTCGCATTTTTTTCATTACCAAGAGGTCCTGCAGACTAGAATAGTACCTCCCTTTATACAAGGTGTTGTAGAGGCGAATTGGATACCAAAACCGACATATGGGGGTATATCAGTGTAACAGAGAGTAAGATCAGAAACAGTGTAGCTCAAGCACAGGGGGGGGGGGGATGCGCAGCAGCATCCCTGTCGCGAAAGCTGCACTCTTTGTTAACACGCTTTCCCGGCAGCAATAATGGCCAGAAACTCCCCCTTTCTTGGGGAGGCCTGTGTCAACAGTTGCTGTGATGATGATGATGGCTTTTTTATTTGTATCTAAATAGTAGATACTGCCTTTCTTTGATTCTTACTCCAAATACTTAGTTTTACGAATCTACCTCACTACGAATTTCGATAGTTAGCACAAAAATAACGATAATGGAGGAAGGTTAGTGTTCATAAATTTCCACATAATGGCTGAACTATTGCGCCATTACTCTGAAAATCTCATATGGTATATATATAATAAGTTTATAAGTATTAGTATAGGAAAAGATCTTTTTTGCAAACACCATCATCATCTGCTGCAGTACGTCCACTGCTGGATATAGATATCCTCTCTTAGTGATTTCCGTTGGACCAGTTATATGCGGTCTGCGTCTAAGTTTTAGTCAGATCGTGTTAATCTGTCCACCATGTTGGTGGACGCCTAAAACTGCACTTGCCAGTACGGAACCTTACAACTCCATCATACATTGATTTTTCGCTTAGAGCCCTGCCCACTGGCACTACAACCTACTAATTTACCAGGATATATCAGTTACTTTGGTTCTTATTTGGAACTCCTCATTCCTGATTAATGTAAAAAGACTCCAAGCATAGCCCTCTCCATAGCTCGTTGGTTTATTTTGAGTTGGTTCATAACCCCAATATTTAGAGACCACGTTTCACTGCCATAATTCAACGCTGGTAACACACATTGGTGATAACTTTTAACACACTGAGATATGACGGACGAGAAGATGCTTTGAAGTTTTCTGAACGATACCCAGCCAAGTTGGATTCAGCGATTAACCTCTTTCTTAAGGTTGTACTTAACTAATTGGACTATTTTACCAAATGGGAATTATACAAAATATGACTAACAACTTTCTTTATGTTCTAATATAATACTTACCTGATGAGAAACTCGATTAAGGCTTTCGAGCATCATGCTTAAATCTGCCATTGATTCAGCCATGACTACAATATCTTTGGAAAATCGAAGGTAATTGATGTATTTGCTGTTAGTATTGGTACCAAATCCTTGCCATTCCAGGAGTTTGGAGGCGTTTTCTAAAGTTGCATTAAACAGTTTCGGGGATATGACGTCTCCACGTCAAACGCCTCTTCTAAAAGGAAGTCATCGAACTTTGTTGTACTTGTACTCGGACCGACATAGAGGCGTTGTCGTACAAATACTTAAACACTTCGTTATACCAATAATCAAACAAAAAGAAAATTTATTTTACCTTCTATAATAACAATTAATATGAGTACAGTCATTCTGGGTAACATTAAACTATCTGAGTAACTTTGACCTTTTTTTTACAAAATAAATATATTAATCTTTTGAATATTGGGTCGTAATCATTATAAAAACAGTTAAAATCTCAGCTGAATCCCTTACATAGTCTACAAAAAAGGATAAATCAAAGTTTCCCCAATAGTTCAATGATACCCGAATTGACTGCAGTGTTTTTTTCGATTTAAAAAGGGCTCAAATAAACAGACAGCAGCAGAATATATCTTTATGGCGGGCTAAACTTAATCTAGAGAAACTAAATCTAGAGAAACAAAGATGAACAGTTTAAAAAAGATCAATTCCTATGAACATATATGATTCCATGTCATATATTTTATGATTACGAGAGGTGCAGCTGAAGCAAGTGACATTGCTTTTTATGCATATACGAAATGCTGCGGTTACTACCGCTTTGGGATTACCTTGTCTGATAACTATAAACTTACGTACCAAGCAGGTATACCTTTTTAACTAAACATGTAGTCTTCCTTCCACTTCACGTTTTATGAGCAACAGATGTGTCTATATGTACTTATGTATAGAAAGCCAGTGCGCGAGTTTATAAGACTTCAAAAAGCGGAGTAAATAAATAATCTGATACAAGTGCAGAGGATCTATCAAATTTTGTATTTGTATCATTATATCATAGGATGATTTCTGGACATAATCCTTAGATATTTTCACAAATATCTTGTGTAGCTTGAACCTAACCATGGTGGCAAAAATGCGAACCACATGTTGATAAACGGTTACTGTAGAATATCGACGTATATTGCCGTGAGGTACTGGCAAAGTAGAATAGTACCTCCCTTCAGTGGGAGGTACTATTCTACTTTGCCAGGTGTCGTAAGAAGGTACCACCGACAGATGGCAGTATATCCATCCGAAACAGTGCAGCTCAAATGCACAGGGCGGGGATCGGCAGCAGCTTCCCTATCGCAAAAGCAGCGCTCTGCAATTGCCAACACGCTTGCCCAGTGCGGTAATTATAAGCAAAAAACCTCCTTTATTGGAGAAGCCTGCAGTCCAGCAGTGGACTTGTATTGGCTGGTATGATAATGATAGACCTCCCCAAGAAAGGGAAATTTCATCCCAAATTGTCACGATGGATAAGCGTGTTGGAAATTACAGAGAGCAGCTTCTGCGACGGGGATGATGCTGCCCATCCCCGTCCCCATCCCCATACACTGTTTTGGATGGATCTACTGCCATCTGTCTGTTCTGGTAACTTAGTCGCCTCTTATGGCACCTGGTACAAAGGCAGGTACTATTCTACTATGCCGGTACCTCTCGACCGTTTTTTGTTTTTGTTGTTTTTATACCCATGAACTTAAAATAGCTACTATGACGGTACCTCTCGACTGTTTTTTGTTTTTGTTGTTTTTATACCTATGAACTTAAAATACATAGCTTATTTCACATTTGAAACATTCGCGAGGTGATATATTTCCCGAAACCGTTTCGCGCGGTATCATTTCAGTTTTAACGTACGAGGATAAACACTCACCTATTATACGAGTAAAGCGCTTCGATGTCAGAGCGAAGCCGTATGCATTAATTCATTACCTTAGAATACGAAATATGTTATTGCGTGGTCTTCATTTGACAATTTACGTTTCAGTATTTGATATCTGCAATTCAATAATAATGTCCACCTCACAGTTCAGAAATTTAATAATCATCTGGGCGTCAGATTATGATACAGTCGCCTAATGAAGCAACAATTTGGAGTCTCGCCAGATGGAAGCCAGGCGGCTATCTGAGACATCTTGCTGCCATTATACTCCGTGAACTTGTACGGAAACTTTGGTAATAAGAAAACATTATCAGATTATAGAATAGGTGATAAAAATTTTATTTCTCGTTTGAACTATTAAAAGAAAATAAACTTAACTAAATAATGTATACCAAGACTGCGGAAATGTCGGCTTGTTTAAATGAAATTTTAAACGTACTGGTTTTATCTATTTTTGTTCTCTGTGTACAGTATTAAATAAATAAATAATTGCCCACAACATTTGATACATTGGTCTGATTCCGTAATAAGTCACTTAAAACATTTGTATCACTAATATCAGGCAACAGAGAAATCATAAATATTTTTACATTTTATAAACTATAAGAATACATATATTTAACACCCAGGCACAAAACAGTGCAATCAAAATGTGTGCGATCGAAACGAAACTGTCTGACGGCTGTAAATCATAATCAGGCCTAGTATCAGGCAACAGAGAAATCTCAAATATAATATTTAAATACACATAAATAACATCTACATAGAACAAATACAAAATTACTCAAATAGACCTTTTTCGCACAAGATAGGATCACCGCCACCTACGTCATCGCCAATTTGAAGTGTTTATGATTATGTACCAGTGGAAGAGTGACGGAGGGCAATTATCGAAGTTTTGCTATCGGAAGAATTTTCTGGAACATGTCGCGGCCTTTGATGTCGGACGTGGACGTTTTTCAGTACAGTAAACGTCGTGGATTTGACAATTAACGGATTCAGGTGATTAACCGACCCGTCGAAGAAACGACGCGACGACTCGCAACTCGTATAACGTCCGTAAATCTAAGTCAAGCGGTTCAAATTAAAGTTTCTAACGTGCCAAGGGGCACCAGTTGCCCTTCTCAGAAATCTATTTTGTATTATTTGAAGAGATTTTAAAGACGTGGCCGCGTTGGCGATTACGACGCTCACGAACGTTATTACGAGGCGATTGCAAGTTTTGTAAATTCTCCTCATGTAATGGTGCATTTCATTATTTAAATTTTAATCGAACAAACAAATAGTTGATATAAATCTTTACTTCCACGATTTAAATGACTATACCGATATTTATCGAGCCTACGATCTTTTATGACCTAAACTAGAATATGTATTTGATGACAACGGAAAAATAGAAGTGACTTCATCCCATATTTTTTTGATATATTCCAATAAACTTTTACCTAGGTCTTTTGAGGTCTATAAGTGCTTGATATCACACAAAGCCCACTCGAAATAAGAATTCAGAAAGAATATTAACAGTACTTCAGTACTTAACGTTCTGTATATGAGTACAGATCAAAAGACCCAAACCATTGAGACGATATTACAAATGTTGCCGACTTGTCGCCTGGCAACAAACTGAGCACATTTCAAGGGGCAATTGGGCATTATGGCAGCGCCGCCCCCCTTAGGGTTCTCGCGTCATTAATTTATATCTATGTGAGACTATATCCACGCCTGGCAGTGTACTATTGTATTATAAAGGAGTTATTTTGTACATACATACATTTCGGCTATATCTTATCGTGGGATAGGAAGAGACTATGGATCAAATCAAAATATTTTTTATTCAAGTAGGCCCATTACGAGTGCTTTTGAATCGTCAAAAATAATAAATCAATCAATTTTATTTTACAAATGTCTAGCACTAAATTCTATTATACTTATTATATTGATGACCCCACGGCATATAATAAGAATCATCTAACTTGTAAATTTAGACTACCTTATACTAGTCTGCTGGCACCACACGGGTATTAAACTAAGTAAATACAGGTACATTACACGAGCACCAGAAAGGAACCTACAAGAAAAACTGGTAGTGTTAAGGTTACATCAATACTAAATAGTTAGTGTTAATGGAACCCAAGTAAGAGGCCAAGTTAGAGCAATTCAATCGTTAGAAATTTTATTATTAATGTAATCTTTCACTTTTTAGCTTTCTTTTTACGTAACTTTTATATTTATTGATTGGCAAGCCTGATATGCTGTTTGATATTTTATTATCAAATCTTATATATATATATATACTTTTGTTATTATTCTTCGTCTATTGTTGTCACATCATCATGTTTTATACCACATCAATCTGTTATCACACTAGTTTATTCTATCTTTCAAATTTTGTGTACACTGCTATTTGGCGGTAGAAATAGGTGAAAGTGAGACGACCTTGAGATTGTGTTCTTTAGTAATACATTTTTTGTTTAATGAACATTATTTTTCCCTATATGAGTACGGAATAGGAATCTCATGAGCATATGAAGGATCAGAATACTTTGAAAGATTCAAATTTACAAACAATCATTTGTAACCGGAACTCAGACCTTGTTGCTAAGCAAAATTACTACATATGTTGTGATATATGTAGGTTATTAATTCCCTACACCCTTTATACATATTCTAAGAATTTTTCGAGGAAAATTGGTCATAGCTCTTCACTCCACTACAGATTTATCCTTCACATATGTAAAATAATATGACTTATTAAATATCAAATTATAGCTAAGGAAATGTGTGGCAGAGTAGATTAGTACCTCCCCCTATACCAGGTGTCGTAAGAGGTGCCTGAGTTACCGAAATAGACAATTGGCGGTACTTTCATCCGAAGCAGCGCAGACGCAAATTGGCAGCAGCATTCCCGTAGCGAAGTACCGGTCTGCGAATGACACCACGCCTGCCCAACGCGGTAAATATGGGCAAATTCCCCTTTTTTTGTGAATGCCCATGTCAGGCAGTGGAAGTTTTACGACTAGTATGATGATAATGATGATAACAAAATATAGTTTAGAGAACGTATAAGATGTCGTCTAAATTAATTTATTTTGTAGTTTGTAGTTCTTTTGAACCTCATAAAAATGAGATACCATTATGTATATTAATATATATTAAGTGTTATTGTTAGAATATATATTGTGTTATAGAAAACGGATATTAACGACAATAGGCACATATAACAAAAACTTAGATCTGATGACAAATTGAAGGGACCCATAGCGCAGATGGTATTGATCCTATCTTATGGGCCAAAGATCGTGGGCAAGTGGATGATTTTGTGTTTATTCTGTGTCTGGGTGTAAAAATATGTATTAAAATCTTATTTTTGTGATTTCTCTTTTGACTCATGTCTGTAACACAATTTTATTTTATGCGATATAGTTCGAAGTCAGCTCTATGTATAAGATGTGCTGTGAATATAATATTTTTATTATTAATATCTATGTATTTGAGGGATACAAACCCAATGTGCAATGTGCCATCAAATATTCTATAACAATACTTTCCCATACATGACATTATATTTGTACCATCATCTTTGATTTTTTATACACTTGCAGCATTTTACAATCACACGAACTGACAATGCAAACTCAAACTTAAAACATACAACTTTAAAAATATTCGGCGGGTCCGATGGTTCAGATAGTAGTGATGCTATCTTATACGCCAAAGGTCGTAGGTTCGATCCCTACCCAGAACAAACGTAAACCTTGGAGTCGGTTAATGTGTGAGATCATCATATCAGCTATTAAAGTCTATTACTGCGCCGTAATTGAAGCCCTGGGCAAGCGTGTTGGCAATCGCAAAGCGCAGTTTTTGTGACGGAGATACTGCTGCACAACCAGACCCTGTGCATTTCAGATACACTGTTGCGGATGGACAACACCTCCTCTTACAACACCTGGTACAGGGGTTACTAATTTACTCTGCAACTAGCTCAAGTCTAATATAAAAATGTATGAGATGTTGTGTGCTAATGCTATTATTATAACGCTTGACAAGTCGCCAAAGTAGCTTACACCAACATTCCGTGTAGCACGCGTTTTACCCGGTCAATAGCGGATATTGCTCGGTATAGCCTTGTAAGCAAGCTGGCAACGTCGCAATAAAGTTGTAACTTGGCGAGTTGCCTTCTCGATTTTTTATCGATTTATATCATTGAGATCGTTCCGTGAATTGTGTACCGAGTAAATGAAATTTTGGCGCGGAACACACGGCGCAGGGATCGTTAATATACTTAGGACTTTATCAATACAGGCAATCTCGTAGATTTAAAATACATACGAGGCATTCTAGAACCATCTTTAAAAGTCTTCAATGGGAAGCTACTGTATTTTTAATTAGAAAACTAGCAAGAAGTATTGTACCTTTCCCTGTTACAGTTACAGGCATCTGAAGTAGCAAAGCCGAAAGATGGTGATCAATATTGATGATAATGATGATAAATATCATATAGTTATCGGCCATATCAAGTCCACCGTTGAATATGTTTCTCCTAAAAGAGGTGATTATTGTCTGTAATTGTAAAATACTGCAGATAGCGGTATATCAGATAGATATACCGCCATCTGTCGATTCTGGTACTTTACTTGCCTTTAACGACACCTGGTACAGGGAGAGGTACTGTTATACTTCTTGGCAATTTATAATATTTATAATAAATATTTCCCTTTGCCCCATACGTGTTGGGTTCAAGGGATGTCAACTCTATACAGTTGCGGATTAGCCTGAAGCAATATCACGCGCAAAGGTGAAGCCTTAATAGCTAGGTCACACGTCACCTGCTTCCAATTTTTGTTAAGAAATAATTAGTGCCGCTTTTGACACTATATCATACAAAGACTTTACTGACTAAATCTGGATAAAATAATATAATATACTATACTAATATATAATAATAATATAATATACTATATAATATACTAGCTATCCAACCAAACGTTGTACTGTCTTAACTATGTGTTTATCGTCACCAGCCATTGGAAGTCCACTGCTGGAGATAGGCCAATCCAAGAGAGAAAGTGTTTTGCCCGTAATTGCCGCGCTGGGCAAGCTTGCTGGCAATCGCAGAGAATGGATATACTGCCATATGTCGGTTTTGGTACCTTCGTCGCCTCTTACGACACCTGGTGCAGTGGCAGTGCTAGTTTTCTACTCTGCCGGTACCTCACGGTATCTCACGGCACCTTATAAAATATAAACTGTCCGATACCGATAAAATTAGTTGAGTGTTTCATCTCGGACAAACACCGTGGCACGAATTTTTTGGTACCGACTTCAAAAAAGGATGAGGTCTCAATTCGACTGAATATTTTTTGCTTTTTGTATGTATAATACTCTTTATCTTCGAAAATTGTTAATCGATTATGAATTATAATTTTTTTTGAAATGGAGATCATATATAAAGATGTTAACTTTTATCCATCACTATTTACTATGAGTAAAATCTAAGGTATATATCTGCTGTGGGGTACCGGCGGAGTAGAGTAGTGCCTCAACATGCTGGGTGTCGTAAGAGGCGAATGTAGTAACGCATCCGATAGATGGCGGTATATCCACTCGAAATAGCTTAGCTTAATAACACGGCGGTGATGACCAGCAACATTCCCGTCACGAAGTCACATCTGCAATTGCCACCTCGTCTCTCCGGCTACCACTATGGGCAAAATTGAATATTAGGGAGGCCTTATGCCTTGCAGTAGACTTTCTACGGCTCTTTTGTTAATGATGATGGTAACAAAATATGTGATAAGAATTCTGATAACTTTTAAGATATTAAATGTGTTCAGTAATCATAAAAACTTAATGTGTAACCTTAATGTGTGACCTTTGTAAAAAGTGTCATATAGCTATATTACACTTCTTACTAAGGTCGTCTGCATTCGTATTTCGCTCTCACCTATGTCTACTACCAAATAGCAGAATTCGCATTGCTACGTTCTGGTTCGAAGGGTGACAAAGGTAATAAAATTACTGTGTAATAAACTGTGTAAAGTACTGTGACATATATCTTCAGTTTACAAGATTAGCTATAGGATTCACGCTATGGTTAGGCTTAACATAAAGTGGACTGTAAGCTTGTTTTCCGACTTCATAATATAATATATATATATAAGCTGTTAGAACGTGAAAATATTAAAACTACCCGTAAATGCTTTCAGCTTACCACCCCCTGTGTTCGCTCCACGTCTAGTATTTTAATATGATTCCATTTTGACAGCGTGGAAATGATTTTAAGCTCACACCCACCAGGCGTCGACCTACTTTTTTGTTACCAACGTATTTTGCGAAGTAAAAATTTACTTCTAAATCTCACAAGGGACCTTGATGTATTCCAGTACTATATATAGGGAGCAGATTGTAACAATATTGTCCTGGAATTTCATTAAACTGGGAACGGTATCAAAGGTTTTTTGAAATTATGTTTATGGGTCTACGTCTATTTTTTATATCTCATGACGCTTGATATAAAAATTGTCGTTTGATACTTAAATTAAATGAAACGGCTGGTCTGAAAAAATGTATTAGAATGTATGAGATGGTTGCTTTTTTATTTTGTAATAAGATTTGTCAAGTGATTTTGCATCTATCGTGGTCACTTGGATCTAATTTCTAGACATACTTCACTGAGCTTGTCAGTGCGTGGTGTCCATTCTAGAAACTCACATCTTCTTAGAATGCGAAGTCCAAAATTCGTAGTAAGCCTCCTGCTCATTGCTGCTCCATGATATACATGGACAGCTGTGAATTGCTCCACGCTTTTGACTTCAAGTTCCACTGTTTCGGATGAATATACCAGACTGCAATCTGTAGTTTCTGGTACCTTTGTCGCCTCTTACGATATCTTGAAAGAAGATTGCTAGAAATTTTCGAGTCGTGTTAACAGCAGAATTACAATTACAGCCTGCGTATCGGAATATATTATCAAAATAAAATTGTTGGGAGCAACGCAACATTACTGGTTCAAATTGTCCTTAATTTTCATCAGGCTCTTCGTCTTTAGCGTGCCTTAACTGGGTGGCTGGAGTTGACACTAGAGGTGACCATAGGCTATTTATTATTATATAGGCTAGTATTATTCCTTTTAACTATATTTGATTTAGAAATTCATTCAAAATAAGAATTCAGGCAGATAGTTAGCCATTGGCTGACTTATTCTTCATATCAACTATAGAAAGTCCACTGGACATAGCCTTCTTCAAGATTCGAGGATTATTGCCCGTAGTTGCCAAACTGGGCAGGCGTAGGCACAAACGCAGAGCTGCCCATTCCAACCCCATGGTATTTAAGCTGTTTTGAATGGATACACCGACATTTCTCACCTCTTACGACTCCTGGTACTGAGACACTACTCTACTCTGCCGGTATTCTATGGTCGACTAATCGGTGACTATTAAAATGGCCGGATAGTTGGCTCTACTGGCTAGTCACTAGCTAAATGGAAACATCGCTAATAATTCGTGATGCTGTAGGAAAAATTGCTACGCAATAAACGAGAACTTAATTGAGTGTGCAGTGTCGCTCACGGACCAATTTTCCAGCACAATCTTTGGGAGCAGTCTGATAACCCAAAGTTTGTAATTTTTCCAGTCAGTGTATCGCAGAAGAGCCGTTACGGGAGTAAGTCTTGTTACACGAGACCTCTGACGCGATTTTCACCAAACTTCACAAAGGAACGAGCCCATCGGAATTTCTATTTTTAAGATAACGACTCATCTTTTTTGATTGTTTCATTTTGTCACGGTCGAGAAGAAGATTGTGTAATGACGACGATTCAATGAGATTTCCATATTTAATAAACATTTAAATCATTATTATCACGTTTCTACACGTTTTTTTGAGTAAATGAAGTGATACAACGTGCAATGACGTCTAGCGAAATATATTTATGAAAAGAAAGAAATAAATAAATTTATTATATTATACGGAACGACGTCTTTAGACATTTACGAACTAGTGTTAAATTCAAACCCAAATATATCATTATAAAAATAGACTTATGACAGCCACTTTTTTTACAAATAACCGATAACCCTGACAATCTGTGTTATAAGAGTAATTTAAACAAATAAGTCATTGAGTGTCCTAATTTAATGCAAGTCCGGCACCAGATGCGTCAGTGTGCGATGCGTAAGTTTACAGCAGGTTCATTACGCGAACCACCAGAAAAGAACCTGCAAGTAAAAGTGATGGTGATAAAGATCCCAATAAACTCACACCGGCGTCGGCGCTATCAAACCGTTGTCTTAATAGAACATGTCAGAGCAATTCAATCTTAACCCAAGTAGTTTCATCATTATTATAATCTTCCAAGCATTAAGAAGCCTTAGCAATAAGTTTATCTATTACTCAATAGTTTTTGTGTTAATCATAGAACGTATCTAAGCGTTAAATAAATATAAGATTAGACTGTGCCATATCAATTAAATGTGTATGTAGTGGCTGCTCCGCTATAAGTGTTAATAATATAATTGGAAATTGCGTAAATTGGCGCAATTGGCGCAAAAAGGTCGAGGGTTCAGTTCTTAAACGAATATTTATCATCAATACAGCCATTGCGAGTCCACTGCTGGACATAAGCCTCCCCAAGACAGGGGGAATTGGGCCCATAATTGCCCTGGGCAAACGTGTTGGCAATCGCAAAGCGCAGCTTTCGTGACGGGGATGCTGCTGCCCATCCCCACTCTCTGCGTTTGAGCTACACTGTTATGGATGGATATACCGCCATCTGTCGGTTCTGGTATCTTAGTCGTCTCTTACGACACCTGATACAGCAATAAAAATGTAATCGTGAATTACAGGCTTCGATGACCATTGTGAGCCTTCGCTTGTCGTTTCCTTTTAACCTAGTATTAGAAAAAAGATGAAAGTATGGCTTGTATGTACATTATACGCAATTGATAGGGATCTAATTAGGTTAAGAGACGCTCTAGAAAAGGCACACGCGCTTCTGACTCGAAGTGAAGTGGCTGCTATTTTTTATTACATATCCTTTCAGTCAATATGATTAAGGTAAAGTGCCTCTTAATTAGTGTTTACATATTTCAGTTAACTAGAACTAGTGCTTACAGAAGTGGGGTACCGGCTATTGAAAGGGTCCTTGTATCAGGTGTCGTTAGAAGTGACTGAAGTGTTGCTCAAATGCAAAGGGCACGGGTGGGCAGCATTTTTTTATTAGACCAGGTTGTCAAACAAGCATACAGACCGCTTAATTGTAAGCGGCACCACATATCTTTAAGTCACAAGGTTGGCAACGCGCTAGTGATATCCTTGTTTTTCATTCCCATCATTGAGCATCAACATGCTGCAATGAAGTTTACTATAATGCGGACCATATGGATGCAAGACAACACCGGTGTTAGTGGAGAAGGATGCTTATTCCATTCTGTATTAGGTATATAAACTAGATTTACTAAAATCAACAGATGATAGCATATATAAATAGGCTTAGGAAACAGCTTCCCCGCAGCGATTGAATAATAAAATAGATAGAATAATTAATATCATTGCCGTGAGTTACCGGCAGAGTAGAATAGTACCTCCCAGGGCACCAGTATTAGGTGACTAAGGTACCAGAACCGACAGATGCCGGTATATCGATCCGGAACAGTGTAGCTCAAATGCACAAATGGACGGGGATGTGCAGCAGAATCCCTATCGCAAAAGCTGCGCTTTGCGATTGTCAATACGCTTGCCTAGCGCGGCAATTATGGGCAAAATACCTCCTTTTTTTTAAGAGCCTCATTTCAAGCAATTGACTTATAAAGGCTGGCAATTATGATGAATTAATACCATTAGGTTCAGAGGTTGCAGTGAGACTAACTAACATAATAAACACGAACATTTCTCAACAATAGTTTTTAGGTTACTCAATCAAAAAAAGAAATAATGTTTTGATAACTATTAAAATTGGAAGTGGAGCCGTGTGCAAATAAAATAATATAATATTTTAGGTAGGCTTGCTTTGTGATTTTTATTACCACAACCTACATACTTTCTTCGTATGCCATCACGCTCGTCGAAGTCTGAGATATAAATCTTTTTGGTTCGTATCCATCAGTGACGGACGCCATGGTGCAATAAGTAGTCCCTACATTATCCGCCAAATTGCATTAATGCGATAAACATTTTCATTATGTGTGGTGTGGGTGTTTTAGGTGTTTTGTTATTTTATCATAAGTTTTCAAGAAAAAGAAAGTTATGCCAACGATACCCGCGCTGTTCCCAGCGTAAGTTCGTGCCCTTTAGCATTTGCAATGCGCAGTTTTGGTTAGTTATAGCGCCCTCTGACGGTTCCGATACCTCACCTCTTTTATAATGGCGCAGATGGTAGTGGTCGTAAGGTCGTGGGCGCAACCCCTATCCAGAATAACAATTTATATTACAAATATTTGCATTTGTTCTGTGTTAAGGTGTTTAAGTATTATATTGTTAAGTCGTCTGTTTGCTAAAATCCGTAACACAAGTTTTTAAAGCTATTTTGGAGTAAGATTAACGCATGTGTAATCATAATTCCTCTGGTGTCAAATATTAATGACAAAAGTGCTTTCAGCTACTTACTTCATTATATAAAAGTGTAAATTATTATTGTGATTTATCAGTGGCTGATACAGTGAATTTTATTCTAGAGAATTTTTAGTTTTCTATGGCGTATGAATAAACAATGTCTGAACTCATAAAAATATAAATTAAAGGAGTGGAAAATTCGCTAATGCTCAGATGCAGCAGCCACGTTAACTCAAAGACCAATTCTCACTGATTAACTGAATTTCTGCAAACATTAAGATGCAATTACACAACTACTCGCTAGGGGGTAATTTTAAAATGCACTTTAGTAAGACTTCTTAATGCAGAGTATCAAGGAAGAAGTAAAACCTTTCACTTTTTTTCCTTTAAAACTAACGTCAATTATCTGTGTTAACATATTTATTTACAACTAGTAAAGAGACATGGAGTCTTAAAATTAGATTATCACCCTAGTTTGATCTCCAGTTCACCCTCATCGCACGTTACTATTGGTGGAAATAAATTATTATTATTAGTAATAATTATTATCGTCATCATTGTAGCAGCCGCAAAACGTCCACTGCTTATCTATACGTCTTCTCAATCGCACTGGGCAGGCGTGGTGGCGATCGTAGAGCGTAGTTTCGTGCTGGAAACGTTCCTGCCTATCAACGCTTTGTAGCATCTGAGTTACGCTGTTTTGAATGGATACACCGCCATCTGTGGGTTCGGTGGGTAGGTACTATTCTACTCAAGTGGTACCCCACGTCTAATTATTATTAGTAAAGTTTTGTGTTGTTATATGCTTATAATCACTATTAGCATTAAGTATTAGTTGATATATTTGTGACCTTGGTGTCTGGCGCGTCAAAATTGATACCTGTTTATTTTTACATACATAAAGAGATTTCTTGTAAATATGTTCATATATATATTTCAAAACTCTTTATGTATTAAAAACAGATTAATTTGATATAAAAGAAATAAAAATAATATGTTAAATTATATTATTAGTATATTTATTATGTATTAGTATTAGTATTAATTGCGAAACACAAAATAATTTCAATCAAGACAAATAGATGGTTTGAGTTAGTACTGAAGCAAGCAAGATAATCGGATGTCACATAGAACAAATATAAATATTTGTTCTAGGTAGGGATCGAACCCACGAATTTTAGCGCACATTCAATCTTAAACAACGTTTTATTAACAATCGTTCTAATTCTTAACAACACGATAAAGTAAAACAATCAACGTTTATTACTTCAGATATTATTTCATACTATTCAGTAAGGGTTATACTCAAAAGTTAAGATAGCAAATTCGTTCCATTTATTTCACCAAATGGGTTAGGCCGGACACTTTTACAGATCATAAATTTGTCTAATGACCGTATCAACTCTTCTGAATGACATCCGTTGAAAGGAAATGTTACGTTAGCTGGAATATATTGAGAGGACTTCTCGCCTCATTCTTTTTATCTTATTTTGTATAAGAAATTATTATACGAGTGAAGTAAGAAGCGGAGTATCATCAGATGTATCGTTATTTCTATGAATGGAAGGATAGATCTGATGAAACTTAGCGGAGATCATTGAT